>CM075283.1:3007500-3207500 GCA_037678475.1 x Bolboschoenoplectus mariqueter
ACCTCTTCTTGCTGATACTTCTGATATATATGTTTAGGTTTGCTAGTCTTGGCATTCCGGAGCTTCTGCAATGCAAGAACAGTTGATTTCATCTCTGCGCTTTTGTAGCCACTGTAATACTGGAGCATCTCATTCTGCGAAATTTGAAAAGCAACAGAACCCATCTTAGTAATATAATCTATTTATGTAAAAATAGAAGTGACAATTAATAATGCTAAGAGGAAGAACCCCAAGCCGGATCAATATAATAAGGTTCACCAGCTATACATTACATGCAAATAACTTAAAAACATAGGGTCTCTGTTGCAAACTAAGAAATGCATGGGGTAATTCAAGAATTTAATTTCTTTAAGGGATAGATACGGTAGTCCATGGCAGTTTACTGGCTCTATGCCTGGCTTAAATCAGTTTTAGAAATTGGGTACCATTATTTGCAAAATAAATATTACGAGGAGCACCAGCTGCAAAATAGTGAAATGCTGTCTTATTTGGAACAAGGGAAAGAAAAAACACCATGTTCAAGATCCCTAGTGAAGCTAATTAAGTTCTTTGGTAATAATGCTTTATCATAATTTTACCGTCTAATGAAAAATTAAACTATTGATGAAAATCATCCGTATCTATCCGTTTTTACAGGAAATATGAAGTCGTAGACTACTTGTTATATTAGGAACATCATTTCAAAATTTCACAGATTTTAGGATTTGATTTACAAAAATAGAGGCAGCAACTTTTACTTGCATTTCTAGGTCTTAGTATTAACATCATATGGTGCAATTTGCAACAATTCAACTAATAAAATGCAAAAGTGAATAAAATATGGAGAACCATAAGATCCATCAAGTATGCCTGAAAGCCCAAGACAAACCAGTTTGTTCCCTTCCCTTTTCAATCATCCATAGTGCCCTCCATATATAAAACAATCCCCTCCCAATAGTACACGTGACCACACTTAAATCAACGAAAAGTTAAAAAACAAAACAAAAAAGGAATGATATTTCAGGAACTTTAGAAGGTGGAGTTGTGTAGACTTTTTAGAACTCAGGTAAAAAGTGAATAATAAAGAGGCAGTGATGATGCAATAAAAGAAAAGTTGGGGAGAGAACGAGAGATGGAGAGAGTGAAGAAGAGTAACCCATGGATGCTTCGACTGGTCTAAGGTCCATAGAGCAAGAAAAACTGCACAAGATGCGACCATTGAGGGCAAAAATTTGACAAAGCTATATTCCACCAGTGTCAACTCCGCCAGATAATTTGCCAAGGGCTTGAGAGCATCTGCTGCCTGAAATAAACAGCAAAAATAAATAAATAAATAAATAATCGTTAAAATGTACAATTGTGCATCTTTAGATCTCGTACAGTATACCTGCCAGTTTATCATATTTGCAAATCACCCAGAATATCTTATATTGAAGAACATGAATCCAATGTTTATTAGAATACTACACATAACAGCTAAGATTTTGGATCATGTATGTTCTACTTTAGATGGTCAATTTTACCCCCCCCCCCCCCCCCCCCCCCCCCACAACACAAAAAAAAGAAAATTCTCTACTCTAAGCTTCAGGGGTTCATAAGGGCTACTACATTAATCCAAGCAGTATATTGGGACTCCTAGTTTATATCAACTTATATGTTCAATCCAACATCAAAATAATAGGATGTTGTTGTATGGCGTAATACTGGGTGCCAATTACAAACACAATAACTTGATGATTCAAATACAACAAATATAAGGTGCGATTTGTAGAAGGACCTTTCGTCTAAAATTCATCTGCCATGGGGATTTCTAAAGGTTACAAATTCCCTGGGTGAGCAGGGACTCCACCTATCACAGTTGTCCGTTATAACAACTTAAAAGTCCTCGTATCACATTAGCATAATTAGCAAAAATAATTCTGGGAATTTTTGAGATACAACATATACCACTATACCTGAATAGATACTAGTTTAAACTCGAGCATAAAAGTGACTTTTAGAAACTAAAATGTCATACCTTGGAGGAGGCTTCTGCTGCTCGAAGAAATCTCCTGAAACAATAAATTCAACATAAGAAACAGTCCGTACGAGGTCTGATACGTGAAAAATTTAGCTCAAAGAATTAAATAAAAATAAAAAACAACTCAGGCTCTAAACAACCTTAAAAAGGTCTTTACAGTCGGTACAGAGATATGATAGCCTACAGAAGATAGCACTGCCAATTTAAAGATTGAACATACCTAATAGATGAAACATTATATGGATTGTGTTAGTGTCATTAATGTTTTCATCGTGTCTCTGATTTCAAGATTGAGACATATATTGTTTTCACATGAGGAATGTACAACGTAATTATTATTAAAAGCTACTTGCAAAAGTGCTGATAAAAATAATAGTTCTTTATATGTAACTTGTGCGGGAAAATAATATATGTCAATAGCATCATTGTCACTCATTAATAATGAGAAATGATATTTTGGGCCCCTTGATAAAGTAGAATTATAAATGGATCCGATATAACTGAAGTGCAGTTATAATTTTATAATTTGCTTAATAGAGATCAAGAAATGATTATAATACAAAGATGACACAGTCTTACTTTGTATGTTAATCAGAATATCATAAGGTAAGAAATGGACACAAGTAATGACTAATGTTACATTACTGTAAGAAATCGCGTTTCGTAAAAGGATTACTAAACGTCTATGTTATTTGGGTAGCTGCAATGTATAACTAAAATACCACTTACAATTTATGAAATTAAATATTTAATTTCATTGCCAACATAATATAGATCCTCAATATAGGTCACACCAACTGAACGGGAAACAAGAAATAAATACTATGTCACATGATGTGGCTGACTAGCAAAGAAATAAATATATATTGTAATGTGCATATTATGAAAATAATATTCGTTGCACATATCGTAATATGTGAATATTATGAAATATAAATTTATTTCAAGCCCAAGTCCAAGCCCAAAACATATTTTAGTAAATTGAGAAGAGAATAAGCCCAAACAAATATTGATTATGACCATTAAATTCAGATTACAAAATTGACAGATTTTAAGACAAATTTGAATGAAAATTTGAAGGGGAAAACATCAACCAATCTGGGCATATGATATGTGAATTCTGTAGCCCTTCAAATGTAGAATCCAACGGTGAAAGTTTCAAGTCGTTTGGAATTCCCTACAGAAAGTTATGATAGTTTTAGTAACAAAAGGTCAGAAGTTGATATGCTGTTTCGAATTCTGTTCATGGTTTAATACGAATTTAAAGAGTCTAATTATTTTTCTTAATGGCTGAAAATAATAGAAAAGATATATACATCAGGCTTTTCTCTCTCTATTAAGTAAGTCTAGAGTTTTTCCTCCAAAAATATTTTGCTAAAATATATATCGATTGATTATACAATCGATTAATTGACGGGTGAAAAAGCTAGACGCGGAAGAGAGTTCGCTAGTACGAATTCGACACCGTTCTTGTTTCGGATTCAAGGTGAACCTCAGAGGAATCAAGCTACCTTAAAGATCATAGGTATGATATAAAATTCCCTCTTGTAAGAAAATTTATATGATTACGACATGGATAAATTAGCAATAATAGAACGATCTTAGATGTTATCGGATTAATTTTTTTTTATTTTATCCGATTCGTATCATGAAATCTTTCACTTGAGTCATTCAGGGGCATATTGATCATTTTTATCATACTGACATATTTGGTCGATATTTAAGTATGTTTTGCATATTTGGACATAATGACATGTTTTATCAATGTTTTGCATATTTGAACACAATGATATGTTTGGTTAAAGTTTAATTATATTTTACACATTTGGACATAATGACATGTTTGATCAAGTTTTAAGTATATTTTGCACATTTGGACATAATGACATGTTTGGTCTCGTCATCGGCGATGGCGTAGGTCGCCGGGAATGGCGGTAGCCACCTCGATTTTGGCCGAGATGTGGCTGAGATGAAATTTTGATGAATTTAAGTTGAATTTGAACAAATTGATTCAATTTCTTTGATATCTAACATCGTTTAGACATATTTAACAAGTTTTTGAAGCTTAAATTCGATTCAAATCGTCAAATTTGCGACTTTCACCATTCGATACCAGATAAGTTCAAGGGAGCTCGATATCGGACGGTATTTCACGCTTTTTCCTTGTGATTTCTTTTCAATTCATTCTTTCAGAAATATCTTTGAGTATATTTGAGCATATTTGAATGATCAATCTTATCAGTTTGGGTGTGCATTATCCTTTATGCATATTGGAGCATCTCGGGTATTGTTTTCAAATTGGTTCCCTTTTGATTTTGTCACATTTTTCTTGAATTGTGTATTGAGTGTGCTCAATGAGATTAATAATAAGTTATGGAATGTTTTTGAGGTCAAGTCTGCACATATTTTCCATTTTTATACAATGCTATTTCATTTTTTAATTCTCTGATATTAATTCATAGCTCATTCAGTTTTGATTTTGACAGACTCAATTTCAAAAATTCATATAATATCACAGAAAATTCTAAAAATGGTAAAAAATTGTGATTAAGTGCATCTAAACCTATTCTAAATGCCCATAAATTTTCAGATTGATTAGAGCAACATAAGGCATATATTTTTTTTTATTGAACTGGACAAAAATGCCCTCGGCAGAACAGTGCTGAAAACCAAATTTGGCTAAACCTATATGTTAAAGCTTGGTTTAATTATTCAAAACCCTTTAAAACATCACATGAGGTGTTATAAATGTGAGAAAGCAAAGAAATTCCAGATTTGGTGTTCAAAAGAGAGATGGAGTTCTCAGTTTGACCAAAATGTTGATCTTTTTGAGTTTTTGAACATATGAGATTTGAAAAATTCATAAAAATTCACATAAAATTCAAAAAATGTAAAATTTGGAATGTAAGCTCATGCAAACCTACTCTACATTTCTGTAAAATTTTATGAATAATGGACAATCAGATTGACAGATATGAACCAATTTCTCAACTAAACAAAAAAAGGGCATTAGCTGGTTCCATACCAGCATGCTTATTTATATGTTTTTCCTCTGCTTAAGCATCAATTGAGCATCCAAACATATTTATGTGTGTTTATCAAATTTCATAGAAAATATATATAATTAAGCACATGAGACTCAGTTTAAACATCACTTGAGCTCTGTGGGGAAGGCGGCACATGTGCACCTCCCAAACCCGAAGGTTTTAGCCATCTCACCCATCAAGGTGAGACTAGCATCATAGCCATCTCACCTATCGATTACTTTCTCAAAATTCTCCTTATTCTATAGATGAAACCGTTTTATTTTTCTTTCTACGGCTTCTTCTCCTCCTCCTTAATCCCTGATGAAAATAAATCAAAATTCGGTGGCCGGAGCTGCTTTCTCCGATTTTCAAATTTTGACTTAGTTTGGTGCGTCGGAGAAGAAAAAAGAAGAAGAAAGCAGGAAGAAACAAACCTTACATATGGGGCCACCAGTCAGCGAAATGGAGAGGGAGATATCGCTGGGGAGAAGAGAGAGAGGTGTGTGCCCCCCCCCCCCCCCCCGTTAATGAGAGGAAAGAACAGGGGCCCTACTTGTAAGGTTTAATGAGAGACATAAGCTCTCTTGGTTTGTGCCTGCACTTGGAGCATAAAGACTGGTGTACTAACTCAAATTGTCTGAGGGAAGTGGTGCATACACCAGATGCATGCACTTTTCTCTTGTCTCTCTTTTTTTCGCTAGTGAGAAATTTCTCACTAAAGCAACACTTAGGATCCCCAAGTTGCACCCAAATATATCCCCAGTAGTTATTTTATTTGTATTTTTTCATTTTTAAATTGTTTTTTCATGAAATTGTTTGTAATAAAATTATAAAAATTATTGTAAAATTATAGTGCACCTTCTATGATTTTTTAAGAATATTTTTGATATATATATTTTTTTTAAAATGAAATTATGCATTAATTTCATTTTATCATCGTGTATCATATGAAATTAGACATTAATCTCACATAATCACTATATTTGGCATGATTATTTCATGAAATTATTTCTTAATTCTGAGAAATAAATTTCATATATGGTAAATCATGAAATTGAGCATAATTTCATAATTTTAATATTTGACATGAAAATTACATGAAATTACATCTTTAATTTCATATAATTCAAATTGTGTGTATTTTCTGGCAACTTTTTAAGGGTAAACACCTTGATGAGAAAAGTTCTCACCATCGAATAGAAAGAATGGGAAGGGTGTATGAGACTGGTGTGTGCTCCATATCTCTCAACCAATTTGAATTGGTATGTTGGTGCTCATACGCCAGGTCTAAGCAAAGAAATCAAATGAGTTCTTTCTCATTTAATCTGCTGAATGTCCCCCACTCCATTTACTTCACTGCCGAATGGGCCCCACAGCCTCTTCTCTTGCTACAGCTGGGACCCAGCGTGCAGCGCCTCTCCCTTGTGCCTCTCTCCCTCACGACTCTCGCTGCCAAGTGGGCCCCACATGTAAGAGGTCCCTCCTTTCTTCTTCTTCCTTCTTCTCCGACGCACCGAACTGAACCCAAATTTGAAAATCGGAGAGAGCAGCTCCAGCCACCAAATTTCGATTTATTTTCATCAAGGATTAAGGAGGAGAAGGAGAAGGAGAAGTCGTAGAAAGAAAAATAAAAGGGTTTCATCTATAGAATAAAAGAGAATTTTGAGAAAGTAACCGATAGGTGCATTCGATCAATAGAGCATATTACTATTCAAAATGTCGAATTGATTGGTTGCGTAGCTTCTCTAGAGTGCCACGACTGTGTGATATGCCAATTTTATGTCAGAAGCGACGGATTGGTGGAACCAGCTATTCACATATGGGTGTAAACCGAGAAAATATTAAATTGGCAAAACTAAGATGTGAGAGGTCGAAAAATGCATAAAATATGTAAATGCAACATGTTTAACACCTGTTCGCACCATAAACAAGTGTCAGAAAGTCTTCAATGTAATTGGAACACGTTAAGCGTCAAAACCGCCATCGAGAGACACCAAATCATGCCTTGGATGCTCATTCTTGAGAGCCAGTACACAAATACACGTGTTAGGCTATGATAGGCGATGCATTTATGCCAAGGAAACAGAAAGAATCTTTCAGAAATGAGCCGTTACACCACTTGAGCCCGGCTGGTTCAATTTCGGCTATTTGATCAAATTGAAGGTTGGAATGCTGTCACCTTAGCCCTCAAGCTTAAACCTTACTCCATGAGCTATAAATAGACTCCCATAGAAGAAAACAAAAAAAGAGAGACCCCCCAACCCCATAAGCTCAAGCCTTACCAAAGCCTTGTAAAACTAAAACCAAGCCTTAAACTCTCTCAAAGCTCTGTTAGGGTAGAAGAAGGAAGCTTTATGCAATTAGGTAAGGCATAAAGGGGTTGAGCCTTGAGTTTGGTTTAGTCACATTTGAGCTATGATGCTAGTCTCAACTTTGCGGGTGAGATAACTAAAACCCTCAGGTTTGGGAGGTGCACATGTGCATCTTTCCCCACAGAGCTCAAGTGGTGTCTAAATTGAGTTTCAGGTGCTTAATTATGCATGTTTTCTATGAAATTTGATAAACACACGATAATCAATCGGCACATGTTGATTTGGTTCAAAAGAAATGGGCACATGTTCATACCATATTATCAAACCATGTGCACATGTGCAGATGTTATACAATAGCTCAAAACAGATTTATACAAGCTGTTATACTGTCAAATTTCATAGAAAATCAAAAGCCCCCCATGTTATGTAATATTGTATGTTGATATGATGTTGAATGCAATGCTATATGAAGTTTTGATCAAATCTGACTTTATTTCTCTCCTTAATTTTTTATTTTGCATTTTAAACATGTTTGGATGTTCAAAATCATGCTTGAGCAAAGGAAGAACACACAAATGATTTTCTATGAAATTTGGTTCAAACCATTTTGGGGATTTAATCTACACCTTGAAGAGAGTTCAATGCCACATAATTGAAAATAGTAAATCCAGCAGAGAGAAAATCGAAGGAGAAAGTACATCGTCTTTGAAGTAGAATGAGCAATTGAGAGCTTGAGAGACCAAACTAACACTTGGAGAAGCTTCAGGGCACCTCCACGATGTTGTTTTAGGTGCCAATTTGATGTGAGAGGTACTCAATTGACAAGTTCATCACTTGGTGCTCGGGTCTTGACTCGGTGGGGTCAATTGGCACGACCCGGTGCTCAATGGATCAAAATAATGCCTTGAACACGCTTGGTGATGTTCGAATGGCATGTTAGACGCCAGCAAGGCAAGAGAATGTTCGAGAAATACCATCATCCGAATAGCATGGTGATCCAGCCCCAAGAAGAGACAAAACCAACGTCTTTCTTCTCTCTCTCTCTCTTAGCCTGCGCATAGGGACACATGTGGGCATCCTATGGGATGACATGGGCGCCAATAAGCTGGAGGAATCTCTCAAGGACAAGCCACAGGCCAGCTGTTGCCTGCCAGGCTCCATCACGATCATTTGATCAAACCAAAGGCTAGGATGCTGCCATCCCAGCTCTCAAGCGTAAACCATACTCCCTGGGTTATAAATAAACCTCCAGAGAAGAAAATTAAAGAGGAGATACCCTCCCATAAGCTTAAGCCTTGCAAAATTGAAACCAAGCTCTAACCCAAATTGATGCTTAAACTGAGTCTCAAGTGCTCAAATTATGTATATTTTCTATGAAATTTGATAAACACACAATAACCAATTGGCACATGCTAATTTGGTTCGATAGAGATGGATACATGTTCATACCCTTTTCTCAAACCTTGTGCACATGTGTAGTGGTCATACAAAGCTCAAAATAGTTTTATACAAGCTGTTATGCTGCCAAATTTCATAGAAAATCAAAACCCCATGTTTATGCAATGATGTATTTTGATTTATTATATTAAATGTAATGTTATATGAAATTTTGATTAAATCTAACTTTGTTTATCTCCTTGATATTTTTATTTTGCATTTTAAACATGTTTGGATGCTCAAAACCATATTTGAGTAAAGGAAAAACATATAAATAAACATGCTGGTATGAATCCAGCAGTGCATCTTTCTGTCCAGTTGAGATATCAGTTTATATCTCTCAATATGATTATCAACTTCTCATGAAACTTCATAGGAGTGTAGGGCAAGTATATATGAACTTACAGCCCAAATTTTACATTTGTTTGAATTTTCTGTGAATTGTTATGAATTTTCAAAACTCATCAGTCTAAAAACTCAAAAAAGTCAACTTCTGGTTAAACTGAGAATTTCTTTCCTCTTTTGAACAGAAAATCCGAAAGTTCTTTGTTTTCTCACCTTTATAATACCTCATGTGATGTTTTAAAGAATTTTAAATAATTAAACCAGGCCTTAATACATAGGCTAGACCAAATCTGATTTTCAGCACTGTTCTGTTGAGAGCATTTCTGTCCAGTTCAATAAAAATTCAAAAATATGCCTTCTCTGGATCTAATTAATCTGAAATTTCATGAGCATTTAGAATAGATTTTGATGCATCTAATCACAAAATTTTACCATTTTTTGAATTTTCTGTGATTTTACATGAATTTTTGAAATTGGGTCTATCAAAATCAATACCGGGTCAATTCTGGTTTCATACTAGAAAATAAAAAGAAATGAAATAGAATTGTATAAAAATGAAAAACATGTGCAAACTTGATATCAATACATTTTAGAATTTTTTATTGGTCTCATTAAATACACTTCAGTACACAATTCAAGGAAAGTGTGGCAAAATAAAAAAGGAACCAAATTGAAATCAATACCCGAGATCCCCTAGTATGCATAAAAGACAACGCACACCCAAATTGATGAAATTGATTACTCAAACATGCTCAGACATACTCAAGAATGATCCTGAGAGAATCAATTGAAAAGAAATTACAAGAAAAGGCATGAAATACCGTCCGGTACCGAGCTCCCTTGAACTCATCTAGTACCGAATGGTGAAAGTCACAAATTTGACGATTTGAATCCAATTTAAGCTTCAAAAACTTGTTAAACATGTCTAAACGATGTTAGATGCCAAAAAAATTGAATCAATTTGTTCAAATTCATCAAAATTTCATCTCGTCCAAATCTCGGCCAAAATCAAGGTGGCTACTGCCATTCCTGGCGACATACGCCATCGCCGATGACGAGACCACCACCATTGGACTCCTCGTACTCCGGCGACGCCAACTATACTCTCTGATTGGAGATCCGATGCCGGCAGGGTTTTGATCACAGTCGGGAAGGAAAGTGCGAATATTGATACATTTCAAAGTACGAATCTTGATGAAATTCAAACATTCCATCACAGGCCTGATGCTCGCCTTTGATCCAATGGCCCAGTTTAAAAGCTACTTTAAAATCAAAACTAAAGTCCAGATCTTGATACATGGGCTCAAATCCAGCGGCCTATATTAATCTGTTTTGAAAATAAATTTTAAACATTAAATAAAAATGTTTCCTTAAGCCTAAAAATCACGAAAAATATATCAAAATCATGGTTTCATTTAAAGATATTTTTAAGACAATAAAATGTCAATTTTGATTTTATTTTTATTTTAAGTAAAATTCAAAGCATATGTCATGCATGTTATTTTGTACAAATAAATAAAATTATCACAAAAATTTTTGTTGATAATATGATTTTGTCAAATAAAATATGTCAAATATGCAAATATGCTCCAATTTTCGACCAAATATGTCAAATATGCAAATATGCCCAAATCTTTGACCAAACATGTCGAATATGTAAAATATGCCCAAATATTTGACCAAACATATCAAATATGCAAATATGTCCAAATCTTTAACCAAACATGTCAAATGTCCAATTATGTCCAAATCTTTGACCAACTATGTTTAAATCTTGATCAAACATGTCATTATGTAAACCCACTTAAAACATGACCAAACGTGTCATTATATCCGAATATGCAATATATATTCAAACCTTGATCAAACATGTCATTATGTTCACATGTGCAAGACATAATTAAATCTTGACCAAACATGTCATTATGTCCAAGTATGCAACACATACTTGAATGTGACCAAATATGTCATTATGATAAAAATGATCAATATGCCCTTGAATGACTTTGGATGGTCAAATGCCGACCAAAATTCTTAGAATACCCTCGGAAAATCAAACACTGACCAAAATCATGTTTAAATCTTGGTAAAACATACCAACATATCAAATCATACCAAATCATGTTTTGAGAACGTTAAATTGTCAGTGTGCTTCATATTCGAACTTCGTGAGATTAATAGTATTGTACATCCTCAATCCCTAGCTTGTGAGATATTATACGTTTCTCTGACTTTAGATTATACGTTTTTAGTCTGATCGTTAAAAATTATACATTCTGACCACTACAACTCTTTGGGACGTACCATTGAATATAACATAAAACAAATAAAAAAAAAAGAGAAGGGGGAAGGTTAAATAGCTATGCTAATGAATAAACTTCTTTTGCATCATTTTATCAAAAATAAAATAAATTTGAAGGGAGAAAACAAAAGCCATGAACTCAATCCATATATTTTGATTATTTTAGTCCATTAATTAGAGGTTTCCGAGACGAGATCCGTGGTAATTAACGACGGAGGCTTATGCTCGTTGGAAAATAAAAATTCCCACAATCACCTAAATAATAAGTCCTTGAGCGCACAAACACGCGCAGAGATGTACTGCACCTTCTTCCCCCGTGAGCGAGGACGCTGATGCCTCGCGCGTGGGCCGCGAAAAAGGGCCGCACATATATCTCATAAAATTAGCTCCTAAAATACATATAAACAATAAATAAACATATCTAAATAGTTTATTTGTGAATTGTGATGTTATTTCAATTATAAATGAAGCCAAATTGATTAAAAACGTGTATAGTCATGTTCAAAAGTTTTTTCAATGCATTTTACTACAATGTGAGGTGAAATATGAGTCATAATTTATTAATTTAGTTCTCAAAATACATATAAACTATAAATAATCATATATAACCTACCTATTTGATGATATTTTAATAAGAAATGAGACCCAATTGATTATAAACATGTTAAAAAGTATTTTAAATGCATTTGAATGAAATTTGAGATGAAATATAGGTTAGAACTGATGAATTTAGCTCCGAAAAAATATATATAAACATTAAATAAACACATCTAAACTGCTTATTTGTGAATTTTGATGATATTTCAAGCAGAAACGAAGCTAAATTGATTAAAAATGTGTATAAATAAGTTGAAAAGCGTTTTAAATATATTTTAATACAATTGAGATGAAATATAAGTCATAACTCATCAATTTAGCTCCAAAAATACATATAAAACGTATATAAATAACTTATTTATGTATTTTGATGATATTTCAATCACAAATGATATCAAATTGGTTAAAAACGTGTATAAACATGTTTTTCAAAAGCGTTTTAAATATATTTAATGTAATTTGAGGTGAAATATAGGAAAAAATGAAGCCAAATTGTTTAAAAATTGTATAAACACGTTTGAATGTATTTTAATGTAATTTGAGGTGAAATATATGGCATAGCTCCTCAATTTAGCTTCGAAAATATATATATATATATATATATAATAAATATATTTAGTAGCTTATGTATGAATTTTGATGATATTTCGATAAAAAATGAGTCTAAATTGATTAAAAATGTATATAGATATGTTAAAAAATATTTTAAATTAATATATTTAGTAGTTTATGTGTGAATATTTAAACTTTTTTTAATTTATTTCATTCTAAAGAATTTATATAAACTCCTTTATTTTAACTTTTTTGAATTTATTTAAAAATTTATTATTAAAATTATCAAAGTAAAATAATATGTTATTTTATATATATCGGAATAATATTTTATTTGTATTCATATCATAGATCCGTATCCGTATGATCCGAACAATTGAAAGTTGAAACGAATACGGATTATGATTTGTGAACTGTCCGATCCGTTTGCAGCTATCCCCCGTCCACTTCGCTTCACTTTCTCCGATCTTCGGAGCTCCGCCTCTCTTCGTTTTGTTCTTACTTTTATTCTCACATTCGCGTCTTCTCTCCTCGGCCGCGCCTTTTCCTTTGCGAGGGAGCACCTGTCTTATCGCTTCCGATTCTCTCCAGCTCTCAGGTCGTCTCTCTCTCTCAATTCCCTTTTTTATTTGGATCCTAGTTTGCTATCTTGTCCGCTTCTCTAGGTTTTTGTCTGCTCGAGCAGCGCCAGTTAAATTTAGGCGAATTATATCTTTTGAGGCCGTTTTTGTCAGATTTATGAAGTCTATCACTGGCTTATGGTAGATTTTGGTTTTACTTAGCTCCCATGCTTGTAGCAATTTTCATGATCGGAAGTGACATGTGGGCTGATCTAGTCTTACTCTTATCTGCTATTATGTAAAAGCATGATAAATCGGTTAGTGATGGCGGAGTTAGAATTTTTTCTGAAGTTGATTTGAATACGGTTATCACATCAAAAACATGAATTGTAATCTTCGGAGTCACTAGTGGTGTGGTTTTCATATTGTTTATGGGCTCAATATGAGTTTTCTTAAATTAATACCATTATAACACAACAAGCTGGTAGGTGATCCCCATTCACCTACAACTACAAATATGAGTTTTCTTAGGCCATACACAGCATATAATTTAACAATATATGGGAAAGAGTATGTAAAAGATGGGGAAGGCGGTCCCCATTCTATATTATAGAGTAACTAGGTGTGGTTTCTGCTCTGCTGCAAATTGGTAGTCTCATATAATTTAACAGTGATGTTTACTTGGAGATTGCTTGCATATTATTCTTTAGAGATGACTCAGCATGTTCATTAATAATATTTGATCTTTGCTAAAAAGATTATGATTTATGTTGTTCTTCCAAATATTACCATTAACCGTAGTAATTTATACAAAGCATTATCCTTGTTCAAGAAAATGGCGTCAGTTGCTCTCCTTGTCGAGAAGATAAAAGATCCTAGGGTGAATTCATGTCAATTATATCCATCCCAAATAAGAAAAATTTAAAACTGAGAGCAATCTTCTTCTAATTTTGATAACAGATTTCATGGTAAGATGCAAAGGCCAAACTCGAGAAGGATCCACAGGGCCGTGCAATAACTCCTGATTTAGCTCGCACAAAGTGATGCTGAAATATAGATCATCTGGGTCTTCTCTTGTCTAAATGATTGATGTGGCACTATGCAGAAACAACTTCACAACTTCCGTCAACTCTTATCTTAGGTGATAACTGCTGAAGCAGCTAGCAAAGTTACTGCTGAAGGGAAAACTGTTTTCACCTCTTGGAGTGAAGCAAAGCAGCTTCTTCAATCTGACGTCAGGTACCCAAAACTATCTAGCAAAGATTCTGAGTCGCTCTGGCGACGGTATGTAGAAGACATGGCACGAAAGATAAAGAATGTGATGGGTGATTTGAAGAAGGATAAACTGGAGAGAGATTCTGGCACAGATTCAAGGGAGAAGGAGAGACCAGATAGAGATCATAGGAAAGATTCTCCTGAGAGGGAGAGATCAGAAAGAGATCATAGGAGGAATTCAAAGGAGAAAGATATATCAGGCAGAGACTACATGAGAATCTTTCTCCCACTCAGAATCCTTCCACGGCTCCTCTTCTTCTTCCTCTCTGTTACTTCATTGGAGATCCTACCTGCATCGGGTGTAATCACGGAGACAATCCCAGATGTGAACCCGGATTGGCAAGTTCTAACGAGAACAAATTTCTCTTCTCAGATCCGCCTTCATTCCCACATCCTTCTCTTTGTCACCATTCCTTGTAAGAACAAATTATTATATTGCATTGTCTATTGAGAGCCCTTCTTTCTTTCTCTTTAAATTTAACATGACTCTAATTAGTTGCATGAAGCTGGAATGAGTCACCAGTATGTCAAAGAATGATCTCAACTCTCAAGCTTCTTAAATTTGCTCATTTTGCATCCGAAATATTTGTTGTTTTCCTCTATGATTTTGTTCTAGTTATACTTTTTAAATCTGATATAAATCAATAAACCTAATATGAATTATGTTCTCTTACAGGGTTTGGCGAGTCAAGATCTCTAATGAGAGATATTAAACACCTTGTGTCAGTCAAAGGAGAGGAATTTGGTCATTTAAAATTGTTTGTGGTTTATAGGAATTCGGAGAAGATACTAGCTGATATACTTGGTGCAACTGAGGGAACTAAGATAATTTATTACCAAAACTCAATACAATTGAACTATAATGGGAGGCATCGTGCACCAAATATACTCTCTTCTATATCTCAAACCATGTTAATCCAAGATGATGAGATTCCCTTGAAACTTGTAAATGAATCCAATGAAATAGAGAGCTATCTTGATTCAACTGAGAAATCTGTGTTTCTAATTGACTTGTGTGGTTGGTCAACTAAATATGCACCCAAGAGGACTAATGGAAGTTATGATTCCTCCTTGAGCAGTGAATTGGATAAAGGTCTCTCTCTCCACCCCCTTTGTCCCTCTTCCTCTTCCTTTTGTTGCCTGCCTGGTTGCTTTTAATTCCATATAACAAATAGTCTGTAACAAGCAGCTGGTCCCTTACTGGGACTAGGTTTGTTTTTTGCGTGGATCAAACTATAATTGATTTTACTTCTTCTTAATGTTGGTTGGGTCAAAAATGCCATCATATATTGGCTAGGACCAGTACCTGAGTGTATGATAATCTTTTCATTGATTAATTGATGCTTCATTTTGGTTCTCCTCTATCTTATATACAATTGTGAAAGAAGTTTTCATTTTCTGAAATAATTTGCAATTGACCTTGCTGAAATATTGCAGTTGCCTCTAGTTCTCATGTTGAAGAAGCATATAAAATCGTTGAACTACCAAATGCCAAAGATAAGGTACTTTGTAGTTCAATAATTTTTCTTTTAAGAATTTATCGTTTGAGAATTGATATAACCATATGTTTTTCTCTTTCTTTTCTTTTGTATAAAGAAAAAAATTATAGAGGATGAAGAAATAAGTTATAGAGGTGATACCGCCAATTCTCCTTGGGAGTTAGGGTTTACGTTGGCAAATCAAAGTGTACTAGAAGGAATCCAAATTGAAGAATTTTACAACAAACCAACATGTACAGTAGAAGAGTTTCAAAAGTTTCAGACTTTCTATAAGGAGTTTATTTCTCTTGCCAAAGAACACTTTCTCCCTCCAGAGAGGCAGAGATTCCGCATTGTTTCAAGTAAGTCTCTTTTGACTTACTTGGGGGTTGACAATGTACAAGATTGGTCAGTTCTGGTGCGCTTTTCAGGGTGCCCAAACTGCTCAATTATGTTGAGAGATGGAGATGAACTAAGAAGTGTGTTGGTTGATCATCATCCAATTGTTAAGGAGGTAAATTTTAACTTCCCTTCTCTTTTTTCTTTTTATGTAGTTTTCCACTTTTTGATCAGTTCTTAATTAGCCTTCGGCTTTTCTGTTGTGACTTTTTTTTTTTAATTAGCTTGACCCAGAGGCTTTATTTCCAAGCAATAGGCCCTCCCTCCTGCTATTTATTGATACTTCAGCCGAATCATCAGAAATCAGATCAGAAAGCAAACTGGCTCTTGAAGTTATCAGAAAGTATGCAGGGCAACATCATAAGGTAGTAATCCCTCCAAGAGTTTCTGCTTCCAGAAGAACAGACCGTAGAGATGCTTCAGACTCAAAGGTGATGAAAATCAAGGATAACATGGTAATGGTAGTTAATGAAGGTCTGAATGAAGGAAATAACAACCCCTTGGTTGATATTCTGACCAAGTTACTTCAACAAACAAGAGCTAATCAACAGAAAAGTAAGGAAAAGAAAATAAGTGTAGTGGCAAAGGAAGTAGGGTTTCAGCTGTTGTCACAAGATTTTGATGTCAAAGTGGTGGAACCCATACTAGCAGATCAGTCTGACGGCCAATCAGACGATGTTACTAGTTCTGAAAATGAAATTAGTGATTCTATTGAGGATCATGATGCAAACTCTGAAGAGAAAACTATACCTAAAATTGATATACCAGAAGATAATAAAGAGACCATGCATGAGAAACATGACGAGGAACAAATTTTGTCAGAAATGAAGCAAGAACGAACTATCTCCAATGAAAAGTTAGGGGATATATCTGAAATTGAAGGAACTGCATCTATTTCTTTCATGCAAAGTCATGAAGTAAATAAAGAGCTCAGTGATGATAATACTGGTTTTGTGGGTTCAATATTTTTCTCAGATGGCAGTTATCAGCTGCTTAATTCCCTAACTTCTGGATCAAAAGTTCCTACTTTGATAATAATTGACCCAACTAAGCAACAACATTTTGTGTTTGATGAGGAGACTCGAATCTGCCACTCCTCTGTTGTAAATTTCATAGACAGGTTCTCGAATCAATCTCTCTCTCCCTTCATTCGGTCGGATCCGTTTGTTAGTGGTATGAAAGAATTTCCTAGGCCTCCTTTTGTTAACCAAGATTTTCATGAGGCTGTTTCAGTACCTAGAATTCCGGCTAATCGGTTTTGTGAATCTGTGGTGGGATATAAAGATTGCTTGGTTGATGACAAAGGCATTGATATGGGAAATGTTACGGGGGTTTGGAGTACAGATGTTTTGGTGTTATTTAGCAATTCATGGTGTGGATTTTGCCAGAGGATGGAATTGGTTTTGCGAGAAGTTTTTCGAGCCTTTGACGGCTTCACGACAGTAACAAAGGAAAGAGATGCAAATCTTACAGAAAATGAAGGTATTGTGGCTCTTAACCAAAGCATTTGAACCAAGCATTATCATATTGAGTCTTCATACCAGTGGTGCAGCAAATGTACTGGCTAGATAGAACTGGATGAATATCTATTTGACTATAGTTCTTTTGTTCTTGGTTATGTCCTATGGTTTTAAGTGGGGTTTTCAGCATTTCTTTCTATTCAAACATGTAAGTTCAAATTGTCCTCTTGTTAGACCTAACTTGTTTTATTTATTTTTTTTCATTATCAGACAGAAGCAAGATATCTCCAATGGATCTACCATTAATATATCTGATAGATTGCACTCTAAATGACTGCTCCCAATTTTTAAGGGCCGCAGGAAAGGTAGAATTATCACCCAAGTTTGTAATTTAAAGGCAAGTTCTGCTTTCATTATCGATCTGCACCTTCAATTATAACACTATTACATATCCATTGTGTTGAAACATGTAGGAGGAGCTTTACCCAACTTTGTTGCTTTTTCCAGCAGAGACAAAAAAACCTATTTCCTTTAACAGTACCACGTCAGTTATCAATATTTTTGAATTTTTGGATGCTCATAGCAGAAATTTCAAAAATTACAGGGGTAAGAGCAATTTCAAATCAAGTTATCTGTCTATATGAAAGAGAGGAATTAGTGATGACTAAGGGGGTCTTTTGAAAATTGGCAGGGACTTTATGGACGCATGTGAAAGAAACGATACAAGACAAGTCAGAATCACAGGAGATATCTTCAGCCATTGAGGCACATAGAATCAGTCAATTCGGCTTGGCAACTGAGGTTCTGACTGTAAAATCTGACAACACAAGATACCACATTAAGGCGGGGTTGACTTTGTCAGCCACTGACTACCTTGCCAATACTTCTCCATTTGACAACTCTACTGTCCTTATTGTATCAGCTGACCCAAAAGAGGGGTTTAAAGGTCTAATAATCAACAAACATATAAAGTGGGACATATTTAAACCAGATGCAGCTATAGACAGTGTGAAGGCTACTCCTCTCTCGTATGGTGGTCCTGTGGCTGTCCAGGGTTTTCCGCTCGTTAGTTTGTCTAATAAGGTTACTGATGGATATGTTAAAGTTATAGATGGGATTTATTTTGGTAATACCATGGCAACAAATCTGGTGTTTAGGAGAATTCACAATGGAACCGAGTCGGTTGATGGATTTTGGTTTTTTTTTGGTTTTTCAAGTTGGTCGTATCAGCAGCTCTTTGATGAATTGGATCAAGGGGCGTGGCAACTGAGCGAGTCAACTATTGAGAGATTAAATTGGCCTGATAGGTGATACAGTAATCTTTTTCCCCCCGTTGTTGTAAAGATTTTGTAGTAGTCAATTTTGCAGTTAAATATGATATTTTTCTTGTTTTGGAGAACGTAGTATGAATGTTTTGATTTTTCTTGAAAGGTTACTGTTATTTTTAAAAAAAAAAATAGTGTATCTCAATGGATCATCGATTCCATTGAAAGAGATCATATGAATATTGAATACGAATAATTGTACTATCACCACAGCACTCAACGGATTGATGAAGCTAAACATTAACTCCAACTATTGTAACCAAATGCATCCAGACATTAAGAAAAACAAACTAGAAAAGTTGAAGCACATCACCTGACCTGAAGAAGCATTCTATCCGTCATCGGTGGAGAATTTGGGCATCATCCTTGGGCTCCAGCTCAGCCACCCCTCCAAAAGACAAGGTGATATATTACTCATTCCTTTTTGGAAGGATTTTAGATGAAGGTGTTAATTTAATTATCATCATGTTTCCGAAATCAAGCATACTGCTTGTAGAAAAAAAGGTGGCAATCTGACATTTCAGTTCATATTTGTACGGATCCAATGGAATTTTGAGTTGGTTCCGTGTCAAGTGAAATACTAAATTGCTTTTTAATATTGTTAAAGTTTGCAGTCATGTTGAATCATAGAATTTACGCATATAAACTCGCATATGCAGCTGCATATTGCATATACGCCATGCCTACGTAGCATCCTTCCGCTTCATATTTGACAATATTTAATAACAAACGAAATAAAAGGCAGTATTTTGAAATTTTGGTCTTTTTCATCCTTTTCATCCGTTAGCTCAACACCCACTAAGAAAAAAAACAAAGGTCAATCTCTCAGAAATTAACTTTTCTTTAAATTTCAAATCTAAAATGCTAATTTCTGAAAGTTCTGTCTTTTATCAGTCAAAAGCTGGATTCTAAAAAAAATATTTTTCTCACTTTGCAAAATGTTATAATTTCTTTTGTGATTTTATCTTTTTCTCACTTTGCAAAATTTGGTCATTTTTATCTCAATTGTTGTTTCCTCTCCAAAATCAACCCCCCATATAGTTTCTCACGCCTATTAAGAACTAACATGACTAAATAAAATGTCAGGACTTTGACCAGGCACTTTAACTATTTAACTTTCTTTTCCTTTTTTTTTTCTTCTTTTATAGAGGGAGTGAATGGAAAATTGAGACTTCTTTGCTGCTTCCTTCAGATTATGCTCTGTAAAAATTAGAGGATCTTGATCTTTTGGACGGCCCAAACCCGACAATAACAGATCCGACCGGCGCTGCAAATGTAACGGACCAAATCGACCATCCTGTATTCCCGGGTCCGGATCCGCTCCAATTGTACGGAATAAATGAAGAGGTCTTGCACCTCTAGGATTTTAACATGTAGACAATTCTTTGATCTGACGGTGCAAGAGAAGAAAGAGAAAAAAGGAGGATAGAATCTCTTTTTGAGGAGAGATTTTTTATAACTATTATTTTAATAATTTTGATAATTAATTTTTAAATAATTAAAAAAATTTTAAAATAGAAAAGAAATTTATAAACATATTTTTAATGTATAGATCTAATGTGTTTTAAATCTCATATAATGTAATATCATCAAAAATCATTAAAATTATATGATATTTACAACAGTCAATATTTAACGGTCTTTGATGAAATATCAAATGACTCTTAAATTATATGAAATTTAAAATACAATCAATTTATAAGTTAAAAAAAATATGATTGTCAACTTTTTTTTCTATTTTTGAGAATTTTTAAAAATTATTTCAAAATTGATTGTCAAGGACCCCCCCCCCCCCTACCATATTGAGTTATTTACCAACAGCAGAGAAGTATTATCTTCAAATGAATTTTAGTATCTTAGTTAAAATAAAAAACATAATCTGTATTTATTAGTTAATGAAAAAATTTCGAACTAATCGAAGATCTTTGCTTCTAACGAAGGATTTTTTTATAAAAATATAACAAGATACATATTGCTTCTAATGAAATATTTTCTTATTATTTGAAGATCTTATAATTATTTTTTATGTATATCGGTTTCTTATTTGGAGATTTGTTAATGCTAACAGGCCAAGGTTATGCTTTTTGGATTTGTTTCATACATAAATATGTCATTTTGGCCATCTTAAGCGGCTGATATAGTAAAAATTAACTATACACAACGACTCAAAAATAAGTAAATGACGCTAATTATAATCAATTATATCTCTTTTTATGTATCATCCCTAATTATTTAGTAAAATCACTAACGTTATTTTATATTAATGTATTTGTATACTTTTTTTATCTTAAAAGTTCATCATGTAGATTGCAAAGTATTTTTGTCTTTTACATTTTGGAGCAATAAAATAGTACACAATTCAATCTTCGAAATGTTTATAATATCTATACTATACATGAATATAGATACTATATTAATTTGTGTTATACTTTATGCTTGATTATTCAGTTTTGATATTTTAGCACAAGTCATTATAATATATGAAGCCACTACATAAATGTTAAGTTAATATAAGTTGTAGAGTGAGAACGGAGATCAGCGCGCTTTTAATTTTTGTTTTCTTTTTCGGCTGATTCAACACTTCAATAACAGGTGCATCTCATCGCTTCATATTGGCACTTGGTGAGCGTTGGAGTGTTGATGCTTTTCCTGTGGTATCATTTACACCGTAGAATAAAGAGTCATCCACGTGTTAGAATCAGAAGGATGGAGGATCTTCCGAACCGTTGCAGAGGAACCACATCCCATGGCGCTCCCTCTCCTCTATAAAATCCAAACATCGCACAACACGCTGACAGTGACAGTGACAGTGACAGTGACAGTGACAGTGACAGTGACAGTGACGTTGCCCCTTCGTTTCCTGCTTTCCTTCCCCCTCCATCGACTCTCACGCAGCAGCGCGCTGTCCACGCAATGCGAGCGCCAGCCTCCTCATTTCGCTCTCTCCTTCTCTGTCTATTCCACGCAATGCGAGCCTCCTCGTCTCGCTCTCTCCTTCTCTGTCTCATCCTCTCTCTCGCTCTCAGCCTCAGCTCCTCGTCCAATGCCAGCGAGCTCAGCCGGGACAGTTTCCCAAAGGGTTTCACCTTTGGCACGGCCGCCTCCGCGTACCAAGTGGAAGGCATGGCGCGCAAGGACGGACGTGGGCCCAGCATTTGGGATGCCTTCGTCAAAATACCAGGTTCATATTATCATATACAAAATTTAAGCTCTCAGTGCTCACTTGCTGAGAACAATCTCTTATCAAAAGAGAAAATTAGCTTGTTGTCTGATGGGAGAGCAGAACTATCTTGAATGCAATTATGCGAAAAGCGAATATATACAAGTGATAGCACATTAATTATTTCTCGCTGAACAAATGTTCCTCAAAAGAACATTTCTAATGGAAATCTGCTCATTTTAGACGGTTTGGTTAAAAAAGATTAGTTCAATTCTGATTAACGATGAAATTTATTTTTTGAACTCTCAAAATAACAAAAATTTTGCCATACCTTAAACCCTATAGCATATAAATTCTGTACATTAGTCCCATCTTTTGTTGGTACATAAATCTTAATGCGAAGTGTGATGATGGATGGTGTCCACTTTGATAAACTTTTGCCTATTTTGGTTCCTCAATAAATGTACATAGAACTTGGTCACATGTTTTTGTTGGAGCACAGCACACATTTCCGTAAAACGAGAGCATATGAAGTCAGCATTGTAATTGTACGGAACAAAATCAGAGCAATTTATATTGAAATGACATCAGCAGGAAGAGACAACAAACTAATTTTGTTCCATTCATTCAACTTGAAGCTAGCTGCACATTTTGTTATGTTATCTTATCTGCCACACTTAAAATATAAAGTATTACTATCAATAATCAGACAGCAGTTGGTCCCTAAAATAATGCTTCACCCATAAGAATAAGAATGAAAAAAAAATGCCAAAAAAGAGAGTGATAAAATGTTTTAAATAAAGAATTATCAAGGACCATTTTTTTTTTCACTTGTTTAAGTTATATTCATGTTGAACTTTATTTTTTATTTTGCTTAAAGTAAATTTGTTTTGATTGAGCAGGGGAGATTGCGAACAATGCAACTGCTGATGTTACTGTTGACGAGTACCATCGCTACAGGGTAACAAGTCAATCTCTTTTTATTGGATTTTGTTTGCATGCCATTGCAACGCGAGATATAGCAAAAAGAAAAGAAAATATAATAAAAAGGATAATTCTAGCATACATATAATTTTTATGGTACATCCAACTCTTATATATGTTTTTGAGAAATATCGTGCAAATTAAAAAACTAAAATTATAGATGTATTTCTAATTATTTAGTTAGAATATTGCTCGAATTGAAAGAGTTCCATATGTAATGTTATCTAATTTTGTGTATATACTCATTAATATAAATAAAACAATCAATTTTTTAGATAAAAATGTAAAAATTATCCAAATTTATTAAAATAAATATTGAAGAAATTATATTAAAAAATGACCATCAGTTGTTTTATAGTTTAGTTTTTTTGGGATAATAGGAAATTAAATACATACTTGATTTCATGTTTAAATTTGTTTGAGCACAATTGATTTGACTTATAAACAAATCAAAATAGAGTCCGGTTCAGCGCGAGCTGGATTCATATTCTGTGTTAGTATCTGGTGACATACATACCATACTTCCGACTATGACTGGATAATTTTCAGAAACACCATTGAGGAATCTGGAAAACCAGGAATGTAGAAAAAGGATGAACTTACAAACATTTAAAAACATATGTATACAATGGAACGATGAGGCTGTGCTAATAGGGGTTCCTCCTACCCAATTTCAAAATATGTCTCATGGGATGACAATTTAAAGGTGGTACTGGATATATAATTGCACTCTGCCATATAAAAGGATGCCAGTTCTAGTTGCTTGCCTGGTAAAGACAGAGGCCATGGCACTCCTGACAGAATAACACCTAAAGCTATGCATCATTTACACTGACTGTCAGATGCTGGTAATGGCGATTAACTGGACAAACCTCCCTACTAGCTCTGACCAGTGGGCTTAAAAGGAACTGTGAATGGCGTTGAAATTGTTGAAAGAATCTGCAAGTGTTGAACTCCAACATGACTCAAGGGAACCAAAAATGCAGCTCACAATATTGCAAACTGGGCTAGGCTACAAAAAAAAAAAATTTAGCTGTTGCACTTCTCCTATTGGATTAATGTAACTTGATGCACTCTGCCTACAGGCCAGAACCACCAAAAAGCTACGCAATGCATTTCCAAATAGTTCTAATTTTGCGCATTCTCGCTTCTCATTTTTTATAAATAAGAACAATATGCATCCAAGTAGACAAGTTTTCTTAGCTTATGCCTCATATTTGAACAAAGTTAGTCTTCTTTTTATGTTATATAGGAGGATATTGACATCATGAAGAATATGAACTTTGATGCATACCGCTTCTCCATCTCCTGGTCCCGCATATTTCCTGGTATTTTCTTTACCTTCCTGCAAACTCTAGGAAATAATAAAATTTGTTTGAGCAATTCGAATCGTTGTTAAGATCAAGTGAACATTCGGTCCTTGTGATAGAAGTATAATTGTATAGGGCACTAGGTCTGCTTTTGGCTCACATGGAGTTGATGTGCTATTTTTATAGTCAGGCCCTGGTGGCCAAGGACCCATCAAAACAGTACTTTGCTTTTGTATACATTAAGCATCAATAGAGCTTCAAGGAGTTCAATTAAGGCAATTAAACATCAGAAGTTCAACTGTGCATAAAGCAATTATATTTCCATTAATACATGTCGCATTTATTTTTCCCTCATCTTATCTTATGTAACAGAGGGAACAGGGAAGGTGAATTGGAAAGGTGTGGCGTATTACAACAGGCTCATTGACTACATGTTAAAGAGAGGTTGCTCAACTAATATCATTACTGGTTTCTTTGAATAAAGAATGACATCGGATAGTTTATTCAAGATTTTTGAAGACTAGTACAATACTGGTGCCTCTCAGTATGAGTATACCGCAACGAGTACGTAGTGATTGTATATGACATGACTAGAGAATACCCAGAATCATATACATAGGATGCAAGAGCTTCCAATATTTTCATGAAAAACAACAGTAAGAAATGAATGCCTAGAATAGCCCTAGTAAGCAACCATACTGTGCCTCTCTGCTGTCCAAGATTCTACCGGACCATTTGCTTTCAGTATTCTCTATCTTCATACTCTAAATTATCCCTTTCTTTTATGCTTTTAATGTTCTTTAGGTATCACACCTTATGCCAATTTGTACCACTATGATCTTCCAGATGCCCTTGAGAAGCGATACAATGGTTTGTTAAGCAAGAGAGTTGCGTAAGTAGCAAACTTCCCTAACTTCCTAACTTCACTCTCATCATAATCCTTTTAAAGGATGCAGGATTCCGGTATAGAATTTGGATTTAACATTCGCAAATAGTGATGGTTTGCTTCTTTATTGAACATTGTATGTATCTTAGGAGCTCAAAGTTACAAAGCACTTTAGATTGAAACTCAGTAATTGGGTTCCCTACTGAAGTTTGAATTCTTTTTTACTTCCATAGCATCTGAGCTTCTTCTTGATGAAAGGAACCTTCCATAAGAAAGGGAAAAACACTCAAAATCTAAGAGAGAGAATTCAAGACGGCTTACCCGGATCAATTGAGAAATGCATTTTTGTCTTACCAATATTTAACATACACATGTTTATTTTAATGATTTTTGGTTTCTTTGGATTTTCAAAGTTCTTCAGTACTGTTCATACGCATTTTCCTTTCCGGCCATCTTAAACAATCTTTCCTTCTTTAATTTAAGTTGTAAAACTGTAAATGGCCTGTAACTCAAGTGATGAGGTGCTTGGATGACTTCCAAGAGGCCACAGCTTCAAGCCTTCTCCTTTAAAAATAACAAATGAGTTACATTAGAAAAATAACTTTTTAAATACTCAATACACATGTAGGAAGGACTTTGCAGACTATGCGGAGTTCTGTTTCAAAACATTTGGAGACAGAGTAAAGAACTGGATGACTTTCAATGAGCCGAGGGTTGTAGCTGCACTGGGATATGACGATGGCAAATTTGCACCAGGCAGGTGCACCAATTGTTCTGCTGGGAATTCCGCCACCGAGCCTTATATAGTTGCACATAATCTCATTCTCTCACATGCTGCTGCTGTCCAGAGATATCGAAATAAGTACCAGGTACCAAAAGGATCTGTTTGTATGTGGCACATTTTCACTGTCGACTGTCTGCTTGATTTTATATGTTTATAGTAGATTAATACATTAAGATGGCTTAAGCATGTTGCTTGTTGTTGGGATATTAAAGCCACATGGATGGTCTAAGATGCTCAAACTATGAATTGGATTCATGTGCCAATGTTACAGGTAGGGTACAATAATTGTATACACCAGGCTTAGTTGCTGAAACTTGTCACAAGTCACAACTGCAATTGGTAAGGTACAAAACCAAAAAATAATCCTTGACTAAGGAGCAAATCCTGTTCTGGCATGACAGTTAGAATTTGTGTTAGCAGATGTAGAAATGCCAAGTAAAGGAAGCAATAGATGAGAAAACCTAAACAAGACTAATTTGCTGTTTTTCCTATGGGGACTGCAGTGCTGAAGTATGATATATCTTTCTTTGATGAACAATGGTTATGACATGTACATGTTACAGGCTAAACAGAAGGGTAGCATTGGAATACTATTGGATTTTGTTTGGTACGAGCCTCTAACTGATTCAAAAGGTGACAAAGATGCTGCTCAGAGAGCAAGAGATTTCCATGTGGGATGGTATTGATCATGAATCCATCTTAGTTTTATGATTATTTTATTTTATTATTTTCATTAATGAGTTGCATAGGCTGCAGATCGATTGTAATACTAAAGAGGGTATTTAACACATTGCAAAAAAAAAAAAAAAGGGACAGAGGAATAACATCAGTGAAGTACAAATAAGGTGAATAGAACTACAATCTTCTGTGAATAGTCAAATCTTTTGACAGGATGCTGAAATTCACTGGAACTCTGAAAAAGTGAAAATTGAACAAACATTTGCGTTAAAACTTTAGCACCTCACATATCCTTAAGTACTGCTTGAAACAAAAACATTAATTTTCTACTTTCCCAAAAAAAAAAAAACAGAAAAAGAAGCTCTTTCATGGTGGTGACTGAGCTCTAATGGGCAATATTATATAAAAGAGGATGACTAATAAAATTACTTTTTAAGTATCGACACCTGTAATAATCTAAGAAATTAACTACACACATTTTGCATAGGTTCATTCACCCGATTATATATGGCGAGTATCCAAAATCAATGCAAGCAATTGTCAAGGAAAGGCTGCCGAAGTTCTCTTCAAGTGAGATTAAAATGGTTAAGGGATCAATTGATTATGTAGGGATAAATCAATACACCTCTTATTACATCTATAACCCACATCAGCCCCAGAACAAAATGCCTACTAGCTATCAACTTGATTGGAATGCTGGATTTGCTTGTAAGATTTTTGTTTAATACGGCTCCATTCTTTCCTTTTATTTCTTTTCACCATATTTGCAATCAGCACAATACATATTTAGCTTCATCACCAGCCTAACATAATTAGTTATTATTGATAAATATCAAATTAGTAAGATACATGTTGTAGTAAAGCAAAATCAGAATTGCAGATAACTTTATCAGATTATTTTGAACAAAGTCCCCATAATCTTACAAATAGGAAGAAGCCCCTCTTAATTTGTTTATTCTGACTAGAATG
Organism: x Bolboschoenoplectus mariqueter; assembly: GCA_037678475.1. Taxonomy (NCBI): domain Eukaryota; kingdom Viridiplantae; phylum Streptophyta; class Magnoliopsida; order Poales; family Cyperaceae; genus x Bolboschoenoplectus; species x Bolboschoenoplectus mariqueter. The sequence goes on from CM075283.1 coordinate 3,035,339, forward strand.
GAACTTCCTAAAGTGCCTCACTCTGATTTTATTTTGATTTGAGCTCCCTCCTAGCACAAGAGTACAATTCTTAATATCTCATTATTTAGTTAAGCTTATATTTCCATGAAATTAAGCTTGGAAACTTATAGCTGTGCTGTCAGCTTGAATAAAAAGTGTTGGGTTCAGTTGCTAATGTGGGAAAAGTTGGTGCTATCTATAAATAAAGTAAATATTAGGTCTGGTTTTATGGAAGCATCTTCTATTTTTCTAAATCCATATCAAGTGTCTATGTGAATGCTAGTGGTTCTATTGGAAACTACTAATTTGAACAATTTGCATTTTGTTTGATCTGTAGATGAGCGCAATGGAGTGCCTATTGGACCAAGGGTAAAGATTTCATCATTTATTCTGTGTGTTTGCCACTTAATTCCAACTTTATTTGTTAGTTGGACCAAGGATTTGTTTAATTTATTTTTTCATACAGTTTTAGTCAAATGTGATGCAGGTATGAAACAATACATTAGTTTGGTGGTACGATACAGATACTACTTTGCTAGGTGGTTTTAACCAAAAATTCCTCCCTTTAGTTGTGATGTTTTTGCCTTTTGTTGGGTTGAACAAGAGTATAAGCTTAGCAATCAATTCAAAAAGGGTGAGAGAGGATTGGGACTGCCAGAAGATATTAAGCAAAACTCAAGTTAAAATTGAAAGAAAAAAGGAGAATGAGAGAATGGATTTAACAGAATTTCGTTTAGCACAAAAACTCAAGTTAAAATTGACAATTGACTGCAAAAAAAGTAGATATTAAGTAAAACTGGAGTTATTGGGACTGCCAGAAGAAACTTGGTTGAACCAGAGCTATACTTGGACAGATTCCAAATGCTTTCTCTTGTACCGTCTTTTTGGTTGTACACACTTTCTTATTCCAAAGGTAGGGGAGTCTAAATTTAGTAATAAGTTTGTTTTATTTTTCAGGCACACTCAGATTGGTTGTACATTGTGCCATGGGGGATGTACAAAGCCGTTACTTATGTCAAGGAGAAGTATGGCAATCCTACTGTAATATTGTCTGAGAACGGTACCAGTTTCTAAAAAAATCTTCTAGCATGAATCTTAAATATGCAAATGAAGTTTGATTCATTAATATGCTCTGGTTGCATTTTTGACACTTGCTAGGCATGGATTATCCCGGCAACGTGACCCTTGAGGAAGGTGTGCACGACACAAAGAGGGTGAATTACTACAGGAGCTACATAAGTGAGTTGAAGAGAGCTATAGACGACGGTGCAAACGTGATTGGCTACTTTGCATGGTCACTCCTTGATAACTTTGAGTGGAAGCTGGGTTACACATCCCGCTTCGGTCTGGTCTATGTGGATTTCAAGACCCTCAAGCGGTATCCCAAGATGTCAGCTTACTGGTTCAAGAAGATGCTGGCACCAAAGAATTAATCCTATGTTCTTCCGAGAACAAATTTTGTGTGGTTTTTATTCCTGAAGAATAAGAGCATTGCTGTGGACATCATTTGTTTAAGAGAATCGAGGCTGAAGAAAATGTCGAATCTAATAATTTGATGACCCAAGATTTTACCTTATTACATAGTTAAGATCCAAGAGATGCTCATAGAAAATCAAAAGATCAACTCGATTCATATAATTAAGTATTACTCTCTTACTTCAATTGAGAGAAAGAATTGGAATAATTGGCCGGTTACACATAGCCTAATTACTGAAGCTGCACGCAATTTTTATAAAGAATTAATTAATGGTCAATTGATTTGCCTATTTGTAACAGACGACAATAGAAAAGCAAATCATGGTTTGCTGTGTGGCTAATTAAAAACCTCTTTTCCTCTCTGTTTGTGTTTCTATAAATAATGGAAGTGCAATGCAGTGCGTATGATTTTTGAGCCATCTCTCCTGTACCAAATTTAATTAGTTAAAAAATTATTTATATGTTTGAAAATGAATGGCAGTCCATATTAGCCTCCTTGAAACCGTGACTGATGAGGAGGAATAAATGGTTAATTATTAACCTCGAAGCCATGTCCGATGATAACTTTTCAACATAAATTTAAGATATTATTATAGAACATATTAGATTAAAAGCTTATTGAAAATTATAGATATTATCGTTGAAATAGAGGATTCAAATACCTCTATTTTTAGTGTATCTATAACACTACTAATTTTAAAATTTTAATAAACAAATTTAAAAAACTAAATTATTAAAATAAAACTGCTAGATGTGATTTATATTATTATGTTTTTTTATATACAAATAAAGAAATTATGATATTTTAACATTTTTTTCTTTGACATTAGAAGATTGTACAAGAAGTGCATTGATGTGGATAATTTTTGTTTTAATTTATGATTGTATAAAATGAAAGTAAAAAAGATCAATAATTTTTTATGTATATGAAAATAAAAAATAATATAGATCAAATTTAATAGTTTTATTTGATATTTTAATTTTTTCAATTTTTATTATTAAAAAATAAAAAATGAAAATGGAGGTATTTAAACCCTTCAAATTCAAACAAAGAAAATTTAAGAATATTTTTTGGATTTCTTTCAAAGCAATATTTATTGAAGAAAAATAATTTTTCTAAGAAATATTTTAACCTCAAATTAACATGTAACAAACTTAAAGACAAATAAATATTTTTCTCGAAAAAATAATACTATATATAATTAAGAACAATACAACTAGTACTTTCAAATGAAAAGAAAAAAAATAATATTTAAATTATTTAATTAAGATAAAAAAACAAATCAAACAATCAATACTAAATATAATGTTATATGACTCAATCATCAATCATTTTTATAGTATGAATATAAAAACTATTAGCCTAAATAGAAGGAAAAAATTGAACCAAACTCAACCCAAAAGCTAAATAAAACCCTAGTAGTCAATAAACTAATGAATAGCCCCAAAAAAAAATAAAAATAAGCCGCCTCGAATATAACGAAAAACCCTTCCTCCCGCCTCGGTATCATCGGTTTTCTCTTTTTATTGTGCTCACTGATACAGATTGGAGCGACCTCAAACGAGAGCGCGAGAGAGACGACCATCCGCAACCTACTCTGAGGTAAGGATTAGTTGTTTAGTGCTTGCATCTGGCTCCAATCTAAAATGTGGCTCTATTTGGATTGGATTGGTTCTTTTAGGTGGTAGATTGTAGGTCATAAGCACGGATTCGTGGAAGTTACTTGAACGATCTTGTTTTATTTTTTTATTTCTTTTTCCTGCTATGAATCGGTTTGATCATCGGCGATTTGAGTGTTTTGAGCTCTGAGATTTGCTATTTCTTTTGCGAATTTGACTCGGTTGACAGTGTTAATGTAATGCATCTTACTCTGATAAGACTCGGTTGATCCTTCTACAGAAACAAAAAAATAATGAAGAACTTTCGGATGATTAGAGATCAGCTAGTTAACTGTTAAAGTTTGCTACTTCTCAAAAATAAAAGAAGTTTTTAAAATTTGTTGAAAGGTATTTTATGGATTATTAAGAATCTGCTGGCGCAAGTGTCAAAATTTGTCAACACTGCCTCGGATCTTTTAACTGGAATGGATTACGTTCTTAAAATCAGTGTATTTCACTGAAAAACTCTCTAATTTTGATTATTGTTAGAAGCAAAACTGGAAAAAATTTGGCCTAAATGGACTTGAAAGCTGAAATGCTTCCTGGTCGTCAGTTTATTGAGGTTTCTCAACATCTTAAATCTTTTAGCTAAAAGTATAAATTTGTATAGTGTATATGTTACATGAATAATTTGATTTGATAGGCAGAAATTGTTGTTCTTGTCGAATATGTTTGATTTAACTGCTGCTAATTCGTGCCAAATCCTCATTGACTGCTGCTGAACCTAATTTTTTTCTCATCTCTCACTCTCTCTCTATTTAATAGAAATGGGGGCATCAGCAACAGTTAGTATGCAACTTGCGGCTGCACGGCCTTGCATTTCTTCAACCAGGGTTTCTGCCTCAAAAATGGTGTCACTTGCCAAAGCCAGTTTCTGTGGTTCATACCATGCTATTTCCTCCACAAGACATCCCTCGTTGAGCAGTCCAGTAACAAGGAGCACTGCAAAACTCATCACAAGGGCAATGTCACAAGATACTGCTAGTACCGGCTCATATGGTTTGCCAATCGACTTAAGAGGTATTACTGTTCTTGTGCTTAGAAATATTGTACATTTGGTGAATGGGTATTCTCGTGGGGTCCCAGGAACTTGTACGCGTTTCAATGTTGCGACCAAAGTTAAATTGGGATTATATGGTGAATAGCCCAAGTCCCAACTGGCAATGAAAGGGAAAGTAAATTGCAGCAACTGCTAACCCGTCTTGAATGTATCAAAGTTTTTTCTGGTGCATTCATGATGGTGTTGTTAGGAACTAAATTGGTGTGGTACTGGCATACTTAATTTTGGTACAGTAACACTGTGAGGTCTATACTGTATATATTAGACACTTGTAAACTATTTTTATAGATATAATCTTGTGTTCCTTGTACATAAATTTTTTTTAATTCTTTTATAATAGGGAAAAGGGCATTCATAGCTGGAATAGCAGATGACAATGGGTATGGATGGGCTATTGCGAAGGCACTTGCAGCAGCTGGTGCAGAAATTCTTGTTGGAACTTGGGTTCCTGTAAGTCCACCTTTGATTTCTAATCTATTTTTTAATAACCAGTTTAATCATCTTTTTTTTTGTCTTGTATGAAGTGGTTATGATATGACCTACACTATGCCATGCCAGCAACAGCTGAGCAATGGAGTAAAAGGCGATTTAACATTTCAGATTTATTTTTCAATGTTTTTGATTTAAAAGGTGTTTCTTCTCCATTTCTTCTTGCCAGGCATTGAATATATTTGAGATGAGCCTGAGACGTGGCAAGTTTGATGAATCAAGAAAGTAGGGCTTTAATTTTTTTTGTACCCTCTAATAGTCCTTGATTCTTCTGTTCACCTAGAAACTTTGAAATATCTTGCATACTCTAGCAAAATGAGGAAGTTCCCGCAGTCCACAAAATTGATGAAATTTCTGCTAACTTCTTAAAAGCAATATTCCTTGAACATAGGAGAAGGGAGTGATAGACTTTTGAAGGAAAAAGTATAGATATATGGGGAGTTTCCTCATCCCCATTGTTGTTGGATTATGATGGGCACTTTTAATTATCAGATCATAGGGAATCTTTTCAAACTTTACAGGGATGCACTAGAAGTCATCCATTTGAGCAAACCATATGGTATTATTTGTCTAAACCAAGGATAACAGTGTTGGTCTCATCTCTCCTATGGTGAATTCAAACTGTGTCACAATTGTTTTCTTTGCTCTTCTACTGTTCAATAGCTTAATTTAATTTGAGGCTTAATTACACGGAATAAAAATGGAAATGACATGGGATCACACTTTTTTGTATTGCCAACTTACTGACCATTCCTGACATAGTTTTATGTATTTATGGTACATAGGTTGCCTAATGGATCTCTTATGGAAATTTCTAAAATCTATCCACTAGATGCTGTTTTTGACTCCCCTGAGGATGTCCCTGAAGATGTATGTCCCTATTTTTCATATCTGTTATTGCATTGGATTATATAATTGACCTCATAGAGCATATAATTTAATCCCCAAAGCTCGTTGTTTTATTAATTTAAAATCATACTTAGTTATCCTTGTTATATTCGCAAGTATTATATATCCTCTTGATCTGAATACTAAGAGCACCTCCAGAAAACATAGAAATGTGATTACATCCTATGGAATATGCAATTGTCCTTCGTACCTATTGCTTCCTATATTTATCAGAGAGAACCTCCAGCTATAAACTACTCTTGCTGCTGCTATTGTTGTTATAGTTGACCTTATACAGAAGGCCCTTTGGTATTATTTAAAAAATTTATGATCTCTTCATCTCTTTGATTTGTAGGTTAAGGCAAACAAACGCTATGCAGGATCCTCAAACTGGACCGTTAAGGTACAATTAGAGTGCAGATATGTTAGTTAATGGTCTATTTGTGCTGGCCACTTTTAAAGCAATTCAGTTTAGGGACTAGGTTGGACTCCTGCGCTGTCCACTTTTCCCTGTTTCCGATTCTAACAAAAACAAAAAAGAAACCTGCTAAAGGGATAATGAAATTGGTATAGAACTGTTAGCATGTACTATAGCATGTGCAGAATTCTAGCATAACTGTTTGTTTATTTCTTGTCACTTGTTTATTACTGTTGTTATAATTTTCATTTATTTCTCTGTAAAAATAGGAAGTGGCTGAGCTTGTAAAGAATGACTTTGGCACAATTGACATACTTGTGCATTCTCTTGCCAATGGACCTGAGGTACAATTTTACAACTGTCACCACCATCCCCACCAAAAAAGAAAAATGTATATCATTAGAGAAATTAGTTCTTTTTCTTTTTGTGGTACTTTTTCTCCTTTTCTTCTCTGCCATTGCTGACTTCTTTTGGATAAAAGGTATCAAAGCCTTTGTTGGAGACATCAAGGAAGGGGTATCTTGCGGCAATCTCTGCTTCCAGTTACTCATTCATTTCTTTGCTCCAGCACTTCCTTCCAATCATGAATCCTGGTATAGTGCTTCTTTTCAGCTGCTTTCATTTGGTAGTTTTTCGTGAGTTACTAGATAAGAGCCTTCATTGCTTCCCGGATGCATTTTCTTTTCATATATTTCTTTAATTATAGTTACTTGAAAGTCGGAAACAAAAATTATGGAAGAACGTTACTTGCAATTATTCTTAGGAAGAAGTACATATAATTTAACAATTTCATTTCACTCAGGGTGGCAAAAGTTGAAAAGTTCAAAAAAACAAAGGTAAAGTTCATTTGATATGGAAGGTCAGAGGTTCTGTCTGGAGACTGATCTCGAGTTCTACAACGAAAATTTAAAATCTAGTTTAAGTTCTTAAATGTGGTTTCTTGTGCTTATTAATCAAGATATATTAGTCTGGGTAGTACAATCTTTCTTGCTTCTTGTTATTTGATAACATAAGGGCAGTCACTGGACTGCTCAAGTGTCACTGTGAAAATAACAGTTCAACTATTGCTGTGACTAATAACACTAAATTAGGAAAACTAGTATATTTTGTCCATATGGTGACATCTAAGTGTCAATGGAGATTAAATTTAGTCAAGCAAAAAATAATAGTCTATTTGTGCTTATGCAGGGGGGGCCACACTGTCTCTAACCTATATTGCATCTGAAAGGACAATTCCAGGGTAAGCAAATTACTAGGTTGTTTGTATCATTTGTTGATGTATTGCTGTAATAATGTTTTGTTCGCTAAATTCCATAGATATGGAGGTGGCATGAGCTCAGCGAAAGCAGCCCTTGAGAGTGACACTCGAGTTAGTTCTTTTCATATTTGAACTTTCGTATTGATTATCTTATTTCTTGTTAAAGTACTCGGCCAAAGCTTGCAGACTTTGCACTTGGACCTTTAAACTTCAAATATCAAATGGACCACCTGAAATTTCTTTCTTTTTGTCTTTTCAATTAAATGAAGCCAATAGATATCAAACAAAATCCAAAATATGCATGGTTTCTGGAATTCTTTAGATCTATTCTGTGATCATTTGCAAAACTTGGTAATTCAGGGGGGCTAGGTGTGACAATGTGGAGATCTTAGGCAGCTCTTGTTCTTTCTCCGTATTTCTTCCAATTTGGGACCACAACTCTTATGCAATCATGTAATTAGCATTTGAAATTTGAGCTATGAAATGCAAAAGGAGAACTAAAATCTATTAAGAGGTGAACTACTCTAATAGGTGAAACTAAGATTGTGGTCATAACTTGTCTTTAGACTGAAATTTGTCCACCTTTTGAACATTGAATGAATGTATAAGAGTGGCGATTGCTGTAACATATTATGTTTTTGGTTAGCATGATTTCTAATTTTAATTTTGTTTGTGATGAAAGTAGGTTCTAGCTTATGAGGCTGGTAGAAAAGGAAATATTAGAGTCAACACCATATCTGCAGGTAAATTCTTTCTACTATCTCTAATAGTTTCATTTTTTATTGTTTTTGGCTTTTGGTTGCTGAATTTGGAGTCAAATGGAGACTTAATTTGGTTAATGAGATTTTGTTCAAAATTGAGGTTAATCAAGGCAAAGATTGGGTTAAATTCGGGCCTGGTTTTGACAGATCTGATTGAGGCTACTGAGTTGGGGTTCAGTTGATTTCAAATGACCAATTGAGGGAATCAGCCTTGTATAATACTGTCAGGCAATAAGCCATCAAAATTGTGTCTTAACCAAAGTTATTGCATCAACTGATTTAAGCAGTATAGTATGGAAGATTCAGCACGCTTTTTTACTTTGTATAATGTAAGCCTCGGATCAATTTTACACACTTTTTTTGTGCATTGCTTCCTGTATTCATTTAATTAATGACCAATGTCATGACGAATTACTTGAAGCAATGTGTTGTAGACCCTTACTAACCAGCGTTTTGTGTGGTTCAGTTACGAGTTCTTTTTTTTTTTTTTTTGAACTTATGGCCCGTAGGCAACATGATTAATAACGTATCTGGTTCAGTGACTAGTTATATGGAATATGCCATATTCTTTAGCCATTTGCAACAATGAAATGATGCATTTATGAAATTTAGGTCCACTTGGAAGCAGAGCAGCAAAGGCTATTGGGTTCATTGAGAAGATGATTGATTACTCCTATGCCAATGCTCCTGTACAGAAGGAACTCTCTGCTGGTCTCTCTCTCTCTCTCTCTCTCTCTATGTATATATACATATATATATATCAGCTCACATGTGTGAGCAGTTAAAACACATTTTATGCATTTGTCTATGCTAATAATTTCTATTGAAAATTTAGCTTTAGGCTTATCTCCCAATAAATGTGGACCCTTGTAGTACATTCATTACCTTTGCAAAACTTTAAAATATCATATAGTATATTATTTTTCTGTCTTGCCTTGTCTTCATTGAAAATTTTGGAACTTCAAGACTATTACACTACCACACAATTCCAAAAGAGTCTTTGTTGGTTCTGGAAAACAAAATTTGGTACCAAAGTTGCACCTTGCTAATGTTGTCTGGTAATTTTCTCGTTTGTTAATACCTCATTTAACTGTGACTTTTCTCCCACTAAATCATCTTTTAATTTCTTGAACTGCTCAGATGAAGTAGGGAATGCAGCGGCATTCTTGGTTTCTCCATTAGCCTCAGCTGTTACTGGCTCAGTGGTCTATGTGGATAATGGCCTTCATACCATGGGCATTGCTGTTGATAGCCCTACTCTTGCTCTATAAATTATTGCTTTGGCTCTTTTCTTTCGGATTTATAAATGAAGAGGTTGAACATTTTAAGTAGTTTAGCAGCGGCATCATTTAATAAAGAGAGCCCCATTTCGGATTTAGATGTTTTCTGGACTTAAATGTACCCTATGAGATTGTATACTTATTTTGGATAAATCTTGGAGAGCTAATGGCTTGTCATTTATTTTAGAGGGTTCCAATGCCAAAGGTCATAGCGCCAAATCCATATCAACAGAACTAAACGATGCACCCGTTCGGCCTGATGTGAATGCATGTGGTGTACGATTCAGTTTTATGTATTAGCACGGTCTGGCCTTTTCCCCGTTTCATCATAATAAGCTGCATAATCGCTTCTTTTCGTTAAAAAAGGAAAATTTAGACGGGATATTTGGGAGATGAACTTGTCGTCGTTTTTCATTGGAGCAAAGACAGCAAACTGCATAATCCATTTTCAACGGAGATGAATGCATTTGCGGAGTTGAAATTGACAGGCTTTATGCGTCCATAGAATTCTATCTTATTGGGGGGCCCTTATTTTTGTACTGTCAATTTTCTAACGAATCGGGTAGCAAGTTGACCAATCTTCAGTTCAGTGATGGAACTTTTCACGAAGGAACCCATTGCTGGAAAGATATGCACAGAAATTGCCACAGTTTCTAAATCGAGCAGGGTCCCTCAAACTTCAAAGGTCGTATCGCATCCACGTGTCCAGTAGCCGCTCTCCCTCCTCGTCAGAACTCTCATCCATGGCAATCACCTTTCTACCATCTCCAACATAACAAAACGAGAGAGGGGGTAAAAAGTCAAAAAACCCTAATTAAACCAAAAAAAAAATGAAAGCCTCTCTCCGGCTCCGAGAAGAGCACCAAGCTCCAATTCTCAAGGCAAAGGTGCCATTCTCTCTCCTAAACCTTCCTCTCACATCCTCCCTTGCCGCCGGGGACCCGTCCGACCTCCAGCTCGCCATCGCTACCGCATTCCATTGCGGACCCACCGTGCAAGCGTCGTACCGTCCGAACAATGCCAAAACCCCGATTGCGGTGTCGGTGCGGCTAGGAGCCGGGGAGATGGGCTCACCAGTCGGGTCTGCTATTGTCATGAAAGCAGAGATCGGGCCTGGTGCGCCGAGGTTTTCGGTTCTCTTCAAGCCTTGCTTTGGTGATTTTCGTATCAGGTCTCTTCTCTCTTTTTAGGAGTGTATAATGATAATACTAACGCTGTGCCAATGATCCATTCATTGGCGCATGGTATGGTTCTAGAATGATGAATTAAGACATCATTGGTTAAAAACCACCCTTTGTCTGATTATAAATTTATTTTTCTGCTTCTTTTTTGTTCAGTTATTTAATTCAGCTATACATATAATTAAAACAAATATTAGATGTGGCTGAAATACCAACTATCAGCATGTTGCTGTTGGATACAGTAATAACTGTTAAGTTTCATTTATTTACCAGACAACCAAACTTTTATGTCTAAGTTGGGGGTGTTACCTTATTAGCCTCAATTTAAACTGTATTCAATTGATATCTAATAGTAAGAACATAAGCAGTCCCTGCAGATGCCTAGACTTTGATGAGTGTATAAATAGCATGGGGTATACCAGCTCATTATACTTGTGAATTCAAAAGCACTTTTGACTGCACTGGTACAGCTGGATTTTTTAATAATTCTGGCCTTATATTTAAAAGGGTCTATGTTTATGGAAAATAGAATTAGCATTTACTGTTATGGGCCAGTCCTTCTAAGGTAGATAGATACTGACATCAAGCCTTTTGTTCCCTGATTAATTTCAGTTAGTTAATGTACATATTGATATTCCACATAATGATCAAACTCATCAACTAAAACTTAGTTTACTGATTTAGGAAGGCTTTCCAATCGAATTCACGTGCTCAGGCACCATCCAGTTTTTCTGAAAATGGAGTGAAGGAGAATGGTTTACAAAGTAGTGGAGATGTTACTGGAGATGCTGGATCCATTTTTGATATATTTTCTGGTGCAGAGGTGACAGCTATTAGTGCACTTCCAGTGCGCAATAATGCAGCTGAAGTCAATTTTCGTTGGGGGGTGAGGTTACCGTTATCAGTTTCTGTACCTCACTGTACTACAAGTAGTGGGGCCTCTATCTATCCTAGCCGACTCCCTTACCTCATGATGAGCAAAATCTCGATTAAACAGACTACAAAAAGGGATGTCCATGATCCAAAAGACCTCAACAATGGAAGTCCAAGTGCAACAGACAACTCAGATATGATGGAGAAGGTTTAATTCTAGAAGTTATATTTGTATAATTATGGCTTTCATGCTCCTTTCTTATTGTTTTTATTTGCTAAATGCAGTTAGGTTTTGTGCAATTGAGAAATGAACCAATGAACCATTTGTCATTGTGAGTATGGCAAGATGTATATATTGCCTCGTTTGATTGCTCAATTGTGCAAATCCTTGTTTGTGGTTATCAGTCTTGTATTTTTCTTCTCTAGTTTTCCTTTTTCTGGGGTTGGTGGTAGTGATTATAAAGCCAAGAAAAACTTTGCTTGCTAGATAAATCTCAGTTTGATAATTAGATCAAATTATAAGGATGAGTGTTACAAGAAAAGGGGGAGTAAAAAAGGACTGCATTGAGCCTAAAACAAGGGGTAAGTTGGTCAAATTCATGCTGGTGTTGATGTACAACTTTAGTGATATATAGTTGATGGATGGATTAAGGGGAGCATCCATCTAAGACCCAGTTATTTTATGCAGCTCATTGCTTATGCGGCTCAGATTTATATCAAGCACATTTCTTCCTTCTTACCAATAACAGTGCTTGTGTGATTTTGTAACATGGACAGGTAAGAATAGAAAACAAGATGTTAAGTAAACAATTGGCGGATCTATGGTCAGAGATTGTAGAAAGAAGAAAAACTTCCTCTGAGGTTCGGCAAACAAAGAATGAAAGACGAATAGAGCGTCCGCCAACTACTGAAAAAAAACAGACATTCGCACCACGAGAAAAGGAAAATGCCGCAAATTCAAGAAATAACGAAGCTGCTGAAGAGTTGAGAAAGGCGCTGGCAGGCTCGGCCATAGCCTCAGTAAGTAGTAAAAGATAATAGATGAGCAAGATTCAAGATATGGTGGCCGAACTTTAAAGGAAGTATATCAAGGTGAGTTGATAAATGCCACTGGAATTATGAGAATATATTCCATGCTTTAGAAAGATCTACTGAATATAATTGTAAAAAGAATATTGAGTTGAAAACCAAAGATCCCATATTTTATGAAAAGCTATGTTGGAGGAAAAAAAAAAGATTATATTGTTGATGCAATATAATGATGCTGGAGGCAAGATAATGATGCTAATGTGGTTCTTACACTTAGGTTAGAAGAAAGCTAATATTTTCTTTTTGTTGGTTTCTGTTTTTAGTTTTTGTTACAGAAGGGATTCAGTTATAACTCGTTTCATGACATATTATAACAATATCATATTTTGAATTGATAATTTTATTTTTGAAATCAAATGATAAAGGTCAACTTAAAAGTCAAATGATAAAGTTAAACCATTGAGGTCTTTGAGTTTTTATATGTCAACTGAGGCTATGCATCAAAATTTCAAAAATGTAGTCCATTAGCATAAGATCAAGAAGTAAAAAAATCAATATGGCAGCTGGAATTAATTTTATGAATCAATGATTTTATCTGGTGATCTTGTACTGACTGAATTCTAAATTTTAAAACTTTTGGGGAGCAAGTATTTCTCATGTGTCATGACATAGAACAAGAACATGGTCACCATTTCAAAGAAAAAGGGGATCCAACTAACTGATGCTAATTTGTGCCTGACAAAGAACTGTTAACGATGATATGTAGATTCTAATACAGATCTCATAAATACAGCAAATGTTGCGTGCAGTCATGTACTAAATGATGGTTTTTGTATCTTTTTAATGATCAATACAATAATTTTGTTTGCAGTTTAGTTGGTTGATTATTTGATTTGTTTTTTAAGGGTTGGTTTCCAAAAGTTGTGTCACAATCAGACGAAGCCACGGACAATTGTGCAACCTTTCTTTTGTGGCAATTTGAATTTCTTTATATTTTGTTAGCAAATTGCCAAGTATATCTATGTTTTCTGATCAATAAATAAATATGATTTGTCTATGTAAAAAGTTTTATTGTAAATTTGTTTAAATGGTCCACCTCTAGTGACTATTATGCTATTTTTATTGAGAACGCATGGATTAGAATACGTACACATATACGTATTAATTCTAAATGCATGCAATTAGACGCATCTCAGATGATATGTGTTTCAGAAATAGCAGGACAAATTTTAGCCTTTTGTACTTTTGTAAAGAGACACTGTAAAATTTTCAAATGTTTTCATTCCTTGTACTTTTGTTCCTGTCAATTTGTTAATAGAATATTTAAAGCTACCATTTAAAAGCTGCAATTGTGAGACTTAGTTTTGTGGATTCTTTAGGGCCAAAAAATATTTGTTTGTTTCTTGAGTACTAATGAAAAAGACAAAAGGAAAAAAAAAAATGGAATTAGACTATTTTGCTTAAAGGAGAGAAATGATTTGTTGCAGGGGGAAAAAAATTGCATGATTGTATTAAAATATGTTCAAGTTGTGAGGTTGCTTACCTTCTTGACTCTTTCATGTCCCATAAATAAAAGATGGCCCCACTTTCTTATCATATGTTGATTAATTTAGTAATTTTGATAAAATTGTCCCAAGCAATAACTTAATAAATTATTTGTCAATTCGTCAAAATGTCAGTTTGAATCATTTTAACTTTTAAAATTAAAATAATCGAGTTAAATCAGATTCAAATCACAACATTATCAGACTTTAATCACCTCCAAAAAAAATCATAAATGATAAATTAATGGCAAGGACAGGTCCATAACTATACCAGCATCTTTCCAATCTACAACAACAGTGACAGCAGCATCTTTATTATTCGAAAAGAAAATTAGAAAAGAAAAGAAAAGAAAAGAAACATCAACCTTTTTCCTTTAATTTAATACATATATATACGTCAGGCCAACAATATTCCCTCATTTTATCAAAGAGATAAATGTCAAAGTCATGATTTTAACCTGAGCCAGCAAGACCAACTTGAACTTTTCAATTTTCACCTCTTAATTTTTACAAGTCATGTAAAACACGTGATGGCTACACCATGAGATCCAACGGCTAGATGATAATGTCCTGCATGACAATGATTTAATCGGAAAACTGGAGTCCTCCATTGTGGAAGGTACTGGAGAGGAACCTGCCAAATTATCTCTCAATTCTCAAATCCTATCTACTCACCAACTATGATATGATGAATCTATCACATGCACTTGGAGTAAAGCCGTACGAGGAACACCATAAGGGGGCCCAGAATCCGAGAAAGGATCAAGATGTGGTGCCCACCGGTCAGAGGTATGTCGTAGTTTTCTTCCTGTGCATGCACCAAATAATCTTAAAATAACCCAAAGAAAAAGATTAATTTCTCCCCTCTCCTCTCTCTCTCTCTCTCTCTCTCTCTCTCTCTCTGAGAAGCATTTGTTTCTCCTTTTCCCAACTGGGGTCACCAAATTTACCAAAAGGGTGAAAATCAAGACACGAGTCTTCATGAATGTGTCAGATTTTTCTCTTTTATACGGGTACGATTCAAGGCTTCGGCCCTCTTTTGATTTTTTTTTTCTTTTCTTTTACTTTTAGCTCATTACTCTCCGTATAATTTCTCTTCTCTGTCTCTTTAGCATAACGGAAATGAGATTAAACAGACAAGATCTGAAGTTTGTGGTTGTTTGGCGATAGAAGAGGCTTTGTTTCAGGTACTTAATTACATCTCCTCTGTTCCTTTTTTATTGTTCATCCTTTTATTTTGTAGTGATTTAAGTTTGTATTTTTCAATTGATTTCTTCTTCCTACTTCCTGATCGCAATCTTAGAGAGTAACATGCTTTTGTTAGTTTAATTATAATAATAAGCCTTGTTTGCTGTTGGTCAAATTCTGCACTAGCTCAACTCAATTTGAAAATAACATCTAAACTTTCTTTTTTGGAAGTTTCGATGAGTCAAATTTATTATAGTGAGGTAGGAGCTCAGGATCCGTTCTTAAATTTAGGTCTTTATCTTCTTCCTTAGTTCTGATTTTTTATTTGATTTTTCAATTACCGATTCTTTTTTTAAATTTTAGAGATATGAGAAACAGAGAATTTTCATCAAAGTAGCATGGACCTTTTCATATAATAACCTTAGATCTATCTATCTTAAGGGAAAATAAAACAAATATGTGTATTATATAATCTGTTGGTTATTGTGCTTAATTTTTAATTTTAGGAAACTATTTTTACCAAAGATAACCTTGTGTCAGAACTTCTAATAAACTGTTTGAGAGCAACAATGAAGAATTATAGTTTTGGTTTCTCAGCTGTCTTTTGACACTATGATCTGTGTATGATTACTTTGTGTTCTTTAATCTGAGATAATAAGTAGAGTCATGGATTCTAACATAGTCATATACTATAATAACTATATGACTAGGTCATCTTTTTTTCTTTTGGTATATAGCAATCGAAATTATTTTTCTCTGCGAATAGTTTGGACTTTTTCATTTCCAAAGACTTTAGGTTCTTTTCCTTCTGTTGTCTGATAATTTTGTTTACTTTATAATTTATGTTGGTGTGTTAAAAACTCAAGTATAAGACTTTAGGGTAGTCAATAATCCTACAAAATGCATTTTAAGTACCATTATGTCAGGTTAAGTGAATATTTTTTCTCTTTTTGTATGAGACTTCGTTTCTATTTTAATGGAATCGGCAGCATCGCCACTTTTTGTTTTTCTTTTGTTTTTTTAAAAAAAATTCTGTGTAAATTGTTATGTTCAACAATTAAGGGATTAGCTTCAAACGAGGCGGAAAATCAACTCGCTGATTTTAATTTCAACGAACATGTTTGTCTGGGCCTTGATTTTGTAGTAATTATAAACTCCAATTTTACAATTTTCAACATGCATCACTTTTGACATAGAACTATATCAGCTGTTCAAATGTTCAACTCGCTGATTCATTGAAGTGAAGTACGATCGTGGGATGATGTGAATAATTGAAATAGCAAGTTAAATTGCTAATAATAAGATAGTCTGTGTTTGAAGGAATATTACACTTACCCCCAAGTTCTTCCTCTCTAAATTCCTCCCAATGTGACCGACCAAACAGAACTTGTATAAGCATGTGTTCATTTTGGTTGAATGGAGTGTTCATTTCAATTCAAACATGTGTTTCTCTCGGATAAATAAGTGTGCATTTTAGGGTTTGGGATCCTGGGGTAGCTGTCTGGCCCTTGGTTCCTAGCCTTCAATAGGCAAAGACTAACTTAAAGATAAGGTTTGCACTTAAAAGTCTCATTTAAAATATTGTTAGTTTGAACTATTTTCTTCTCTCTTTTTTGCCTCCTTCCTGTGTCTTGTATTTAATTAACTAATTTATACTTGGGAGTTTAGTCCGGGTTCATCTTTTTTTTTTAAAAAAAAAACAATATCAAATATAGTTGTTATTTTTTGTTAGATGTAATGCACCAGTAGTATCCTTTTGTTTGTAAGTCAGAATGGAAACCAATCATTTGGATTTTTTTGCCATGCTTATTGGTGGCAAATCCACACCATTTTTTAGTCGTTTAGCTTTCTATTGATAAATAGAAGATTGGGAGTTCTTTTAAACTTGTAACATTTTTGTCTCAGTACCACGCAAAGGAGACAATAAGAGGGTTAAAATGGCAGAACCAACATAGGAAAGTTCATTTGTTTTTCCAGGTTAGAATATATTCATCTTAAATCGAATGGGTTACCTTGATGGTATTTCTTTTTTTTTTCCTTGAAGCATAATAAACAACATCAACAAAGACACGTCGACTGTTTTTTTATAAAGAAACTTGAATTCAAATGTTTTAGATTCCCTGCCAACATCCGTCCAGTATAGGTAGACAACAGAAAAATTGCAAATAAATATACAAGTCAGCACAGCGACTAAATTGTTACGGTAAAATCTAGAGGGCTTAGCCCTATATCACAATATCTTCCTTCTCTACAGAATTGTAAAATAAACCTAAAGAATACCACATCTAGAAACAACCATTAGATAACAATAAGACCTCAAATAGCCCCTAGCCAGAAATTACATACTAAATAAAAGATGACAACATAGAATAGATGATATTAATATTTGTCCTTCTGAGAAATTACAGGTGAGCATCACTAGCTTCCATCAACAGCCACATGTTGCCCATTACCACCCCCTTCATCACAATAAAGATCTTGGTTATATTCAAAATTACAATTCATTAATTGATTGTCTTTCCTTGCAGGTCCATCATAAAAGAGTGTTAAAATATACAAGACTGCTAGAAGACCAAGCTTATCTTGTGTATGAAAAGTTGGGTTCTCTTTTGGAGGGAAAATATCCCCTTTGGAAGGATTAAAAAAAAAGAAAAGAAAAGAAAAGAGAACAAAACAAAGTACAATTGAGCGTTTCTGAGAGGCTAAAGAGCTTTGAATATTAAAAGCTCATTATAAATATGATAATATAACATGTTCTAATACTCTTCCTTTACTACTACCCAAATGGGGGACAAATAGAAACAAACAAAATTTACATAACTGCAACTAAACTTCATACAAACTAAGCTAGAGAGAGAGAGAAGAGAGATTGATGTTACTAGTAATTGTGCAATGAAATCGAGACAGCAGCTAATATAACAAAGTCTAAAAAAAATGAGCAAAGGAACAACAACTACTTTTAATAATAATTAGTATTTACCACTCTCACCATCAGATGCTTCAGCCAGTCTTGCTATTGCTTCAATCAATGATTGCTCGTGCTCCTGTGAGTTCACCAAATGTAAAAGATTTAGCTAAAAGATGCCAGTTGTGGACAAATGTGAATTTTTGTTGTTTCTTACAGTGGTACAGATGATTCAATTTTGTTGTAAATTGAGTAGTTGCGTGTTTGAGTATAATGCAATTTAAGGATGTACAAATGAATTCTTATGAAACGTGTAATAAACATTCTGCCTTTTATAAAGGGCTTCAAATATTCTTGTCAGAAAGTTGTTTACTTTCTTTTAAATTCTTAATATGAATCCTTCTATGCGGATCACCTGTTAACCATGACAACAGTGCTTTGCTTAAATGTTATGTTTTCGCTTCATAGGATCCTTTGACAATGGTTATCTCAACTATTTTTTTTCAAATCAAGGTTAAAAAAATTTCAAAATAGGGTTTAGAACCTCTTGACAACAGCTTATCTTAACATGCTTGACAACACTTTCGCTAAAGTCATACCAAAAAACTCTCACAAAATCTCAAAAAATGATTATAGACATGTTGCTTTCCAAATAAATTTGGTTGTATTAATTTCCATGCAATTTAGCTTATGAAGTTCTATCAAATGTCATTAAATATAACTGTTGTAAATTTCATGTCATTGAATTTCATCATTATTTATTATTTGTTAATTTGTTACATATATGATGTGAAGTATAGATTTATGAACATTTTCTCATCATTTTTATGTACATCTTACTTGTTAGATTTCAAAATTATAAGTTGTTTTTTCACAGTTGTCAAGGTTGTCAAGCTAATCCGTCAATGAATGCAAAATATAAAAAAAAAGTTCATAGATACGTTGTATGCCTTGTGAATTGGTTGTGTACCAAATTTCATGCAATTTATGTGTTGTCTGACATCAAATTCCATCATTTTCAATTTGTTTGATAACAATAAAACTCGTAGCAAATTCCATCAATTTTCATGCGGACAATATATATACAGCATAGATCACATTTGAAAGGTCAGATTTCAAAATTGCAAGTTATTTTCTGCAGTTGTCAATATTGTCAATGCCAAGGGATCCAAACCTTTATATAGAGGGTGGGGATTCATTGACAATGCTTAACTTGACAATCTTGACAATGATTTTTCAAATAAATTTGAAAAAAAGAACTTAAAAATAGGAAACAAATTTAGCAACATATTCTTGAACATATAGATTGATTGTTTCAAATTTCATGCAATCAGAAATTATTAAAATTGCATGAAATTTATGATGGTCCAGTATTAATGGTATTTGATGGAATATCAAATGACACTTAAATTGCATGAAATTTAAAACACAATCAATCTGTATGTTCAAAAATGTCTATAAACTTTTTTTGTTTTTAAGTATTTTTTAATTTAATTGAGAAAAGTTGTCAAGTTAAGCATTGACAATGGATCCCCACCCTCATATAAAAGAATCAGTTAAGGGTTAACCATCATCTCCCAATTTCTTTAACCAAACTGAAATGAAACTAATATTCCAACAAAAAGTTTAATTATAAATAATAGGCACATACAAAAAAGTTACCTTTAAAACTTTCTTGGCCTTCTCTATCTCAGCAGGATCTGGACGGCTTGCACTGAAAACTCTCTCAACCTGACCAAGACCAAAACTCACATCAAAAACTGCAAAAGCAAATCAATTTCTTTTCCTCGTCTCTCCTTTTCTATTCTTTAATCATTGTTGCTACGTTGCTCATTAAAATGCAGTCATGTTTACAAGCTGAGTACATCTCCCAACCAAAAAAAAAAAAGGTTGGGACGGCTTTGAAAGATACCAAATATCAAAAATACATGCAGAAAAATTACCTCCTTTATTAGGGTTTCAGTATGCAGGATTTCGATATCATCGGGATTTTTCCTAGAAATCCCATTTTGGGATGGGGGCACAACAGCATCCTTTTTGGGCATGTTCTTAATAGAGCCCCTTCCTCTTCCTCCACCTGGCATGGCCCCGCCACCACGGCCCATTGACTTCTTGATGCCACCATGCCCAGGCCCAAATCCACCCCTCCCTGACCTCTGTTGGTTGATGCCCGGGTCCTCTCCTTCCCATCTGATATCCTCCGGTGATATCTAAATTCCAAGTTGACATTCAATTAATGACAATCTTTATCTTTAGTAAAGATATCTACAAAACCTCAAAAATACATAATACAAGTTCTTTGGTTATAATTGCCCTAACCTCTTTAAGATTGACCCATTCCCATGTTTCATTTGGAGTATTCATGTCATACACCAGCGCATGAAGTCCCTGCTTTGTTAACATTTCAACAAATGTAAATTAAAGAATAGATCTGGAATAGGAAAAACTTGACAATTCAGGTGTTCTTGAGAAATTTGGACTTCAGCACTGTTAGGTCGGCACCAAGTAGACCAGAATATGTAGGTTTCCAGTAAAGTTGGGTCAATGTCAACTATCAAGTCACATCCTAGGAAGTATTGAATCAGTGGTCTGTTCAAACATATTAATTGGATGAGACTTTTTGGTTCTATCTGTCACGAGCTCTCCACCTTGCAACAATACAACTAAATAAGATACCCTTCATCAAAAGATTTTTTTTTTTAAAAAAGAAATAATATGAAACAACAACAAAAAGAATGATTTTGATTGCTAAACCAAGTATTCACACATCAAAAGACTGCTTCAATTTGAGTACGGAGATCATTGTCTGCCATCCATTACAATCATAGGAGGTTAAGTAAGTAGTATGTTAAAAAACAAATCTACAACAAAGCCTGTCAACCAGCACAATGTCGCCAACGTGAGGCCAAGGAAGCAGGGCTGAACGGATGCCACCCTTCAGCATTTGAAGATAAGAGTGGGGAGAGCTTTTATAAATTTATAATATGGGACTACCTTTTCTCATCAATATGACCATAAATCTATTGTACTACAGCACGCATGTTCATGCCGCACATAATCCTTTTTATTCTTGATCTTACATCTTTTTTTTGTCCATAACTATCTTTTCTGCTTTTCAAACAATTTTGCGGTCTTCAAATGATTTTTCATTTGTTGTTGTTAAACCTCGAGAAGACAAACTTACAAAAAGAGCAAAGTAAAAGGACAGACCTCAGTAGCATTGTAATCAGTTATGACTGCCTCATAGAAGTTATTGTCCTCTGGCCACCTGGTCAGAACTTTGCGCCCTATTAGAGGGTTATAGGGAGCAGCTGCTTCTGCATGGTCATTTGTGGCAAGTGCACCGGAACCACTTCTGCTGCCTCCTGGCGGGCCCCTGGTGCTGGGCCCTGCCGAAGAGTAGGGCATTGTCTTTACTCCCGATGGTAACTTCTGCCCCTATAAATGTGCAAAGTAGTACTTTTGCATTAGCTAAAATAAAAGATCACAGCATCATTTTTAAGGAAGCAGTCCATGACCATCTATCTCTATGTCATGGTTTTAACCTTATGAAAAGTCATTGGAATTCATATTAATTAGTATTGTTGTACACTTACTCTCCTTTTGATAACTACCACAAATATAACCATGGATAACTCTGATTTTCTTAATAGTCAATGCAAGATCAAAGCTTTGTCAGTAAATAAAGAGACAGTGATTATTCGTTTGGAAAGTACTATGACGTAGCATGATCTTTCAGGAGAGTCTGATTAACTTTATTTTTACTTAGTAATCGTTGAATGAAACACTGACAGCATCATCAGAAAGTTATGTTCATCTTCACCTTTGTCATAGCAAGTGGATTCAAAATATATTAGTTGTGAAACCTAATAAAACAGTGTTCACAAAATGATTCCCATCAGACAGTTATGTTCATCTTCACCTTTGTCATAGCAAGTGGATTCAAAATATATTAGTTGTGAAACGTAATACGACAGTGTTCACAAAATGATCACCACCAAACACGGATGCACAATTCCACATTGCAATGGTTTCCTATATAATGTTTTGATTTTTCCTATTTTATTGATTTATCATTACAACTGTTTATTTTCAGGAACTATGCTACTATGATCATGACAAACAAGGAAACTCTAGCATTTATGTCAGCGACTTCAATCAACACAGAGACTGTCTACCACTATACTAGTTCATAATCAGACTTGGCTAGAAAAAACAGTCCCTGCAACATACCGGTTTAGGCTTCTTTCCCTTGGAAAAAGGGGGTGGAACCCCCTTTTTAGCAGCAGAAGAGGTTGAAGGCTGCATTGGTACTGCAACCGGAGGTTGAGGTGGTGGTGGTTGGGGGTGCAATGCAGCAGCTGGTGGTGTAGCCACGGCACTAGGCATGGAAGGCAGAGATGCCATTGGTTGAGAACCTGTCTTCTGCCTCTTTCTGGAAGCTGACACAGTTGGGCTAGGTACTGGGTCCATAACAGGCTGCACTCCACCAACCAAACTTGTTTGTGGCCTACCTCCTTGTCTCCACTCCCTATTAATCGTCACCACTATTTTAAGTTGGAAATACCATGATTTTGTATTGCAAGAAATGCACTAGAGTACTAGACCAGTATGGTTCATGTAACTGTAACAATTCCTGTCAGATGTTGCCAGCTCTCTACTAGTCAAGTTGTCATAACATACCAAAATATCATTCCCTTCACTCCATTGGTCTGGAAATCATCCCAGTTTGCATATTATTCCCCTTTACTAAGGCTTCCAACCAGTTTGGTATTCGTCCAAGACTGTAGTATCTTTACAATGACTAGTTAACTTTAACCACAGCATGTTGCACTTGTCTTGGTTGCAACTATTCGTGCGCCCAGGTGAATTATTTTTTACTACCTAATCTTAATGCACTAACAAAAAAAATTAAAATGTGGAATTTAAATAAAAGAGAACCTAATCTTAATCAATTCTGAAGTAGTAGGGACTGATTGGAGAAAGTTTTGTTTTGTCAAACATGCTATCCTCGAAACTCTTTACTGACAGCCTGTTCTTTTGTTACCTTGGTACTGGGTTGTGGTACTTCAATTCTGAAGTATAGTGGTTTTAGGTTGGTACCATGTAGGTATTGGTAGCTTGTTCTAGATTCAGTGTAGTTAAGTACTTTTAATAAACTTACACCCTACTGGTGCAGGGGTTTTGTGGTACCAATATTAGTTTCAAATGAAACTGGTGACATGACCACTATTTCAAAAAATAAATAAATAAATAAAAGAGAACCTTATTCGTCTGATGATATCATCAGCATTAACACGAGCTAAGAGTTCACGATGCTCCTTGTCAGAGACTCTTAACTCTTTCCTTAATTCAGTTATTAAACTTTCTTTCTCCTGAAAAATAAAGAATATCAAAAAAAAAACAAAAATTATACAGTACGAATGTCATGTAATTTTAATTTCAGAGAAGGCTACTTTGTTTGATTGATTACCATTACTAGCTAGCAGCATTAATTAAGGTAAGCATCCACAAAAGATGGCTTCGGGAATGTTGAAGAAACCCACAGAAGATGGAACGGATGGCATTTCCAATGTTTTGGGATAACATAATAAAATTTACAAAAGAATGATGAAAGGCTAATGAGATACCAACCCAAGTGATGGCATCAGCCTGGGCTTTAAAAGCCCTTAAAACAGAGCAGTAGGCCTCTTGCTCAAGCATGTGTATCTGGGACTCCATGTCACTATGGGCCCCACCACCACGCGAATATGACCCTGGCCCACTGCCACCTACAACGGCTGTTGACCGGCCATTCCCACTGACACGTGGGCCCCCCCTTGCATTTCGGTTCTGGTATGACGGAGGCAAGTCGTCATCAGTCCCTGCATCCCATTTTAGTACCAATTAGATTACACAGGCATGTAAACATATAGCTTCAATTATCTGTTTCTTCCCTTATTTCTTTTTACTTAATCTTTTCATATTAGTTGCTGAACTAAAGGTTAAGGACGAAAATCTAAGGAGAAACTGGAGCTTAGTTGAAGTTAAACACAGAAGCAAAGTTGAGGACAGGGAAATTGAAAGTTTTTGGGGCATGATTGATATTAACTGTGTTGAGTTCTGCATTGACTATTTTTCATGCTGATTGGTATAAACTATCCTGTGGCAAAAACAAGAATTCATGCTGCATTTCTTTATAGCCTCAATGAAATAAAATCATATGGTATGATAAATCACTCTCCTTAACTACAGTATTAAAAGCACAATATTGCTCTAATGTTGAGGTTATCTACAGCTGCAAAATTGTAGATACTGAAAAACCCTAATCGTTAACAAAAGAAATAGATACTTCCACTCTACTCTACCAAAATTGACACAATCATCAACATAGTGCTTATGTTTACTGTCCAAAGAGAACATAGAACCAGAAACCAAAGTGGAATTATTTTCTGGTAATTAATTTCATTTGACCTGGTAACCCTAATTTTGGAGCCTCTCTCTATACCAATCGGAAAACCATCTAAACTATCAAATCAATGAACCAAATCACTAATAAAGCTCATAACCTCGATTAGCTGCTTTAACTTACTAAGTAAGACCCGAAATCAACCACAAGAGATAAAAAAAAAAAAAAGTTAAAGAAAAAGGGCCCAGAAAACTCACCACTGCTATCTGAGGGATCGTACTCCATGCACCAAAACTTCCCTCAAGAGTCCGCCTCCGTCCCAAAATCTTCAGCGAATTTGAAGAAAGACCCAGCTCACCGAGCAAGAACAAGTGCGATTCCGCTCCAAATGGGAACTACTCGCCTAATAAGGACGAAAGATCCACCTCAAGGCAATCGATATGCTAGCACAATTGGCCAGAATCAATGAGAAATTTTATTGAGCAGAAGAAGAAATTGGAAGGAAATTGTGGGATTAGAATTGAGAAGGAAGCGAGAGTGAGAGATCGGGGGAGAATTTTGTGCGACGGGTGAGGAAAAACAAAAGGGAAAGAAAAGAAACGAAAGCCGGACTTCAAACAAGTTTTATAGGCGAAATTTTGTGGCTGTCAGGGATCCGGTTTCAGGTCCGCCGATGGCTCCTTCATAGACCCGGTCTTCGTGAACCGTAAGGATTCTCTGCTTGTTTTCTATCATGGGCGCAGCGACTGTTTACGTCGGAAAAGAAGAAAAACCAAAAATCTGAAACAGATTGGTCAAAATTATAAAAGAAAAAAGAAAAATCAAAATGGTATCAACTCATTTCTTATTTATATTTAAAAATTTTGACTTTCAAATGTCGAAAGTTATTCTTTTAAAATATTTTTCAAATACCTCTAAAATTATTCTTTTAAACATAAAAGAATTATAAATTACGTTCGAGTTTTGAAATAATTATGATATATGCTCGGATTTACATCCGCTGTCATACTTTTTTTATGACATATTTGTACCATATATTTTTTTGAGTCTATGATATATAATGCTCGTTAAAATTATAGTAAAAAAAATACTCCCTGTAGCTAAATCTAAGTCATAGTCTACTTTTATTCGAAGATATTCACATATTATTCGCATGCAGCGTATATCACATATTATTAATCTGAGAGACATTTAAGGATTAATTTAATTTAATTCAATTCATTTTCAGAAGACAGTAAAAGACAGTTTGATGCAAATACAATTAAAAAATTATTTCTATTATTTCTCTAAAATCAATTTGTTTCTTTTCAAAAGAATGATGATAAAAAAAAAAAACAAAAGTACATAACACAATGACAACATATACTAGCTAAGTATTAAAAAATTCTTTATGAATATATAAAATTTAGAGAATGCATCTCCATTTTTATCTAAAAAAAGTTACTAGTTGAAATGCATTTTTGTAATAAGACAATAGCTAATGAAATGCGTGGTGGAAATTGTGAATTGTTGAAATGGGGCACGAGACACAAATGATCGATACATTCTAGCATAGCGAATTAGTGTTTTGGATTCGCATCTTTCGTTGAATTATATCATACAGCGCAGTGTGTTGTTCGTTCAATTGTATTAAAATTTACGCAAAATAAATCTAAAAAAAAATCTCCCTATAATCCATCAATCCGTACATTATACAATATAATATTACGCAACGGAATATTTCAGTATTTTTTGGCAGTAAGCCTCAATAAAAAGAAAAAAAAGCAATCATCCATGAAAACCAGTAATATTTCTTAATATTTCTTAAGGGCTCTAAGTAATAAAAATGATGAATTCCTTTTTCCATTTCCTCTATTGTGGGTGCGTTCGATTGAGTAGGATTATCGACTAGTGGAGAAGCAAGCCATATTTCTTATTTGAATGTGTATAAACATCAAAATTTTTGTATTTACAAATTTATTCACCAAAACTTTGATGTATTTCCATCCGAACCCAGAAATCTGTCATATTTACGCAGTGTTAGATTAAGTACATTAATTACAGATAAAAATAACTCTTAATTCATAATTAATCTTTTAAATATAAATTACTATTTAACGGGGTCAATCCTTCCTTTGCTTCAAGAACAAGATGAGAAACATTTTTTTTTCCTTCTTTTCCGACTTTACATTTGATAAAGTACTTTATCTTAAAGTTGACATATTTTTAAATGTTGATAATTCATCTCAAATCCAAAAACTATATATCCTCTAAAACTTTATCCACGATTGAAATTGAACGGTCCGAATCATATTGTCTGCTCACTTTCTGCAGTACATTACTTCAGAGAATACGGACTCCTATTTTCCTACTCTCGGTGTTTCACATATTAATTGAGCAAATTAACCGTATATTTCTTAATCCATGTTACTGAAGGACAAATTGACAAGAAAAAAGAGAGGATTTGAATCATTTAAAAATTCTAAATTTCATGATCCAAGCACAGCTTCAAGTAGAATCAATCAAAGATTGCTTTGAACCATAAAGAGAAGTATAACTGAAAGTCTGAAATTTATTATCATCCCTTCTTTTTCTACTCAGCTTAATAAGAATAGTAGTGTTGCAATTTTCAAACTTATCAAAGTGGATTGCCCGATCATAATATTGGGCAAAATTTCCAATGACTGAGTGAAAAAAAAGGTCACTTTTAAAATGAGAAAACTACGGAAAGGAACAGTAAAATATGAATGAATTAATGAAAAAAAAATTGGATTATTTTTTGAGGAGTGATAATTGTATATTTTTTATTCGCATCTTTTGTATTATTTCAGTAATAAAACTTTGATGGGAAGGTTTTCAATTACAAAAGTTTTATAGAATATACACTCAACTTGTTAATTTTGGTCAGCACTTAATCTTGATGATTTTAATCAACCAGAAGAAATAACCAACTTTTTAATATCCATAAAGAATTTTTTTCATATGAATTTCAAACATTCAATCTCTCATCCAAAGAGCAAAGGCTGATTCTGTAAACCAAGGAAAAACGGAGCAAGATTGTAATTAAAAAGTGCAGGAATAAACTCTCAGTTGACATGAATTCTTTGAATGAACATGCATCTTGATGGTGATGGTGATGCAATTAATTAATGAAGTAAATTGGAGTTGGAGGAGAGGATTAATTAATGTTCAAACAAACTCTGATTATTTCACGAGAGCCATTAATCAGGCCCTTCAGCAAAGGGAAAATTACAAAGTCACCCTTTAGAAACTTGATAAAAGGAAATGATGGAGGTGGGCATCTTTGAAGCCACTATACTAATCCTTCAATTCCAACAATTCAAATCCTACATGATAAAAAGCTCCTGAAGATAATTACAAGTACCTGTGCTGTGTAATTTCCTTTTATTCGACGAGAAATGAAAAGCCACGTTGCATCAACGCCGTTCAGATCTCAAAATGTTACTTAGGATTCACAATCAAATAGAAAGGATCAATAATACATTTTTTGTTTTTGTTTGTTTTTGCATCTTCGATCAAACTGACATTAAAACTAAAAACCTAAAGAATAAAAGAAAACATACTCTATGGATTGAACCTAGCTATCATAAGCTTCTAGCCATCATCTCTTGATATCTCCTGTACGATTCTTGCTTCTCCAGTTTAAATTTCTCATAACACCTCGCAATGAAGCTCTCAGCACGCCGGTTTATGTCACTTCCGTCGTTGCATCCGTCGTCGTCGTTGTCATCCTCCTCCTCCTCCTCCTCCTCGTCATTTGTTGTCTCATCGGAACTCCTATCTTCAAGCCATTCGAGGTATCCAGAGAGCGGCGTGATCTCTTCAGTGGGAATGATTGAATTCCAATCCGCGTCATAGTATGCCTGATCGACAACCGGCAAAATGTGCAACGAAGAATAGTTGACGTGCACCGTGATGGCGTTGACGACGGCCTTCTTGTTCTTCATCTTCTTGTCATTCGCTCCTCTAGATCCAATCAGCTTGATGATGTACTTAACGGCGCCTCTAGTCCCCTTGTAGAGGGCGGCGTCGATTGTCGACTTGAGATTTCGTAGCACCCGGACGCTGCGATTTGTGTGCCGAAAGATGTAGGCATGGAGGAGCTTGATCTTGAGGAACAATGGTGATGGAGGTGGGAATGGGGATGACAATCTGAAATGATAATAGGAATTATTGAGAGCTGATTGTTGGTTTTGTTGGTAACCCATCTGTCAGAGGAGAGATTAATAGGCCTCATTGCGTGTTAGCTTATGCTCATATATATGCCTATGTATGTATCCAACCTCCATATTTGTGCCACCAGAGTTGGAACAAATTACAAGAATGTCCTCGACACACTTGGTAATTTCATATTTTTAAGCATCAACTATTCGTTAAAGCACTAAATTTCAATTGCCATATCTGGCCAGTTGATTTTATTCTGCATTAATTGAGAGGGAACTTAGATCAACATATGTAGATGAATTTAATACACCCGTGTTTAATTGTGTCGCTTAATTAAAATCATACGAAATATGTAGATGTGCACGCATCCCTCGTGAGTTTCTGACATAAAATAAATTTTCTGCTTGAATTCTGTCTTTGTAATTAAGTCGGAATTAGAATTCGGATTATTCTTGTCATCCGAAAGTGCCCATGAGTTCACAAAATAGTTGTGAACTGAGTTGATGTAGCCCAAAGTTCTCTCTTTGTTTTGGAAAAGAAAAAGTATATTTGTGGATTTCTGTTTCTGTTAAAATTAAGAGAGAAATTAAGTAAAATCAATATGATAGTTGAAGACAGATACAAGTTACTATGAAAAAGCAGTTTGGAAATTAGTAATGTCTTGTCTGATTCTCTCTTCGTTGCCATTTGAGTAATGTCTCTTGATGTGTAGATAAGGTACTACAAGGTTGGTTACTTGGTTTAGAAAAAGGAGAAAGTTGGTGTGGCCACTGGGAAAATTAAATTAGCCATCTTAGAATAGGTACATATCTCCAGGGATATAATATTAGATATGAATTAAAGCAGCAGGAAATTAAAACAGATATTCAAACCTAACTTTAGCTAGGACCCAGTTGCACTGCAACCAATCAAAGAGAAGATCTCAGATATGCATGCAGTGCCATCCTTTGTAGATACTATTATATCATATAATTATGTTTTTTGCATTTTGCAAGAGAAGAGATTGAGCTTTAGTCAACATCAGTCCAATTAATGGGGTCCAAGTCCAACTCCATGGACCAAGTCTTTCAACTTTCTAGTCTTTTGTAACTGGTGGGGTTCGGATGTGGCCCAAACCATGCTGTAGCACTGTGTGGTGGATCATTGGCACTAGTTTTGGTTGATTGCTTAAACTACGCATGTAACGCCACTGACTGTACGACCTGATTTTGTTGCAAGAAATAATCAAGATTCTACTTGACAACATATTTGGTGCAAATCATATTCTTTTTCTATCGTATCATAATTATTGATCTAATTGTTATGTACGTCATGCATGCACATCTTATTTGATTCAGTATTATTAATTTCCTTGTTTTTTTCCTTTTTCAAATGATGTATTTAATTATATATTTCATATACTATATGAATATAAAGTTTAACATTATTTTAACTTTATTTGAGCATGCATCAAGAGCTAATAAAAATCAATGGTTCAATTTTTGATGATTTAATCTCCTCTTTTGATGGCTATCGAAATGAAGTTAAAATCTTATGATTTTTTATATACATATTATTGATATGATATAGAACACATCTAACGGTTTAAATTTATAAATTTAAGTATAAATAATAAAATTGGCACCATTGACATTAAGTCCCTTCTATATATTAGGATTGCTTTTTAGACTTCCTTCCAAAATTTAAAAGAGACAAATAATTATTTTAAAACTGAACATTTTGTACAAAAAATTGTATTCAACCAATTGTAGACACAAATAAATATGTTTTTTTAAAACACTAAATGCTTGTAAAACTGAAAAATAACATGATAAGTCACATAAAAATTCTGCATCTTAATTCTTAGGCATATCTTAGGAACATAGAATAGTTGTACTACTTTAAGAAATTTTCTTTTGAATCTTAGACACATCAAATTTATTTTCTTTAAATGAGAAAAATAGTATGAAAACACAAAAATCATTTGATTAGAATAATTTTATAATGCGTGTTGGATCGTATATCTAGATAATTTTTTAGTTCAGAATAGATATAAGTATAACATTACTTTGAAACATGTTGTCGGAAGGCTCAAAGAGCACACAAAAAATATAGTCTTATGAAAATTATCATGTATTGTATACCTCATTCTTCTACTTTACAAAGTCAGAAGTCTTGAATCTTCTATTTCATAATTTATAAAAAGCAAATATTTGTATTGTTACCAGGATTTAATTCACGGTAAGTGATAGATGGAGTCTTGTCAAATTGGCTTAATAAATGTTGTTTTTGAAGTTGATTTGCTCAATAAATGTTCCCAAACATTGAATGAAATCAAGAGGAAATTCGGTGTTAGGATGTTATATCATTTTAGTAAATGTCTGGTAAACTGGAGTATGCCATGTGGTAACAGAGCAGGAACTTACTGTTCTTGATTTCTGGAATCTGGACATCACAATCTGTTGCGCGCTTTTTGTTTGCTCTCAATTCTCAATTCTCAATTCTTGGGAAACAACACAAAAGAACAAACGAATGTGACTTATCACGCGACAGAATCAGATTCCCAGTTCCCAGTTCCCAGCTTTATGATTTATGATTTCTCCAAAGAAAACAAAAGAAAACCAGAAAACAGTTTCCAATGTTTTGCTTTTTTGCATCTAATAAAGCTGAATGCCAGATCTTACTGGTAATCTGGTACCAGGGTCCACATTTATCCAGTGACATTAGTGACAGGGGCTTGTTGTACATCTCTAGTATACTTGCTTTTCAATTAGCCATATATATAAATATCTATATATATCTGTCTTGTCTGAAAGCAAGACCAAAACCAGTATCTTAATTGAATTTTATAACCATCTCAACTCCAAAAGAAAATCTTTATTTTAAATTTGAAGAGGACCACTGAGAGCCTGAAACGAACAAGGAACTTCGATCAGAAATGCTGGCAAGCTGAGATGTGTTTTGGAGTATCAGCATGACTTGAGCCGGACTGAACAACAATGGGCCTCCAGCTACTGAGAACCAAATTCAAATTCAAGTTCAAATTCAAGTTCAAATTCAAGTTCAAATTCAAGTTCAAATTCAAGTTCAAATTCAAATTCAAATTCCCCAAGTATTTATTTATTTTATATTTGTGTCTCCAGCCACAAGGAAACCAAAATGCAGAATCCCCAATAGGAGGCTCTGGCTGGGTGTCAGTGTGTGCTGTGTAATCGCATGATAGCACGTGGGTTTGTACGGAAGAATATAAAATCCCCAACAAAAGCAAAAGCAAGCCTTTCAGAAATAAATATCGAAGCAACAAAGAATAGTTGTACTGCTTGGCTGGTTGCGATATTATTATCACCGCGAATATATAAGGAAACAGTCTAATTTTGAGTCTATCCTTGCACAGGAGTTGTGAAAATAATCGTCCCAATAATTCACATATAATTTAATGTTGCTTTTTGTTTGCTGATACAATTAATGTACTCGCTAGGTTCTATTGTTTGAGTTCCGATGAATATGATTGGGGGCATCTAAATTTAATTAATTTCATACGGCTATATTTTAAACACATCTTTTTTAATTAGGCATGATCCAATTAAACATCTCAGTTGAGTAGAACATGGATTGTGCTTAAAATCGATCTCCTTCACAAGCCGTAAAAAGATTATAGCATTCAGTTTGTCTCAATTAAGGTGCTCTATATATATAGGAAAATGTTTACAAATGGCAATTTTTATGATGTATTTTACTAATACTGACCATTTTTCCGACGTGGATGTATTTTGTGTCTTTTTTATATGGTATTAATTTTCGTATGGAGAGGATGCTGAGAGTTATGTCTTTAAATTTTGAGAATTGAGAGAATAATAATTCACCAAGGACATGATGAATCAAAGTTTAATAACCAACTTCAATTAGTAATATGAGAAAACACATGCTGCTAAAATTCTTAATCGTAGGCGTTTAAATGGTAAGAATTTCGTATTATTTAGTCATATGCATTTACTGTAACAAAACACACGTGTGTGCTATAGCAAACGCATGCTGCGGGATACTGTATATACTCGGTCCCTCTTCTATTTCTTTATCCAACCCACTCGAGTTGCTACAGTATGCATGTGTTTCGCTACAGAATATATATGTGGCTAAACCACGAATATAATTCACAAAAAACGCATGCATTAAGAAGTTTGGGTCAAAATATGTAGCAGCATATATTCATATATTATTCTTAACATTCAATTTAATAATAGACTATGCGTTAGGATTGAATTATAAATACGTGTATTTATAAAGCAAATATATTATTGGCGTTGATGAATTTTTTAAATAGAGAAGGACAACAAAAATGGGATAAAATGTGGGATTTAATCGAATGAGAGAACAAAAAGACTCCGAAAGCCTCTTTCTTCATCGGCGGTCGGGATAGAGTGGTAGAAACAGATCACATGTGAAATCGGGGCGTGAATGATTGCACTCGGCCACAGAAGATCCGGACCTCTTACCATGTCCACACTCGAGATGTCGTCTTCCCAACGTTACTGTTCATGGCAATATATAAACCGCCACTCTTTTTTTCTTTAGGGTTTCTCTTTTAAAAAATAGTCCCCTTCATATCATTCAATCCCATCAACAATGGCACTGTAGCGAGAAATAAAAAAGCTGTGTCTGTGTTTCTCTCTCTCCTCCCCCCACACCCACAGGCCACAGCCCTTGTCAATCCGCCATTTGTCGGTCATCCACTCTCTTTTCGTAATTCCCTCCCAAGCAAACCCTACAAACAAGAAAAGAAAGGGCTCGAGGGTGACACAGAGAGAGAAATTGTACTGGAACTGAGAGGCTCTGAAGGCATAGAGGGAGACAGTACTTTTCGAAACAGTAAGAGTTCTTCTCCTCTTTTTCTGAATTCCAGCGGGAGAGAGAGAGGCAGAGGCAGAGAGAAAGAGAGGCAGAGGCAGAGAGAAAGAGAGGCAGAGGCAGAGAGAAAGAGAGGCAGAGGCAGAGAGAAAGAGAGGCAGAGGCAGAGAGAAAGAGAGGCGAAACAGAGACGGATGGGTTCGACTTCAAACGCAAACTCAAGCTCTTTCAACTTCGGCGAGGAGAAGATCTGTTTCGACGAAACACTAGCCATGGGAAGTGGTACCAGCACGAGCACTGTTTACGCTGGACGCTTGGTGGGGTCTCGAGCCTCCACATCGTCGTCCTTGTCGTCGTCACCGTCATCGTCGAAGAGGCCGGGTCCGAGCTATGCTTCACAAGGGCCCGCGCAGCAGCCAATTGGGAGGTGCCAGGTGGAGGGTTGCGGGGTGGACCTAAGTGGGGCCAAGGCGTACTATTGCAAGCATAGGGTTTGTGGGCCCCACTCCAAGGCACCTCGGGTGGTGGTTGGAGGAATTGAGCAGAGATTTTGCCAACAGTGCAGCAGGTAATTTCTTTCCTTTTTTTTTCACAATATTACTTGTTTTGTTGACCATTTTCAAGAATTGTTCTGGGAAACTGTCCTTTTCTTTTCTCTCTTCTTCTTCTTCTTCTTTTTCATTTTTGTTTTTCCTTTTTTTGTGTGTCTGATTCTCTAATTAATTTTCTTGATCATTAACGCGTCCCAATACACCTTTGTTGGATGGAACTTAAGTTAGTTTTGAAACATATAGATTCCTTTTGACCAATTACACATTGATTGCATATATTCCTTTTGACCAATTACACATTATATATATATATATATATATATATATATATATATATATATATATATATATATATATATATATATGAATTTTTTTCTTTTTTGCCATCAACTATTGATATGTGGACAGTATGTACATGCTTTCGTTATCAGGACTCTTGAAGATAAGATATTGTAACGGTTTATTGAAATCATGTGGAGGAATTTGTGAATAGAAACCAAAATTTAATTTCTTTTTGTTGATTGGTTTCTGCTTCTATCCGGATCCACTACCACTATCCACTACTCCAATGGCATTCTAATATCAATTCACTTTCCTGTTCTGCATATAAACTAATTAAAAGATCCATTCATTAATTAATTAGTCTAGCTAGTAGGCAAAGCCTACTACTACTACTACAAAAAAAAATAATTAGTCTAGTAGCCAGAGTAGTGATTGGCACATCCCTGTATATAAAATTTTCTTTGACAGGCTGGCCACAAAATTTTAAATCATATTCATTTGTTTATTTCTGCCTTGTCATAATAATATTTCTTTAAGGCTAATTCTCTGGCGGACTTGTAATTAAATGGGCCATAAAGTCATCATAAGGCATTTCTTTTTCTTTTTTGGGTGTTAAATTTTAATAGGTTAAAATTTTGATTGCCTATAGAATCAAATTCAAAAATTGTATGGATGCACATCAAATTGGTCCTTTTCTTGAATTAAGCACATCCAATCGGTCCTGTTTTCCTTCGGTGTACATGATCTTTAATTTGGGTAATAACATATTTAGACAATCAATCTTTTTAAAGTATTAAAAGTACATATATATACTTGAAATTTTGAATCAGGAAATGCCTGGTCGATCAAGTAGCTTTTGTATATACATGTATTAATTAGTTATGTTATTCCTGTCTATCCATTTGTTTGAAGGAAAAATACTCATCATATGTATAAGCAACACATGTATATATAAGGAAAGTTCTGAAGTTCTATTACCATGATAACGCAATTGTAAGACTATTGGAAAAATAATACATAAATTATCAATAAGTTATTCATAGTGTTTAAAATCCCAACTCTTGAAGCTTTAGACGATCACAGTGTAATTACCGTATATGTCATCCTGTCATTACCATATATGGGCAATTTCTACTTCTGGATGTACTCTTAAATTAAGGGTAAACTGATCAGTGGTATTATTATCCTAGTTTATATATAGTAGCAATCTCTAAAAAGCATATCTGTAAGCACCTAATCGGTGATTACGAGGTAACTTTGTCCAAGGCATGCAGTTTGAATATCAAAGGAGGTTGGGGTAGCGGGGCGGGGGTGTTCGAGGAATGTATTTCCTAAAATGTTCGAACTCCATGCACTCGTGCATGATGTATTTAGATATTCTATATTGATGTATTTTAGATATTCTACATTGGTCAATGTGTATTTTTTATTAGCATGTTGATCACTTTGTAGTAATGGTCTATTGGTGGCAGCCAACTTGTACTTACTGGTGAGTCTTGTAATGATCATGAGTAGATGATATTAAGTATTATTATAAAAGAATTTGAACTAACTAGTGTGGCAAATTTCTGCATTGATGACTCTTAAATAAGGCAGTGTCTTGACATGATGCATTGGTTCATATCAACTTGTTCTCATTAACACACACAATCACATGGTGTTCATGTAACATGTAATATAACAAGTAGTATAGTTATTTGGAGGGAAGCTCATTCAAGATTGAATGAAGCATAATCTATGTAATGATCCTTTTATTTAATTTACAGTAGACAATTCTATCCCTTAGAGTTCTCTCTCCCCGAGTACGAAAATTTGTATTAATGACAAGAACATTTTATGAACTAAAATTTTAGAATTGGAAAATACACAAAGCGACAACAATTCTTCTGAAAATAATAACTTATCTAAATTTATAATAAACTATATTTTGCAAAAATTAAATTGATAAAATCATAGAATAGTATCCTAAATGCCAAATTTTGTTGTAGTACTACATGCAATGTCACTACTTCCAGCCGAGATAGCTCTTGAGCAGCTTACTCTGTGGAAGTGATTGCCTTCTACCACTTACATTCTCTGAGAAAAGTTCAAATTACGGGATTTAGGATGTCAACAAAAAGTGCCTTGCTAGGTAATCTGGCACTGCTTATCTGAAAGATCGTGCCAACTATCCTATTAGGCTATAATAACAAGAACTCATTTCCTTTGTTTTCATAATGTAAGGTTCCACTTGCTATCAGAATTTGACCAAGGCAAGCGCAGTTGCCGTCGTCGACTGGCAGGGCACAATGAGCGACGCCGAAAGCCTCCTTCTGGGCCATTGTCTCATTCCAGACAGTTCTCACCGTTCTTCCATGGTTAGAATCTTTTCTTGAATTCATTAACAGCTAGATTTAGACACCAGTACTATCATTTCCATATCGTGGGTAGGATTTTGTTATGCCTATTATCTTTTTCATAATAATTCTAATCACCTCACAGAAGTCCCCTGAAAGTTTTTCTATATATGTAATAAGTGAACACTCTTCTACAAATTAAGTTCTTGTAGATGATTTTAATTACCACTGCAAGCAACTTGTTTAGAAAGATACATTTTGGTAACTTTTAAAAGATTTCTGGGAAGTATAGCAAAATAGTTGTAATAAAGATGACCAGAGATAGAGCAAATCTTTCATCATATCATAAGAAAAAGACTTCTATTCATCACAAGGCTGATAGATGAAACCAAAGAATTTATCAAAAAGTCAGTCCTTCAAGTTCAAATAAAACAAGGATAACAATAAAGTATGAATTTTGAACCATTTATCTCATAGATTCATACTAATACTGGCATGACGTGCGTAATTAGGTTTGGTATCTGTTATTTGCAATTTATGTTGTTTTCTCTTTTTGTGCCTGGTTGTTACATTTATTTGAGGGTATGTGAGGCTTAGTCACAGAAACCAT
Organism: x Bolboschoenoplectus mariqueter; assembly: GCA_037678475.1. NCBI lineage: Eukaryota > Viridiplantae > Streptophyta > Magnoliopsida > Poales > Cyperaceae > x Bolboschoenoplectus > x Bolboschoenoplectus mariqueter. Next base: position 3,072,503 of record CM075283.1, read on the forward strand.
GATTACAATTATCATTCTCAAATATAGACAAATCGATTCATACAATAATTTCACTAAAATCAGCACCATGCTGCACTGGTATGCTTTTCTAGCTAGTAAAGCCTGGTTCTGTCTGTTCCAGCCAAAAAATTACCTGTACAATGAAGATGTTTTTAGGCATAACAAAGAACTGCCCTTTTTATTTTGTTTTAGTGTCTGAACATAATGTGATACATCATAAGATGAATCAAATTATGCAGAAGTAGATGGGACCGGATCGAGCGGCTTCGTCATGGATTTCACCAGACCTAGTACAACAGTTGCATTTGTTTCCAACCAACCACGTCAGGTTATCCCGACTCGACCCCATATCGGTTCGCAACCATTTGTACAAACTCCAACTCACCAGCAATTTTTATCGGGCCCAAATGAAACCCTAAACCTTGCTGGTGCACCAGACTCGAGTAGTGCTCTCTCTCTTCTGTCATCTCCAGTACACTGGGGCAGGGCCACAGGTGACAGCTTTCAGGGTTCATTCAGCTTTAGACCCCTCCATGAAGGAAACTCAAGTAGCCCCAATCATGGTTACACAAGTGCAAGTTCAGTTCGTGCACAACAGCAGGTTGGGCTGGATATGATGGAGAGACCCACCATGGAGACCGTTCAGTATTCAGGACAGCTTGGTTTGGCATTGCATGGGAATAGCGAAAGCATCAATGACGGTAACACTAGGAATTACGAGGGTGATGGTGGTCATGATTTGATCCACTGGTCTCTTTAATTAGTATATGCATATATGTCTTAGTTTAACTTTGTGATTCCCTAGTTTTTGTGTTCTTTCAGAGCATTGAATTTGAGGGTCTATTTAACCCAAATTATATGCTCTTTGAAAAAATTATGAATCGTTTTCTGAAAGCCCAGTTTCAATTTGTGATGTTATATGACTCGATTGAATATCTGAGCCTGAATATTCCAATGCATTTATTCCTCTTTTCTCCAATCATTTATTGTTCTTCGCTCACTTACTGGGAGAAGAATTCTGACTCAACAATTTTTAATGATTTCCAATAAAAAGTAGGAAGCAGTGAACAAACTCATTGCTGGATGGTACTGATCGATCATCAATAATAGAAGATGCATTGCAGTTGATTCCTTTGAAAATAAAAGAAAAAAGAAAAAAAGAAAAAAGGTCGCTATATGTAGGATTGAAAAAACTGTTATGGTTATTCTTACAGAATTTGTTTAGATAATAAATACTACTTCTCAGTGATGAACACAGAGGAATCATAAAGGAGGAAAAAAAGTTTGTAATATTATGATATTTATTAAATTGAATTTATAAACATAAATTATATGAAAATTTATCACACGTTTTTAAGAAATAAGTAAGTTATACAATTTTTTTGAAATTAATCTCTAAGAAATATTAGTTCTTTACAATAATAAGTACAATTGATCATAGAGTACTATGAGAGATACGATCATCATTTAAATCCTATTTTGTTTTAAAGCTGAAATATTTTTGTATTAGAAAATAATTTAACAATTCAAAGGGAGAAAAATTATTAAGCATTTTATTATATAATTTGAAGAAATTTGAAGGAATTTTATGGTTCTTAATTACGTAAATTTCAAAAAAACAAAAGAATCAAAGGATCAATAAATACAACTAATTCAAACTAAAACTAAAAAAGAAGCATAAAAAGTAACTCTCTTGATCTAATCAAGAGGGATGAAACCTTGCACCAACGAGAAAGTTGTTAGCTTCTTTTCTAGACTCTCCAATCACCGGCGGCTCCAAGCTTCATGCACCAAACGGATGGCTTCTCTATTAATATCCACCAAGAATCAATCAAAGAATCAATCTTTTTTTTTTTTTTTTTGCTAGGAATACTCAATTTATTTGATTTCAATTCTAATTTTCCCTTACAAAACTAAACACTTTAATTTTGTAGAAGTTTTGTCTCAACTCATGAGAAGAAAATTGAAAGAGAGAAAAGAGAGATCCTCTCTATCACATGGCAGCTAGGGGGAGAGGAATGAGATTTCATAAATCTTGTTTCCTTTTATAATCCTAACATTATGGTTAAATGATTGCTCTCCACTCTTTCTTTCTTGAACTATCAAATTTCACATGAGTTTTATCCTAATTATCTCTCATCTAATTTAAATAATCCAATTAGTTAATCATCTTATATTTTCAATAAATTATATCATATAATTTATATTTTTTCATGAGTAAAAAGTTTATATAACATGTTACACATATTTTATAAATTTATTTTAGAATTAGATAGTCGATCTTTACTATAGTATTTTATAAATCACAATATTTATGATTATTTATTCATAACACATGAATATACCGGAATAAAATTTCTTGATTAATTCTTTTTGGTGTGACCCAGTAGAATCCATGTCATATTAGTCATAAAATCAAAATTATTTTAATTCTATAAATTATAAGCAACATCTAACAATATGTTTTATAGTTATCTGAATGACATAGATGATTTGTACTATACGGTATCATAATTTTTTAACAATATATGTCTTGTATCAATCTTTATGTCATATGATATCATAAATAAATCTAAAGTAGGAGCGTACCATCCTTGCAAATTTTTTTTCTTGATTTGAAGTAATATAATAAATTATGATTAATTCCTTAACCATAATTGCATGCATACTATACCACTTCATCAAGGGGCCCAAAGATATCATCATTCACATCATTAAATACAAAGGACATTAGTATTTTTGTTAAATATTTTGCCTCCACATAAAATGAAAGGATTGTGTGTTTTGAAAGTTAATTAAATTTATATATTTTGCTCATGAGTATGTAATTTAAATATATTACTGTTCCATAAGTTTTAATATATTATATCTTATGAAATATTTAAGAAAATACTGTTGATCTTGAATCATAGAACTCATAAGATGACAATATATATCTCTAAATATGTTCACAAGTCGAGATGATTAAAGAGAACACTAATTGTCAAGATAAGATTGCCATATTATTAAAAGTATACTGAAGTTCTATAATTGTTGGATATGAATTATTATTTAATAACATGAATATGTAAAAATTGACTTTCACATACTAAACAATGACCAAATAAAATAAAATATTATGAAAAATATGTTATGTGTCATTAATGTCTTGTTGTGTCTTTAGAGTACAATATATGAGACATGTGAATTTCTCACATGAAAATTATATATTCTGATTATCATCTTAACCTAAATAAATTTAGTGAATAGTTGATATATCAATATTATCATTATCTCTCAGAAGAGTTATGATTTACTGGGCGCCATTGGTAAAATGAGATTAAATAATGCACAATATAAATGAGATTGTTATATATATAATTTGTTTGAGATACCAAGAGACAAATATAATGTGAAAATGACACAATTCTATTTCACATAATATTCTTAATATCATGAAATAAAAACGTGCATAAATATTATGGATTGACGTAGTCATTTATTATCATTTGGTGACTATAATGTAGTGATAGAATCTCTTATAGTCTATGATTTCAAATTCATATTATAAGAAAATCAAGATGACGTAGATCCTCATAAAGATTACATCAACTGAACGGAAAATAACAAATATTTTGATATTTCATAAGATGTATATTATGAAAATATATGAGATAAAATATATCAAAATAAAATGTCATTTTATGACATGATTTAGATATAAAATTAATGTATGTAGGTTTGTGATTATTATTTGGTATAATGATTGACATCATTATAAGAATAATATTATCACATAATAATATTGTATAATATAATATTATTATGTCACTAATTAATTAACCATGCAAGAAGGTTTATTTGAGAAATAAGAGAGAGAGAATGACTAATTTGCAATTGTGCAAATTATCATTTAATTATTTCATATATTGCAAAATATGAAAAATGATGAAAAGTTATTAATTTAACACCTATTATCTCTCTCTCTCCTTGGGCTAGCTAAACATAGAAGAAATCTCTTCTTCTTTCTTCTCTAATTTCTCATAGTTTTACATCACCAGTATTAAAAGAAGCAAGTTTTGATTGAAATTAAATGGTTGTATCTAAGTCTCAAATATTGAAACTCTTATATCAACGGTTTTTAGTTTGTTGTTTAGGCTTAAAGTAAACCGAGAAGCGACCTACAAGAGAAGAATGCTTGGCTAGCGACAAAGATACTAGAAGGATTTCGAAAGAATAAAGTTGATATCCTAAAATTTATATAAAGTTAAAATAATATATATATGACATATATTATATGATAAATATATACATAAGATTTCATATTTGTCATAAGAATAAATATTTATGTCATCAATTAAAAAAATACTTCCGCTGCACAACATGTAAAAAAACAACAACATAAAATACACATATTGAGATATCATCTTTATAGCAGCCAATTATGGTTAGCATTAGATAATAATCATCTCTCATGCTTTAGAATTCAAAACACAAATGAAACATTAATAACAGTAAAATTAATTTATATAATGTTTCATTTTGGTCGGTCCAATACATTGGTCTCCGACATGTATTTATATGATTAAATTGATAACTTATTATCATATGGCTTATAGAACTCAATCATCATTTAATCAACATATTAATCTTACTTTGATTATTCAGCATTCCATCTGATAATCTTGATTAGAGATGTTTTAGAGTATTCTATTTATATCTTTCATAATATTCCACAATTTGAATCATCAATTCAAATTAATTATGAAACAAAATATCCAAAAAACTTTTATTCATAAACTAAAATTCGAATACAGTCAAGATCGACTCCTAAATCACTAACTCCAACACAAAACCCCTCCTCTCTCTATCCCTGCTCGCTCTCATTATATAGTTTGTTTCTTTGAATAGGTGGCGAGTCTAATAAATTTGCATTAAACAAAACAAAATAAGTCCGAGAGGCATAGAAATATATGTAGTGTCCCCTTAATTACACTAGAGGTATGGAATAATTTAGTTTGTACAACCCAGAAGGTAATTAAAGCAAGGTGTCTCGATCATATATATATTGAAATGTCGAAATGCATATTTTGTCCATCTTAAGAGAAATATGATATTCTTAATTAGAGCCAAGTAATTGGACTGAATGCGGATTCCGTGATATAAATATTGTGTGTGGATTGAAACACGTACTGTTCATGTAATTAATTCAGAGGAAATATGTATATATAGCAAAAGTAGTACTGCTCAAGGAATTTAATTTGGAGGGTAGGTAGGTACGTACGCGACATATATATATATAGTGCATGCATGCTCATGGTGAATATCAAATATATATATGTATAATAGATACGCATACGTACGCGCGTATACATATATATATGAAACTCTCCCCATCCTAATTTTTGGCTACGCGTGGCTTTTAATTAAGCTGGCACTTGACATTGACAGCAGCACCATTTGGATCGTCAAATAGAAAGCATCAAGCATCTTATTTTTATTTTGTACAGTATATTTGGCCTCTATTAGCTAGATTCTTTTTGCAGTGAACTTGAGGCTCCATTTGCAAATAGTACAAGCAAACAAGTGCTTCCTTTCTTTTAGATATGGGTGGGATGTTTTGATAACTAATAATTTTGATAATTACATAACGTTTTCTTAAGATATATTATGTATCATGCCTATTTAGTAGTTAACGCATTTCGTATTTCTTCTATGTGAGATTACAGTTTGAAATTTAGTACTGTATCGCTCAATGACTCTAAGAGCTTGAATCTAAGCTTGAAAGACTTTCAAAATTCACTATTGACTGTATATATAATCCACATTTACTAATAGTTAGTTACAAACGGCCCCGTGTGATTAGAAAAATTTAGGCCAAATTATGGTTCAAATTGCAGAACTCTGTTATTGCGGAAGTGTAGAGGTACTGACGAGCACCGCATCATGAATTGATGATACATTTTTTTTATGACCATAATGCCCTTGATTTCCGACATTACTCAGACCTATCCAGACTGGAAACCTTTGCACACGTGGTGGAGCCTTATTGGTTAGCGCGATTGCACGGAGCCCAGGCTTCTATGGCGAAACCACTGCCAAGGCAACCGGTGCCTCTTTCGTCTTCTCAGTCCAAACCCCCGACTCTATCCCCACAAAAATGGCGGTGCTGGGATTAGGTGCTGCCGTGTCTCTCCCAAGGTAAAATATTTGGCACCTTTTCTTTCAGGAATGGAATTTCAGCTTCGTCCCTACAAAACCATGGTATTACTGGATGCCGAGACTTGGTTGATAGTGCAAGCAACAAGGGACCTTCTTCCCACGCATTTCTCTATAATCTTAAAAGTTTCAGAATTTCAAAATTGCAACGCGAATTCTCAGACCAGGAACTGAGAGCTACTAAGTAGTAAGTACTAACCAGATGGAGCCACTGGTATGCCTTAAATTCTCATGTTTAAGGCGGTTTCGTATAAAATTGTTTCAAATAGAATACTTGCATATGAGGTTCCTGCTGCTTAAGCATGTTCTCCACTTGAACTACAAATGCTCTTAGCCTCTCCAAATCAAAGAAAAAAGGGTCTATTTTATGTTTCGAGCTAGCCCAGACCAGACTGGTGTGACATTAAATGAAAAAAAGTTACAAGATTGATCTGCATTGGCTGAGTGCTTGTGTGTGTTTGCTGTTTACTAATTCTAGGATTTCCAGAGTTTCTGGTAGCATATCAACAAGGAGAAAATCTATATCTATACGAGCTGAGGTCGTATTTGTAAATGGAGATGAAGCCAAGAAACTTGTGAATGAAGAAGGATACAAGATATTGGATGTTAGAGATAAGACCCAATTTGAGCGAGCCCATGCTAAATCATGTTACCATGTACCACTCTTCATTGAGAACAATGATAATGACCTCGGTGTGAAACACTAAATCTCTTCTTCTTTATATTTATTAAAATATTTTGTAATCCCTATTCAGAAACGAAAATCACCTCACTGATTATTGCAATAGATATATTTTATTTTTTATGCTTTTCCCAGGCACAATTATAAAGAGAACAGTGCACAACAACTTCTCAGGCTTGTTCTTTGGCTTGCCATTCACGAAACAGAACCCTGATTTCATTAAATCCATTAAGGAGCAGCTACGACCAGATAGTAAATTATTGGTTGTTTGTCAAGAAGGCCTTAGGTTATTTTCTAATCTGTTTCTTTTTCCCTCTTTCGTTATATCTTTATGAATCTATCCCTTGGCATTTCTCAAAAAAATTTATTCAAAGGTCTCTCAACAGCAGCATCAGACTTTGGTACATTTTTAGTACCTAGTGTCACCTGCATGTAGTGGCTGAGTCTTTATTTGATCTTCTTTATTAAACTTACTGTTTTTATTTATTAACTGATCAAGTAATATTGTGGAGCTCAGATAAAATGCTTAGATATCAAGATATGCCAAATATAGTAGTACCAAAATCAGATGCTGTATTGTGTTGGTACCCATTAAATGATTACCTTGTCAGTGTACCAATTCTTGTTCAGTACCTTGAAATTTAGAAAATTCTTTCCATAACATATTAGCTCAAACCACTCCATACAGATACATTAAGAACGAAAATTATAAAAAACATAAAAAAACTGCATATGCCATGAAGAAAACAATTGGCTCATCCAAAGAGAAATATAGGTAGATAAAGAACAAAAAACCATGAAGCAAACAATTGGATCGTCATTGGAACTTACTTTTCAGAATTTTAGGATGTTCTGCACGGTATGGGCACAAATGAAACAAAGTACTTGAAAATAGATATATTTTTAAATTTTTATATACTCTTTTATGTAGGTCTACTGCAGCTGCTAATCAGCTAGAGAGAGCAGGTTATCAAAATTTGGCTTGCATTGTTTCTGGTCTTCAATCTCTCCAACCAGGTAAAAATAAACGTCAGTTCCAGTTCATTTCTGAAAAGAACCTAAAATTAAGGAGAACATTTTAGTTACGCTGAAATATTTTGTTATACTTCTATAAAAAAAGAAATCTTGCATACTTTTAGTTTGTGAAATGTTCTTTCTAGTAGATAGCGCTGAAATTCCGGTCTGCTCTGTATAGGAGATAACTAAATGGAAAATTTTCAGGAACATTTGAATCTGTTGGAAAAACTGAGCTTCAGAATGCAGGAAAGGCTGGTCTGGTTACAGTCCAAGGAAAAATCTCTGCAGTACTTGGGACCGTCCTGATATGTAAGAAATTTAATGGATCAAATGTTCTCTTACAATTAATGGGTAAAATTGACCATTTTTCACAACACTTGCTAAATTATGCACATCATTAATAATATAGAAGCTTGGTACTTGGATCGCACCTGAACTATTTAGATGGCCCTGTTGTGTTATCAGCTTTGGTTGTCTGTCATACTTGGATTATCCATTGGGTCAGGTTATCTCTGGTCAATTGGTTAGAGCAACATATTGCTTATTAAGTTGTCTGATGTTTCACAAATGGTCCTTGCTAATCTCTCTCTATTTCTCAATTCACTGATGTTAAAATCCCCCCCCCCCACTTTTTTTTTTTTAAATTCTAATTTGTCTCATTCTGATCCTAACACCACCGCCCAGTCAAGAATGCAACTGATCTAGTTTGCAATGTCTTGTTGCCTTATATCTCTTCAACCATTCCTTACTAAAAATGTGGCTGATGCCATTTAACAAGTTCTAATGTTCTAATGGTTCGGATGTATCCAGAGGAGTAATCATCCAGTGTCAATAGCGACTAGGATTTTTCTCATTTTTTGACTGAGATTACAGTAGCAACAAAAACGGTACAATAGTGTTTGGAGGCCTTAATTGTGGGACGACAATTGGAGATGGGAAAATTTGAGGACGCTGAGGCCTCAATTAAACCATTTATAAGTTGATACGCAAACCAATTTCTCCTGGAATGTTCAACCGTTATTAATGTTTGGTTTGTGTCTGGGTTCAGTTGCATAAACTGTAAAGAATATAAAATTATTGGATTTATTTTTTCAGGTGCCTTCCTGTTCGTCACATTTTTCCCAGACCAAGCTGAGAAGCTTCTTCCAAAATAGTTTCCCAAGATTTGGGTTTGTTGGTGGTGTTTGAATTATTGTTGTTAGAGGTACTTTCTCAGGTACATGGAATTATGATTCTGGATTCATTGTCCCCAGAGAGAGAGAGAGGAGAGTGGGCGGGTTTTTTGTTCGGGGGGGGGGGGGGGGGGGGGTTGGGGGTGTGGTGAGGGAGAGCGGGTGCTATTCTTGTTGGAGTTGACTAATGACTACTAGTGCTAATTTTGTTACATCTTGATTTTTCTTTTTATTTTGGCATCTGTTCTATGATTATCATGCTGTGAAGTTGCTCCAGAGTTTCAAAAGCTAGGTGAATGGAGAAGAAGGGAATTCATGCTTAAGATTAGACAGCATAATTGGTTTAGTTAGTAAACTTTTTGGTTAACCTTATCATGTCAGCATGAAATGAGAGGCTTTACCTAAAGCTTTTTTCAGTTGATCCTGACATAAGATCCGAGCAACACCAATTTCCACTAACAGATGGATGGCAGAACAAATAGTTCCCCTGATACATCAATCGACTCACCATATATTTACCATATTATTTCCTGGCTGCAATTAGGACTATCAATGGATCGGATTCTTATTGAATCTAACATGATTTATATGCAAATCTGTATTAAATTAAAATTTCAGAATTCAAATGCGAATTCGTATTCATTTTCTTAACGGATATTAGATTGAATTTGAGATTATATATCAGATTCTTTTTATTCAATTGTTTCAAATAATAGAGTACATATTTAACATGAACAAATGTGTATAATTTTTCTGGAAATAGTGAAATACATGTTTTTCTGAAAACAATCCCAGAAAGAGCATGGGAAAACGGAGAGGTGATTGAACAGAGCGAAAAATTTGTCTATTTTTTCCGGAAAATGCGAAGAAAAGAACAAAAAAAATGTTACAAATATTTAAGTTGATACAGATTAAACATTCCGCAAATAAAAATTTAGACAGATTAGGAGAATTGTGATATAAACTTCTCTCTCATTACAATTGAAAATGATTTTTTCACTCTTTAAAAAATCACGGTTATAATTAACAATGTATATATATTTTTTGAAATAAGAACTTTCATTAATCCAGATATTTATTTTTTTTAAATATTTTTTTGCGAGACTTGAACTTACGTCTCTTCTTAAAGAGACGATGTCCATCATCGCTATGTCAGGCCTATAGTTTTTTAATTAACAATGAACACTAAAGCAAAATAATTTAAATCTTAAATTTACGACTAAGCAGCAACGAGTTAACATTATGATACAAAATTGTTTATATTTCGCAGCTGATAACTAAATGAATTTGGCTTTCTAAAAAATATTGTCCAAGTAATTGAACAAACTCCTGCCTCAAGTTCCTTTAATCATAAATTGTAGTGTCGTGTTGCTCAAAATGAACTAATTGATCTTCATGCTTTATTCACCCGAATTTTCTGTCCATCCAGCAACTGAAACAAGCTCAAACATAAACTAAAATATCAGATTTTGAGGAAAATGCAACTTTACAGTTCTCACTATTTGGCCTTTTAGGATAAATTGTCAAGATAAATCATTGTCAAGTGATCCCTCTAAATTTCTAACTAGCTTGGCTTTTTTAGAAGATAGGACCCCAAAATAGAAGCAAGATACCATCCCTGTGATGTTTTGTAAATCTTTTTCAGTTCCATTCTTCATTTTATTTGGGCCAACTACATTGCACTAATGACTACCTCATGCAAAATGAAAATTCCCTTCAAAAGACATATTAATAAAAGACTTGGAGTTAACAAGGGCATAGTCAAAATAAATGTTCCGAAGGTTTCTTTAGTTCTGCAAGGCCTACCAAAATCAAAGAGAGATACTATACTGGACCCAGCTTCAAATCAAGGTAAACTAGTATGTTTAAATAGGAAAAATGTCTTCCATCCAGGATGAAGGATTTGTTTTCTATCACTGTTTGTTCCCTAACAATAAAATGATATTTCAACCCTCTTCTTGAACAGTTGATTACTATTTCATTTCAAATGTTTTCTCTCTTTGTTATTTTAGCATAGTTGTCTTTCAGATGCCAGTTTTTCTGCAATTCCACAAAGTACGATGGTGAGAAATGAAAAGGCTTACAGCATTATTGAAAGAAGAAATAGCTTCTTGAACCTCCCCTTCAGATGAGAAGGTGACAAATCCAAAGCCACTGGATTTTGAGCTGCCGGGGGCCCGAGATACCTTCATGTATTAAAAGAATAAGGTTAGTTTCCAGAGAAAGAAAAGAGGAGCAATGGCAAAAAAGAAAGTATGTCAAAAGGATTTTGGTTCATCACTTCAATCTGCTTTTTAACAAAATTTTATTTCCCCTAGTTCTACAATTATAGACATATAACAAACAGAGGCTTCCAGTGTCACAAGTAGTCACAATCCCTCCTTTACATTAATTAAAATACCAAATCCAAATAACAAATTCAAATTATTGATCTTGTTCTGCTTCACAAGTGATGTGTCCATGTAAAATTCTATAACTTTTTAGTTTCCTTTCTACAAGATTTCCGTTATATTAAACTTGAACCATTTGTTTTTATGACAATCGAAAAAATTGAAAAATTCAATGCTTTCAGTAAGGTACCTTGGCACCAAGGACTTTTCCTTTCTCGGAGAAGAAATTATTGAGCACCTCAGTGGTGACAGTTTTTGCCAGGTTCCCGACATAGACCTTGTACGGGCTGTCGACAAAACCTGACTCCTCTGCTTGGAGAAGGGGAAGGTCCACTGGCTCTAATGGCTTCTCAGTCACATTTACTTTAATTTTTCTACCTCCTATCTCCTGTTGAAAAAGCAAATCGTGAAATTCAACAAAAAAAAAAGGGAAGATCAATTGATCTAGTAGCATCCATTTCAAATGACTAACAATCTGCTGATGGGACTGCTCAGATCTGACCTGTTTGAATTTTGAATGGAAATATAGTGACTTCACCAATCTGATTTAATTGAATCTATCTTGAAAAATAAGAGTGGATATACCGGTAATAGTGGTCTTCTGGATAAGTTTCTCTTTACTCAGATGGACAACCTCTTATCGTGTTGCATTCAAATGACTAAAATAGCAATACATCAGAACCATCAACCCATCATTTCTCTATATAATGTGCAATCATTCCTACTTATTACTTATTATTCTCACTCTTAACTTAAAACTACTATGTAAAAAGGGTGCAGTAGTTTGTGCATTTGTGAAACAATAAATAAGAATGATAGATATGCCAGCTCAATGTAGCACGCATGCGGTGACATTGACTTTTATGTGCTACCTCCTCCCTCGTCGCAAATGAAGTGGACAAATTTTGGGCATAATTTAGACCAAAGTGCAAGTCGAATACCAGCATAACTGGTACATATAAGTCAGGATGCACAATGCTGGTCCAGAACTTACAGTTTCATTAAGCTTCTCAATAGCAGCATTAACAGCTTCAAAGGTTGACATAGTCACAAAACCAAATCTCCTGCTCCTGCCTGAGTATTTGTCATACATAACCTATTACACAAGAAACAAATATTAAAGACATTTCAATTCCCAAAATACGGAGTAGAAAGCAATGTTACCGTTTAAATGAAGTGAACCACTAAAATAAATTACATTGTAGATGTAAAAACCTTGCTGGTTTTGCTATTTAGAGAGGCTTTCCTTTGTAATTTAACTACTACAAATGGTTAGTTAATCTTTCCAATTATTTGGCTTAAAGCCAGGTTTGCACAGTTTAAGGCATAAATTAGAAGCACCAGGCTACATATTTGGCTGAAGTATACAAAAGACCTACAAAATTAATCATTTTTGTGGTACAATTACACAAATTCCAAATACAAGGTTTAATCAGTTTTCGATGCAGTTAGATAATTTAATTGACAGAAAAGAATGAAGGAAAAGGAACACGAATGTAGATATTGGTAAATTTTTTATAGCAATGAGCCAATGAGCAATATTCCCGAACAAATTTACCAAAACGATAGAGAGAACCGGTAAGAGGAACAATTAATTAAAGACCTCAGCTTTTTCCACGGGACCGTGTTCACCGAATATCTTGGCAAGCTGATCATTCGTGACATCTCTTGGTATGTTGCCCACATAGAGGCGCCTCTTCGCCTCGGTTGAGGCGACGACGCTGAAGAAGCTTCTAGAAGGACGCGTCGTTCTTGCTCCCGCCATGGAGATGGAGACGGCGCGATTGGTTGGGTTCGAAAAGAAAGGAATGCGGTTCATGTGTAAAGTTGGGGTTACGGAAGAAGAGAGAGACGCCATGCTATTGCTATGCTATGGACAGTGAGGGGGAGAGGTGGAGGAGGAGAGCAGGGGAGATGGGGTTTAGTTGCTATGCCTATGGACAGTGAGAAAGAGAGTGCGTTATCCGATTCGTGTCACGACTGTTCTAGTCTGGACAGTAGATACGTGGGATTTGTATTGACGGGGTATCATACAGCACGAAATTGTCGGCCGTACGATCCTCACCGTCTCACCGCCTCACCGTCAGATTATGCACGGATAAATTTCTAACAACAGTTGTCGGCTTGTCGCTGCGCAATTTTGTTGCTTGTGTACAGATGTATCTGCGTGTGTCATGTACATTATAAATTTAAAACTGAACCTCTGATAAGTAAAATAAAATTAAAACGAAATAAATATTAAATCACTACACTGCATGAAATAACTGCAGGATGTGAATTCAGAGTCCGCAGCCACGGCCCGACTCGATCCGGCCCAGGCCCTCTAATAATCTCACTCCTCAACAGAGAATTAGAATTTAGCGGGGGCGTCCGAGAAGAGAGGAGAAATACAGCGCCTCCCATTTTTTCCCTCCCCCTCCCCTGACCCCGCTGAGCCAGTGACCTCCGAAGGAGAGCTCACAACTCATAAACCCCCGTGCGTCAACACCCAAACCCTCCCCTCTCATCCTCAGATTTCGATTGTTCAAACTCTCGATTTGAGCATAAAAGATGGAGTCGGATGGAAGCTACGCGAGCTCGGACGAACCTAACAAGAAACCCAATCGGGGCAAAGCGAAGAAAAATTCCTCTTCCTCTTCCAATGCTGCTAAGAATAAATCCAAGGACACTTCCCTTCTCAAACAAAGTACATTTCCTACCCTTCTCATTTCACATTTTCTCTCTCTTTTTCTTCACGTCATCTTGTAAATCTCTCTTTTTGTTAATGGTTTCCCCCCCAATAATAAAACCGCCAATTGCAGAATCTCCTGCTGAGTTCTTCGCTGAGAACAAAAACATCGCTGGCTTTGATAATGTATGTTTTTTTTTTCCAAACTATTTCATACTTTAAATGTGGGTGTTCCTATCCGCTGCCATAGTTACCTACTGCGCCGTGTGCTATTCAGTTGCTGACATGTGGGGATGGGGGGTGGGTTTGGGTTCCATCTGTCAGGAACCCGTGTGCACATGGTGACGTTACCTACTTTGGCAGCAGATGCGAATCTGTAAATGTGGTGCTAATTTTCATGTTAAAATTTAAAATGTTCCAAATGGATTCTGAACTATCAGTAAGGTATTATATACCTGTTGTGTTGAGGCGTTTTAATTGAGTTTGCAAGCCTAGTTATCTTTTTCAAAAGTAATTTGATAAAAATGACTGTATACTCTCCTTTAGATTAATTACATAGTTATGTATCAGAGGTTCATAATATTAAGAAAAATTGGTTATATTTCCAGCCAGGGAAATCACTATACACAACTGTTAGAGAATTTGTAGAGAACTCTCTTGATTCAGCTGAGTCTATTTCTGAGCTGCCTTCCATTGAGATTACAATGTGAGTAATATTACAATTTTCATGACTCCTATGGTACTTGTTTCCAAATTGCCTGACTAAACTTTTAGTGCATCTCAATAGCCTCTATCAACTTAAAGTATGCAACCAAACTGTTTCTAGAAATATGTAGTTTGGTTCCACTCTGATGGTGCATCTGAGTCTTCTATCAAGCCCAAGATAGATCAATCAACCCTAATAAACTATGCGTGCAACCTTTCACTATTTCATCTCTATCTTACAGTTCCCTTAACTGTGTAATTAAGCACAGAGAAATATATGGTTTGGTTCCACTGTGATGGTAACTTTGAATCTTCTATCAAGCCCAACAAAGGCCAATCAACTCTAATAAACTATGTGGTGCAGCCTTTCAATGATTACAATACCATTTTGTCTTTATCTTACTGTTCCCCTAAACGTGTAATTAAGCTCCAACTGAGCTAGTAAAAGTCTTAGTCGTGCATTATTTATGCTATTGATCCCTACTATTGTAATACCATATGGCAAATTGGTAGTCTCATGCTGGTTACTCAATTCAGCAACTTAGTTAGTTAATCCCAATCTCGGTCATTAATGCTAAACATGCAAGGAAAAGTTGCAAAAATTACTGTACCAGCACCAGTCAGTAAACCACTTAGTTGGATCTCAATTCCATGTTTCCACTGGGGATAAATTGGGTTTCTGACATCTATTACTTATTTATAAACTATGTTAAAGGAAAACCACATAAAGGCTAGTCAGATAACGTTACTGCTAGCATGATCCAGTATCCACCAGTACACATGTTTTTTTTTTCTTTTTGGCATGTTATGTTCCATGACACTAAGTTCCCTTATGTTCTATCATTTGCTGAACAGAGAAGAGATAAACAAGAGCAAGTTCAATACGATGATTGGTCTAGTGGATCGAGAGCGTGTAGATCAGGAACTTTATGATGATTTTGAGTCTAACAAGGCTCGTGAGGTATAATTTTTATTCTCTTTATAGTCTTATTTAAACAAGATAAAACAATCTTTACTAAGTTACTCTTTTATAAATGGAAAATGCTAACAAGTTGCAGATCAGTAGTGTGTTCATCAAAACTCAAAACTATGATCTCTTATTAGTCATCCTAGCACCTCATTACTTAAGTCATGAAGCCTCTTTCAATAATCAGTACTACATCTGAATGTGTAGTCCCTTTTGCAAGGAATTCAACTTTTTATAAATTTGATTGTATCAGTGCTTGGCCATTAGTACATGACACTTGGAATTCTTTGTCAACAGAAATTAGAAAGTATAATAAATGACCAGTTGCACTATGCAAAATCTCAATTACTGCATATAGCACTGAGAAACGATTTTCATGAGTTCACCTCATTTACCATATAAAATTTAGGGATCATTACACATCCCTGCCCCAACTTTCAGACACAGCTATGGACTTGGGGAGTAGAAATATAAGGAGGATTAGCCTGACATTTGGTACTTTTCAAAGAAAAACAGTACCTAATATCTTAGGGGATATCTATTATATGTCTATTGTTAATATTCACTTAGGATTTTTGGGAGTTATTAAGATACTTCCCTGTCAAAGTCTTTTAGAACAAATGTATGTATGGCAACTGTAATGAAATATTTATCCATAGAAACGACTAGCAAAGGAAGCAAAAGTTCAAGAAATCCAAGCAAAAAATTTAGTTCTTGGGAAGAAAGTCAAGGAGTCTGCGAGTAAAATGAAAAGCAGAAGTGAAACTGCATTTTTCAAAGTAACTTGTAAGGTATGAAATATTTTACTCTTGTTTTCTTTAGTTTTAAGCTTGGACATATAAAAATAGCTCGATCGTGGGAAAAAAAAAAATAACCTTCAAACATGTATGATAATGGGATGTCATATAATTAGCTATTCTAGAGGAGTTAAGTCATAAACAGGATGATATTCGTTAAATCTTGTATCAATATGGCTACATTCAGTACATTGGTGAAGCTATTGAATGGTAAGTAGATTTCATCATAATATATTCTGGTACAGTAACTTATGTTTTAATTGTTCTTATTTGTCAGGATAATGGCAGAGGAATGCCACATGATGATATTCCTAACATGTTTGGGAGAGGTATGGGTAAAAATCAAGCTTTTAAATATTGCACTTCATCATAACTATATTGTGATTTATCATTCTTTTGAGTCCTACCACACAAAATACACAAATCCACATTAACGGTTTTAACACTATATAGAGAAATATCATGGTGCTTCTTCTTCTTCAGTTTGGACTCTGTTATACTAGTTATTTAAAAGCAAGACAATAATATTAGGTTTCAAAGTTTTTTTTTTATCCTTCCTTCATTTCTGAATGACTAAAGGAGAGAAATTTTGGGACCTTGCAAGTATGGTAAACTATATGATAAATCTGCACAAGCCCTAAGAAATAAGACAGCTGTACTATCTTAGTAACTACCATCTTGCTACTTGTAAAAAACATCAAGCTAGCATATTTATTATTAAAGTAGAAATAATTAACTTGCCCCTTTGGAGCATTCTATATATCATCAATTTCCTGTCCAATATTTTCAAAGCACAACTTCCTCATTCATGGAAAAAGAACATTATTTAAGTAGCTTTCTGGAAGTAAATGGGGAAGGGATGTTACCTAGAACATTCAGCTTTATTGCAGCATAAGGTCCTATTATTTCTAAGGATCTTGATCCTAATTTTATTTGGCAGGTGCATATATTTTTGTTCTTATCAGGGCTATGCATAAATTGTTCCATTCTAAAGGTCTTTAGTTCCCTATTTTGGTTTTTGCAGTTCTTTCTGGCACTAAGTATGGCTTAAGACAAACACGTGGGAAATTTGGACTTGGTGCCAAGATGGTATGTTTTCATCTATATTGGATATGTGAATGTAACAAATAGAGTTTGACTTTTACTAAATTGTAACCCTTAGTCTCTCTTTCATACTCTGGCCAAAGAGAGTAGGAAAGCTGTGTATGGTCTGGAATCTATTTGAAAATTTGGATCAGAGACAAGAATTCAAAATAAACCTATTTTCTCTTTCCTTGTTATGACCTAAGTTTTCTACTTTTTGTGAAAAGTAACTAATCGAGTTTGTGAAATTATTAACAGGCACTAATATGGTCAAAGATGAGTACAGGGCTACCAATTGATATTACATCATCTATGAAGGGTCAAAACTTCACTTCCTTTTGCCGGCTAGATATCGACATTCACAAGTATTAAGTGATCTTACTTTGGTGGCTTTGGCAAATGAGCTTATGTTTCTTATTTTTTTTGTTTAGTGCCTATGTTTTCTAAGTAATTCGCAAATGTGCAACGATCCAGTCATTTGGCCTCAAGTGCCGATAAAATTGAATTACCAATCTTTCAAATTGCTCAATGGAAACCAGACGGTTTTCAAATTACACAAAATTCATAAACATCCTTTTTAAACTATAGATAATATATCTGCAAAGTTTCTTTTATTTTGTTAACTGGTTCTTTTGGTTGTCACATTTGTCAAATAAGTTTGTTATCATAACCTATTGCTGGATGGGATTGTATTGCTGGGTGTCATCTGGTATTATCTTAAAGACTGTTTGCTGCAGCTTGCAGATACAAGAAACACAGGGTGTTATTTTAAATGCAGCTAAATGTCAGTGTAATCTGCAAAGACAATGTAAACTAAAGATATTTTTCTAACATAAAGTACCTTGTTTGGGATTTTGGTGCCTTTTACCCTTTGACATGAGCATTAGTGATCCTTGAGCCAAACAAAATTTGCAGGAGGATTACTAGCTCCTTTTTTGGTGTAGAATATGAATGTTTGATTTTTCTTTGGCTTTTTTTAACTTCCAGAAATATACCGCATGTGCATTTGCATGAGAAAAGAGAGAACAAGGATAGGTGGCATGGAGCTGAGATTCATGTTATAATAGAGGGTAACTGGACAACTCACCGTGTGAGTACCCTTTCAGATTCTTTTGCACACATCCTATTCAGAGAGCTGAATGTTTTTTTTCTTTTACCTTATTTGCTCACACACCTTCTAAATAAGTTTGGTATAGATGCATACTGATTTAAACACCAAGTCTCAAGTCAACTTTGAAGGTTTTCCCCATTGTTGGAGCAGGTGTGTGTCTGTACTACTGTGGTGTATCGTAGCTGAAACTGTTCCAGTATGGAACTAGAACAATACCATACTGACCAGTCAATGTGCTGTCCTGTACCATTGCGAGCTGAGATTAGCTGGGTGGAATGGGTAATCTATTTAAAAATGGTACAGAACATAAGCACAATGCCATGTTCTGGAGAGAGTAATCACGGAATTAATTAAAGAAAAAATGCGCGAAGGAAAAATGATTAATAGATGTATTGTAATTAATGACTATATTTAGATTTAACTAGTTTGTTAGCATCTTTCAGTCGAAGATACTCCAATACATGAGGCAGATGGCTGTTATTACTCCATATTCCGAGTTTCTCTTTAAATTCATCTCTGACACATCAGAGTAAGCTTCCTTTTGTTATTTTTCATAATAATATTTTTTTTCTGATAAAGTTCATACTGGTTCTATCTCTCAATAAAGTTGAGATTGATCCATGGGATTAATACATTTTTTAAGCTTGCTAGTCTTTATTTACAAAAAACATGAAATAACTCTGTAATCTTGTAAAAATAAGCTTTGTTAAGAGTTTGCATTTTGAGTACGACAGAGGTAGCGAGATCAACATTGTCCTTTTGATTTAATACTGCAAAAAAGCTTTGAGGACTGCAAATTTCATGAATATTACCAATGTTTACAATTTTTTAAAATGTTCCTTAATTTTATCATAATAATGACCCTGTTCCAGGTAAATAAAGTTGATGCTTGAGAAAAAGTGCTGAATGACCATGGTCCGTCTATGTTATGATTAGTATTAATGAACAACATGCTAAAATTTCTCTATAATCTTCCAGAAAGAACATGACAGTAAAGTTTGCAAGAAGAACTGATGTGATGCCACCTGTCCCATTGGAAACAAAGTATCACCCCTCAGCTGTTGATTTGTTGCTGATCAAAAGACTCATCTCAGAGACCTCAAAACAAAACCTCCTGCAGTTTCTCCAGCATGAGTTTCTTAACATCAGGAAGTCTCTTGCCGAGCGGTTAATTGGTAATTAGATACGTCCTCAATTATATCAATATTTCTTTTGTTGATTTGGGGAGTTGGGGGGATTGAGTTTTGTTATCCTGAAGTTATATTTAGTTTATTCTGGCATGCTTGATTGCATGGTTTCAATCATCAGATCTTCTGTTATTACTTCTTAGGTTTCAAAATGATTCAGGTTCTAGTTTATAATCTGATACTGCACCAACCTCTATTTTACAAGGTGGATTGACTGTGCTCACACTGATCAAAATTGGAGCACTTGACTTGATTCATCGAAGTGACCTTTGAATGAGACAAGTTTCCTATAGATGTGTCTTCCTATTTAAGTATTACTTTGACCAGCTAGTACTGTTACCAGATCTGACCCAGTATCAATAATCTGAAATGGAGTACCTTATGTCTTAGTATCATTTTACCGTTTTATTGCAATGGAATACCTTATTCCTGGCCATCAATAATCTCAGTAAAACAGTATCAAATTTCATGACAAAGATTACTGAGATCAATACTTATTAAATTGATAAAGGGGAAATGGGGCCTGACTTCAGCCCAAAAATGGCCGTCAAAAGCCTTACTGCTCAGCAGATAGTCCGCATACATCAGCTGTTTCGCCAGGCTAAATTTGACGATCCAAGTGGTGATGTATGTCTTCTTTTATTATTTTTCTGTATATTTAAGTGATTGTTGTGTTCTTTAAGGCATGACTTGTACTTTGGAAAAGCTCTTTATTTCCAAATACTATCTTTTCGGTTGGTAAGGCAGGGGTGCTCTTCCTTTTCATTTATTTCCTTGTTTTCTTGTTTGTTTGTGTGTCTGTGTGGCAGGGGGCATTTGGAATAGTAGAGAGTATTTTTATCCAAGTTTTTTGGGGATAAAAAAATCTCTCTTGCTATTAGAGTGTTCTGATAAAATATACTATAATATATGCATGCAGTGTCTGAGCCCAGCAGGTGAATACAATCTTAGACTTGGAATAATTAAGGAACTTCAGCCTGACTTGGTTGCAACTTATGCTGGCAGGTATGACTTGGCATCCTCTGAACGTTCAGGACTGTACATGTTTAATTAAAGCCACACATTGGATTTTTATCTATGATTTCAAACTTTTTAAAAATTCCTAACTCAGATAATATCATTTGATTTTTATCTTGTGGTTTCAATTTTTTTAAGTTCTTAACTCAGTTAACATCATTGTCCCCAACAAAATTTTCAGTTCAAGTACATGCTCCAATTTTATGATATACTCCAAAACTTTAATCTGTCTACCATAAGCTACTGAACTTTTATCTTTTACATTCAGTTAAGTGGCCACTTTTTTTTTGTTGTGCTCTACATAAGCAAAATGAACTTTTTCTTTGTTTTGACCTCATGCATCATTTACCTCCAATATCTCTTCTTCAAGTTCCTTATTATGCCCCATATTGTTTCTTTCCACCACCTCATCACCTAGTTGAAAAACAAGAAAAATGAGTGTATGATAAGGGAGAAATGGGGAGAAAGATTGACAGTGACAAATACAGAGAAAGTTTGTGCTCTGCTTTTTGAACCGTTGACCTGGTTGTAGCAGCATGGAAGCTTACTAGGTCCCAGGAAACATTTAAGTTGTCTGACCAATATGAAACTTGAAACACAATTCATCTATAAGTTGAAGAACATGTCTATAAAGTTTTTTCTATTTTTAATTTTTTTTTAATTTATTTCAAAATTCATTGTCAAAAGATCCATTGTCAAGTGATCCCTCTTATTTTAATATGTTTAACGTGACCTATTTGGTTCAGATATGCCCAAATATCTGCATCGATATGCCCAGATATGTGCTTCACTATGGCCTCAGGCCACAGAGGATCCTATATTCTAGGTTCCACAGTGGACAACTGGACAATGAGAATACAATATTTTTCCTCTTCTGGTTAAAGCTGGTTGGTGACTAATTTTCTAATAGACTGGCATTAACAGAGTTGTTTTTTCACTTTTCTCCTTACCATATGAAATTACTTCCTTTGCATTATATACTTTTGTTAAATACAACTATATTTTTGTTTTTCAAAAACGTGTTGAAATATTTGTTTATTTTATTTTTATACTATGAACAATAAAATATATACGGGGCATCAACCTGGTGTATCTTTGCATCTGTATCCATACGACATTGCTTGGAGCAGAGTTTTTTGAATGAAGCTTGGAGCGGAGTTATTATCAATATATTATTTTGAACATAGACAATAGAGTTGCTTGGATATATTAATTATGAGTTCGGCAAATTTATATTTTATTTCACTTTAGCCCTCAGGTGTTTGAAGGCCATCCATTTATGGTGGAAGCAGGAGTTAGCCTTGGCGGGAAGGACGTCAAACAGGTAAAACAATATCTTTTTATTTTGAAATTTATTTTTTTATATCTAAGCAGTCTTTTACTGACATTGCTATTCTTTTATAGGGTATAAATATTTTCAGGTTTGCAAACAGGATACCACTTTTATTTGAACAAGGTGCTGATGTTATCACAAGGACAGCTCTTAAAAGGATCAAGTGAGCATTTTGTTTGATCTTTTATGTGACATCGTCAAAACTATCTTGGCTTAATTTGACTGATTAATGCTGTACTCTCTTTTTACTTCCTACTATTCAGTTGGAGTAGCTACAAGATAAACCAGGGGCAAGATAAAATCGGAGTGTTTGTTAGCATTGTAAGTACAAAAATACCCTTCAAGGGAACAGGCAAAGAGTACATAGGCGATGACATAACTGAAATTGCTTCTGCTGTCCAGGTAACTCACATGTCTATTTTCACATTGTATGATTTTTGTTTACTGGCGCTCAAATGCTGTTGTAAGTATGCTAGCTTGGAGTGGTACATAATGGGAATTTCTGCTAGTTGAACTTTTTGGAATTTCTGCAAGTTGAACTTTTTGCAAGTTTTTTCCTTTTAAATTGTGCAGGTAGCTATTAAGCAGTGTTGCAGTCAATTGAAGTCAAAAATAGTGAAGAAACTCCAGGCACGGGAAAGACAGGAGAGAAAAAGGAATTTGAACAGGCAAAGTCTAATTACCTAATTTTCTGAGTTTTAGTATAAAAAAAGGTCCTTAAAGAAACAATCAAGAGTGATATGTTGTGTACCCTGCATAATATCGAGTATCATGGATGCTTCTGATATCACCACGGGGAAAAAAAATTTGCAGATATATCCCTGATGCATGCCGGGCTGTCATGGAGGTGATTGAACAAATATCAAATGAGGGTAGAGGTTTGAAGAGACACAAAAAGTATGAGAAAGAAGATGAAGACCTTATTGAGAAGGTAGCATCTGAACAAGTGACAGATGTTACACTTCGGGATTGCCTCACTCAACATGTTGAACAGGTACTTGAATCATTTCAACTATAATATTTAAGAATATTCAAATTCATCATTTTTGTGTTTTTGCAATAATATACTTCCAAGAGGTACGTGTATCGCCTCTTTTCTGGTGTGATGCACATACATATGGTTTCCATTATGTATTGTACTCATAATTTTGTATAGATCTGCAATAGCACAAGGTCACACCAGAACAGTCAAAGATTTGTCCTGTAGGTTTTCATGATTTGGCCACTGCATTGAGTGTAGATTATTCTTAGCCCAAATTAAATAAAAATATTTTTCAGATTACTTGTTGAGTGGAAGTTGATAACATGACAATGGGTCTGGTAGGATTAAAATGAAAGAAGTAGGGCATTTGGTTTTTTTGGCTTTGACTGTCCTTGATTTTGTTTGTTGCTAGTTATTACCGACAATCTAATTGTAAGCAATTCAAAATTCTGGGTATTATTTGAAGTCTGGTTCACCATGGTTTAGCTTGCTAAAGGAAACGTTTTTATTTATTAGTGTTGTGCAGTGCGTGCAAATTTAAGAGAAATTACAAACACACATCAGTATGACCTAATATGAATCATTATCAATCTTTACTAGATCTTACCAATAACGAAAATTATTTGTAAATTTGTTTGTATATGCTGCTTATAAATTGATACTTAAGCTATCTAGATGTTAAATGTCACCTTCTGTTTTTTTATTGTTGCAATATAATGACAAAAGGTGGACTATGAGATGGCTCTAGAGTATGCAACACAAAGTGGAGTTAGCGAAGAGCCGAGGGAAGATATCTATTTGAATTCTCTTGAGGGTTCATACAACTACACTGATTTCCATAGCCCTGTTTTTGTATTTAGACTCGTTTCTTAAATTTCTTCCAGTAATTACAATCTTTGGCTTGTACTGACAATCATTCATTCTAGCGTTAATTATATAGGATCTTAGGAAATAAATATCATTTTTTATTCATCAATTTGGTTACTGAAATTTATTTTTTCCTGCATAGCCATGGGACTTCAATCCAGTTGATATATTTTATTTTGTTTTAAATTCAGATTGTACGTTGATTATGTTTTGATTTGGCAAATAATTCCCGGTATCGTAAACAGCACAATATTGTGAAGCATAAAATCCCAATTTTCTTTTCTCAATATTGATAGGAATGTTGTTTGTGAAAATTTCGGAACAACTTAAAGCTGTTATATTATGTAAATCTTCTGTCATAAGCTTGACGATTACGCTCTTAAATCAAAATTATTACCCAAATAGCTAACTCAAAATTTTAAAATCTTTGGCACGCTTTAATCTGTACGTTTGTCCTAATGGCATTAATGGCATAAGTTTTTGTTACGATAAGTTGTTATAAATTCATATTTTAATTTATATTTTAAATTTGACATTTAACCCTCATTTGATAAGTGGAGTAGAAGTATTTTAATGCATAAAATAGAGGTGATTTAAGGTGGGGTAAATTAAAGCATTTATAGAGATGGAGTAAAAGTTAAATTATTAAATTTCATAGTTTTTAACATTTTTGCTCTCACTATTTCATAAATTTATTTCATTATTATTAAAAATTAATATTTTAGAATGATTTAATATTTATTCTGCTTTTATTTTACTGTATTTGCCAAATGGAGATTTAAATTTTAAATCTAAATCATTGATCTTGTTACTTTTTATATCCCTCTAATTGAAATCACAATCATCATATGAGCTTTTGTAATCTCTTTTAAACGTGGGATGGAGATGCTCTTAACGCATATTCTAATGGATCACATAGTTTGCTTCATAACGAACAATTAAAATTCTTATCTCGTACATTCTAGATTTTAAGAATTTTTACTTTTAAGAGTTTTAAAGAAACGTGTTGCTTATGCAGGTCAGAGTTTGCTCATTTCAAATCAATAATCTGGGTAACACAGATTGTCCGTTTCAGATTTTTATAAACAACTGCCTCTAAAAAGTCATCATGCAGTATAATTGTAGTATAATGATGATAGATTTTATTTATTTATAAAAAAATATATAAGTTTAATTTATATAAACAGTATTTAAACAATTATATGTTAGAATTAACAGAGGTCTTCTATAAAAAAAAAAGTCGTCACTGTGTCCATCGGACGATCCAAATATTTTGCGGACTAAGATTCGCTTAGGCCCGTCTTAACCCGCTTGCAACTTGGATCCGTAATAACAGGGTTGGATTTGAGTGATTTGACTATGCCCTCCTCTACCAAGGCCAATTGGACTAAATGAATTCAAATAATGGTACATTATAATTAGTTACGTCACAAAATATTATGATACGTTACGAATACGTTATAATATGTATGTCTGTTACGTAATGTGTTTTTTTACATGATGTATTTCATTTCAATTAAAATTGATATGTCACGATACGTCATGTGAAATTGTTTAGATACGTCACAGTACATTATGTGACATGTCATGTTATAGCACGTCACGTGGTCATGTAAAGTCATATATTTATTATTTCAAATATTTTTTAATTTAAATATAAATATGAAATATATTTTTATCAGAAAAAAAATTTCCAATTCTCCACAAATTTAAACATTTTTTTTAATATTTTTCAATGAAAAGACAAAATAAAAAAAATATAACTATATATGACGTGCTATATACGTATCACGTTACGTCACATATTGATACGTTACGATATAATACGATATATCTAAATATAATATGTTATATACATATCGTGTCATACATATAACGTATTTTTATTTCATTATTTTTAACCCATATGTTAATCACGATACGATACACGACACGCGTCTTAACCGACACACTATATTTTTTTACGGAACGTCACGGTACATTTTTTATTCACTCGTCTCATCCGTCAATCCAATCTCTCTCTCTCTCTCTTATCGGGTCAAATTCGGATCATCCAAGAACGATCTGCTAACTGCAAATGTTCAACAGTAATTACTAACCAATAACCATCTAATGAAGATCCATCCTTGATGCCTGATCCCCACCTCCTCTCCTTTTACTAATTAATTCAGTTCCTCTCTCGCTCTCTCTCTCTTCTTCTGTCTACCAAGCGCTCTTCTCTTCCGCAAAGGTTGGATCTCGTCTCTCTCTACTTCCAAGTTCCAACCGATTCATTGTAAATTCGCTCCTTTCTTTAACTGGATGCATTGTTGAGATCTCATTTACTCTTTTTACCATTCGATGCGACCATGAGCGATCTTTTTCCCCATATCTGACAATTCGGATAATCAGCTTTATTGACCAGACTTCGCTGATAGTAACTGATCGTTTGCGTAAATTAGCTAACAATGCACTCTTCACCTCATATGATTATAAAGACAGTGTTAGCACCATTTCACTCGGTCCATTTTATGCTACATATCTATTCATGGTTCATATATGTTACTTAAGACAAATGTGAGCCACCAGGACCTGTCCACTATGTTTACTGTACCTGAATAAACAACAATTTCAATTTTCAGCACCTGAATTGCAGACAACATAGGTGTAAGCATGGCTGATTCAAATTCGGTTCTTCCTCGAATTGCGGTAATTGGGGCAGGCATATTCGTGCGCACCCAATATATCCCTAGATTAAGAGAAATTGCTGATCTTGTGGTTGTAAAGGCAATTTGGAGTCGTTCTGAGGTAAAGAAAGAAAGATTTTCTTTTTTTAAAAATAAATAATAAAAACTACTACACATTTTACCATATTAGCAAATAGCTCACTTTTGCAACTGGCACTCAAGCTTTTGGCTCTTAAAGATTATTTGCAATTGTTCTGAGGTAGATAACAAGTTCCTTTTATTGGCTTCTTTTTTGCATGTCACATCTGATGTGTAGGTTATTGGCTTCTTTTTTGGCTCACTTTTGCAACTGGTGCTCAAGCTTTTGGTTTGTAAAGATGATTTGGAATTGTTGTGAGCTAGATAGCAAGTTTTTCTTATTGGCTTCTTTTTTGCATGTCACATCTGATGTGTAGGTTATAGATGACATGCAAAATTTTCAGTTCTGCATTCCACACCAATTCTTGTGCCCCTAATGGTGATTTGCACTTCATCCTTTATATTTTATGAAGTATCCTACCTCTCTCTTTTGTTGGTAGAGGTTCATGACGGGGGCAGCTTTTCACAATATTATAATTTAATAAATTATATAGTCTTGCTAGGCGGCAATCATGATTACAGGCTAATATTTGATTTTTGGGTTCAATAACAGAATACAGCTTCTATTAAACTTTGTAGGCATCGGCAAAAGCTGCTGGTGAACTTGCTCGTGACTTTGCACCAGAGATAGAGTGTAAGTGGGGTGACTCAGGACTTGATGACATAATGAACGACCATTCAATCCTTGGAGTGGCTGTTGTTCTCGCAGGTCAAGTTCAGGTTTGAATTTGAAATTCTCTTCCTGTGTACTTACTTCAGTAGTTTTTTTTATTTTTTATTTTGTTACTTCAGCTTCACAAACAACAGATTGTAGATGATTTTTAATATGATGAACTGATTCCCAATTTTAGGATTTGATTCATTGCTTTCATCTAATTTTAGGAATTGTTAGAGTATACTTTTAAGAAAGCATGCCTCCTTTTTTTTTTTTCTGTTTGCTGTTTTATTTTGTTTCATTCTAGAGGAATTACCTCTACTCGTTCCTTCATTTATTTCTTTTTTCAAATTACACTCACTGAATGACTTATCATTTCTATAATGAAGTCTTCAATGTTGTATCAGTTATTTTCTTATTACTTTCTATTATCAATAGGGTGAAAATTACCAAACTACCTGTTGAGTTTTCTTGTTATATTGTACAGACCAACCATAGGCTGAGCCATGAAAACTGTATAGTTAAATGTTTAAATCCCCATGAACATTTTCATTTCAGTTCTAGTTTTCTAACTGTGATGATAAACTTAAATTTTAGGTAAATGTTCAACAACGAAATATGAATTTGAAAGGAACATAATAATGGATGGAGCCAGGATATAGGTTTGAGTGGGGCAAAAATTTTGAACAGCATAATTTTACAACTATTTTGAATTACAATTTACAAGCATAATTTTACAATTTCTCAATAATGCAGAGGCAGGCAAGTGCCCCCTCTCTTTGCCTCTGGAACAGATGTTACTAAAGTAAGAGACTAATAGCTAACGATTGCTAAATGCATTCCAGGTAGAGATCTCCCTAAAGATGCTCAAGGCAGGAAAACACACTATTCAAGGTACTAAACTTGGCATTCTGCTTGGAAATGCATAAGTTTTGAATATTAAGGGAATGGAGGAACTTTCAAAGGTGGTCCCTAACTTTTTTATTCTGTTCACAATGAGGGCTGAACCTTTTTTCTGCTCCATCAGGGCCTCAGCCTTTTATATGCATATTTTTTTTCTATAAAATCAGGTGCATTCTCTTACAGAATTGAAAATTGCTATGATCTGGATGATGACATGTCAACAAATCTGACACTTACTGAAACGAAAAGGTATAAAACTAATAGAGTAGAAAAAAGTTTGACACTTTTTTTTTGGTCTTTAGCATAGATCCTATTTCTTGGCAAACCGGCTTTCAAAGCCTGCCACATATTGACCATTAAAGTTAAGGAAATTTATGCCACATCAATGTAATCACTATTAAATGACGGGACACTTTTTAAGCTTTGCTTCATATGGATCATATTTGTTGATGCTTGATAGTACCTATTGGAATCTGCAATATGTTGCTGTGACCTTAGTTCCTAATTGTCTCTGTGGTTTTTCATGCATGACTTGAATGGATTCGCATAGAGAAACCTGCTGCTGGATGTGAGTACCATACAAATTGCACGCTTTCATTTATTCTTTTTTGTTTCGTAATTATGACTGTCACTCTCTCAAGGCTAAATTGAGCTTTGATTACAGCATTGAAGAACAGTAGAACTGTATGGTTCTGGTAGCACCTGGTATGCTAAACCAAGTTGCATGTGTAAGTGGTATGGTTTTTATGATGACCTCGTATTGTATCTAGCTGGTATACTAACCTGTATTGTATCAACCTGGCTTCCCAAGCTGAGTTGAACCTTGATGTGCATTTAAGCATCAATGCATCAACTTCACAGAAAACCTTGATTACATGCAGTTCATCCCATTAAATGTCATAGTGCCCTCAATTTGCATTCAACTATATTCAATTTTGAAAGGAAGTAATCCAGTGGTGCCAACTTTTGAAACTCTTTCTTTTGAATTGATAGCTGTTGCAGAGGCTAAGACAGCACTTTCGTGCTACCACTCCTTGAACAACATATCTCCAACAAAGCCAATTTGGGCTCTTGCTGAGAACTACCGATTTGAACCTGCTTTTGTTGAGGTCATTACTCTCGCTCCTTCCCTCCCTCTATATTAAAAAAAAATAGAAAAGCATATATTTTCAGAATCAGCTAATGAAATTAAGAAAGTCCTATAAATGTTAAGCATGACACTAAAGTGCTAGCATATCTAGAAGTGACATACAAAGTACAAAATTAAACCACAAAATGCAGCAATAATAAGAATACAGAAAATAAATCTGCATGATTGATATTGGCTTCTGATGGTTCCTTAGTGCCTTCTGTTATAGTTATTATTTATCATTTTTAACTCATTATTTTCCTGTACACAGTCTGGTAAAATGGTGAAAGAAATAGGAGAAATGATGAACATACAAGTGATAGTGGAGGGCTCAATGAACAGCTCTAATCCGTACTTCAGTAGCAATTGGCGCCGTAATTTTTTTGTATGAAATTTAAATGTGATATTTTTCCTTTTATTGGGCCCATTTTCTTGAAGCAGCAATATTTTATAGAATGTTCAGTTCACTTGACATGAGATGCACATAGAAGTGCAAAAATATCTACAAACAAGTTCCAAACATTTTGTGCAAGCAAGTCATGAAGATATTGGTACAAGTTCATATAAAGCGATGACCAATTGTATTATTTTCCACTGGACCTAACCCTAGTTCTGGCTGTGGTGTTGTTAATAATAAATCGAGAAAAGTTGGTATTATTGCAACTGGAAAAGAGTTAGTAATGTTTGCTGACATCCCTGAAAGATTGATCCCTTTATGTGCCTTTGTAGTTGGCAGGGAGAGGACTGATTCCTTGGGGAAAACATTGTCAATAAATTTGCTTTCCAGTTTGTTTAAGATATGCCAACGTGCCTGTTTTGCCATTTTTCTAGATAGTTTTTGTTTGGATGTCATGTTCTTATTGAAATTTTACATTAATTTCAGGGAGGTTTCATTCTTGACATGGGTGTGCATTTTGTTGCTGGTTTGAGAATGGTTCTCTTCTTTCTCTGTCTCACATATCAAATCCAGTGCAATTTTAGATGTAGAATATATAGTTGGCATGGTAATGTAAATTTTTGTTGAAAATATTTAGATACAAAATGTTCAGAGCATAAACTTTTAAAACCTGAAATCTAGTCCTCAAGATCCTGGTCTGATTTGATAGTCAGGAGATTGCTGTCTGTATGTTAGCCAAAATGTAGCTCTTTAACCTCCTAACCAGAAAAAAGGTGTTATTATTTCATAATTTTGATAATTTATAATGTATAGATAATTTTCAATTTTATTTACTAAATAAATTTATTTGTTTTGTATTGTTGATAGCTGGTTGGATGTGAAATTGCTAGTGTATCATCTGTAGCCCGCCATGCAGACAAAACTTTGCCACCGCCTGATAATTTGTGCTCTCTTTTGTAAGTCCACAAGTGAGGCATTTTTTAATAATTGGTCCAGCAATTACTTGATTCTCGGTTGGGCCAGCTTGAAAATGTTTGTACTTGGGGCAACTGAATCTAACAATAAAAGAAAACATCCCGAGAATAAGATAAAAGAAATGGGTTGGTACAGGTCCTATTATACCTCTACATACTGGTATTCAAACTGACAGGATGGTTCTTCAAGAAACTTCTTTTATTAACAACAGAATTATTTCATCTGTACCTCTGCAAATACCTCTGCAGAAATATAACAAGCATTACATCTCTATATATATGGGAAATGAAAATATAGTATATTCACCTGCAAAACATGAAGCCCCTTGCACAGTTGCACCCTTGATTTGTTACTTCAAGAATTATTTCCAGACTATTACCTCTCCTCTTAGCAGGGAGAAAAGAGGGGTAATTTTCTTACGAGAAAATATAAACTAGAATAGCAGAAGTGCATGTGAATCTTGTTGTGGGAGAATAATGTGGGATATTCCCCTTTGCATGGTTATTTAGTAATTCTGAAAAGTATATTATATATTATTTTGTTTCTTTGATGATACAATTGCAGTCAGCTGGAAAATGGGTGTGCAGGTGTTTTCGTGTTTGCAGTCAACTCAAGGTCACCGAAGGTGTAATGAAATCACTACTCTCTCTAAAACCCTTGTCCTTTTCTACATGTCGCACCTTTGTATTTTATTATTCTATTTCTCCAGTTAATATTTCTGCTTGCTTGTTAGATACTTTGGCGTGTAGATGGGACAAAAGGGGCAGTACAAGTTGAACGTAGTGTTGATCAAGGAAAGCATGGATACATGGTAATTCCCTCTTCCCTCACTGCTGGCTTTGTTGACATTTTCTAGTCTAATTTATAAGCAGAGAAAGGTGATGCTCATTGTAAATTCAATTAATATCCTGAACAAGCACATGATTTTAGAACCCAAACCAAATAAGAAAAATAGCTAATGCACAAATCTGTCAGCTCATATGTAATGATATTAATTAGTTTCAATTAAACAATCCACCAAAGGTTATACAGGAGAGACCTCAATGTATCCAAAAGCTTGTCCACTGAAACCCTCAAAATCTTTTTTAAAATTTACTCTCCCAGATTTTCCTTTTTCGGTGTGTATGATAATTATGAAATTTGATGAGTAGGTAATTTAATCTGTTGTAGAACTGGAGTTAAAATGCACTGTATGTTTGCAGGTATCCTTTTTCTCAGAGAATGGTGAATGCACAAAGACCTTCCATCCATTTTGTGGTGTGAATGAAGAGCTCAAGGCCTTTGTTCATGACATCTTACATGCTGGCAAGGTAAGTATTTATGTACTAATACATAAGACCTTACCTGACTGATATTGTACAAATTTTGTACAACACTCCAGTCTATTACCTTCATAAATGAATATCAAGTATAATCACATAAACATGTAGTAAAATAAAATATCAAAATATAAGAGTCATGAACTTCTATTATCAAACATGCAACCCCCCCCCCGAAAAAAAATAAAGAACCCACCTCCAAAAAAGAAAAAAGAGCTCTATGAATCAGGTCAGTTGATGATTTTATAAAATAATGCACTTTCCTCAAAATTTGTAAGGAAACTTTATTTCCTTTTATAAAGAGCTAGATGTTGAGGGTTACTTGCTTACAAAGGAGCAATTTTTTTTTCTTTTTCTAGAGCATTTATTTTCCTTTTTGATATGGAGGAGAGTGTATGTCCTATACTTCCATGTAATCATCAAATGCATATCTGCAAAAGGAGGGTACTTCATATACTGTTCTGAAATTTTGCAAAATTTAAAGATACCAATGGTGCTGAAGGAAGATATTCTAGTTGAACATTCTTAAAATTAAACGAGGAAGTGAAGGGCCTGAAGGCTGCAGTATTCCCTCTTCCTTTTTTTGGGGGTGGGGCGGGGGAATGTTACATTCTTGCAGTGTTTTTCTTGAAGTGTCCTTGTTTGAAATAGATGGCGTTTGTTATCTTCTTTGAATTGTTTTTTTTCTTTTGTACTCTTGTGCAGGATGTGACAGTTGATTACATACCTGAGCCTCGTTACTTATACCTAGAAGGGGCTCGTGACGTGGCAGTTTTAGAGGCCATGCTTGAATCCAGCTCCAAGGAAGGTGCCTCCGTCCTTGTGAAGAATTTATGAATCCACATTTTGTGTGTGTAGTGATTTCATAGAAATAAACAGCAAGCAGATATTCCTTTTTTTTTTAGTGAAATGTATTGAAATACTCACACTATAAACTTCTTTTCCCTAATGGACATTAGAACATCATGTATTAGGGGTTAATATCAAGTATCATAATTTAATTCGTAAATCATAATAATTGATCATCGAAAGAGCATTTGTGGGGAGTAACATTTTGACAAATTTTATTGGAGCAGAAAAATTGTAAGCAACTTGACATAGTGGGTCCAAGTTGTGCTGGTTTTGGTGCAGATTTCAAACAATGGATAGAAAGAACGGCATGGAGGCGCATTCGAGAATATTTGTGTTGGTAGGTTCGAGATGTAATAATGGAGCTCTTTTTATTTCTTGTTTCTCTTTCTTTTGTTATGGAGACGCATTCTAGAATGTTTGCGTTGGTAGGTTCGAGATGTTATGGAGCTCTTTTTATTTTTATTTTTCCAAGTTCCATGCTGTCCAATCATATATGACAAATTTGATATCTGAAGTATTTTTTAATTTCTCCAGCTAATGATCCCCACTCTTCTTTATGTAGGCTTTCCAAAAAAAAAAACATTGATACTGGCAATTAAATTGTATGGTCATCCATGGACAAATATGATATGGTTTGATAAAAAATAAAACAACTTTCAAATTGACTGAAATTTTATGCATTTCATATTTAAATGATAAAGAGAGAAGGAAAGTATAACTTGAGCTTTCGTTTTAGATTTTCTCCTTTTGTGTTAAAAAAGCCCATGGGCCAGACAAATATAAATCAATAAAGTTTAGCAGAATACTGAATATTATTAGAAGCCATTGCATTGCATTGATGAAGTAACAAATTTCATCAAAAAGAAATATACAGGTATATCACACGATCATTTTGGCCCGATTTTTTTTTATTTAAGAAAATGAATATTCAAAATTAAATATATAAAAAATGAGATTTAAAATTTAACATTTAAGAGGATCGGGGTTCCAAAACCCGTCCACTACTGTACGGTCTCCATCCCAAACGTTTTTTTATTGAAAAGTATTTTTTTAATAAGGGCCATCATTTGTTTATCTAGCCCATCACATGGGTCAATTTTGCCTAAGTTAAGGGACAAGGAAATAAATTCCGTCCCATGAGTTTCATGGGCTTCTTCCTTCAAATCCATCCCATAAGGGGGAAATTAATTATTTATTGGGGTCACCGTTTAAAAGTCTGTCTCGAAGATAAAAAAAATAATATTATATTCATGCCAACATTTCAAACTCCGTCTCGAAGTCAAATTCCCTCTCGCCTACAATCCTCACAGGCCAAATCTAACAAATCCGTCCCGACTTTCGTCCCCAATTTTTTTTTGGGACAACCCACACGTATCCGTCCCCTGAATAATTCACCCCACCACAACTTCAAATATGATAATTAAATTTCGCCCCTTACCTCCAATAATTTCGCCCACCAAAATATAATCCGGCCTATGTACTCAATTATTTCGTTCGAACTTCTAAACAACGCCTCTGCTTTTGAAAACCACTATAAATAACAAAAAAAGATACAGACGCATCAACTCATACATAAAACCTTCCTTTCAAAGATTTAAAAAATTTTCTTCCTTATTAAAAATCTTGATGTGAAATTGGCTGAGTTGGAACTTATCAGAATCTCATGAATCGGTTAGTTTTTAATTTTTTAATTTTTAAAATTTAAAATTTTGTTTATTTTCTAAATTTTCAATTTTCAATTTTTAAATTTTCTTAACTTTTTAAATTTTTTGATTTTTTTTCTTATTATTTCGAAACTTTATTAGTGCTTATATATATACAATGTTATATACATATAAAAATGAGTAATTTATGTAAAAATTTGTAGATAAAATAAAAAATGCCACTTGTAAGTGTTTATTTTGGAGGTGAGATGCTTTACAGTCGATTTGGAGTTGAGTACATCATTGATCCCCGATTAATATTCTCTATCAACGAGTCTAGTACATTTCAAGATATATTAAATGATATATATACCGGATTGCGGGTGCCTGAGAGTCAATATTCTCTCGAGATTTATGGTAAAGTAAATAATGGAGCAACTGGATATTGGTGATTTATCTTACTATTAGTTAGCGGCGAGATGGCGAAATATTATGAAAAACCTTTTATGAAATAATTATTTCTCAAATGGTAAGGATTGAACTTTTTGTAAATCTAAAATCTACATTGAGTTTCAAATTTCAAATCATATTTTTCTATATATTTAATTTTAAATATTTCGTTTCTTAAATAAAAAAAATAGGCATTTTGGCAAGCAGCAAAAAGTTGACCGCTTGGAATAAAAAAAATAAATTAGAGAAATATTTGGGCTAGAAAAGAAAAGAAAAGAAAAGGTGAGCACGCAAAGCAATGTTTTAGCATTTGTAGGATGCCCTTTGGTTTTTGTATTTTTCTCTTTTCTCTCTTCCTACAGCGGGACGGATAACAAAAATCCGCCCAGTGTTTGGGACGGGGCTCCAATGCTCAGCCCGTCAACGCACACAGTCTTGGATGATCTTCCGAGTCAGTGGAGAGGTCACGGGTCTGAGCGCCTCTGGGCCAGGCTTCGGAAGTCTTGCCATAGCTCGGGACGAGGGATCAAGCGTCGGCCCGTCAAAATGTAGGGACGAGTTTTTCTTCGAGGGCCCATCGTTTGGGTCGAGGTTTAGTTCTCCGTCCCAAATAATAAAAAGATTTTTTTTGAAATCGGACTGTTGCCTCGAGAAGGGTGGGGATCGTACAACAGTCGGACGAGTTTTGAAGCCCCGGTCCTATTAAGCTTCAAATTTCAAATCATATTTTTCTATATATTTAATTTTAAATATTTAATTTCTTAAATAAAAAAAATCAGCATTTTGGCCGGCAGCAAAAAGTTGACCGCTTGGAATAAAAAAATAAATTAGAGAAATATTTGAGCTAAAAAAGAAAAGAAAAGAAAAGGTGAGAACGCAAAGCAATGTTTTAGCATTTGTAGGTTGTCCTTTGGTCCTTGTATTTTTCTCTTTTCTCTCCTCCCACGGCGAGACGGATACCAAAAATCCTCCCAGTGTTTGGGACGGGGCTCCAATGCTCAGCCCGTCAACGCACACGATCTTGGATGGTCTTCCGAATCAGTGGAGAGGTCACGGGTCTGAGCGCCTCTAGGCCAGGCTTCAGAAATCTTGCCATAGCTCGGGATGAGGGATCAAGTGTCGGCCCGTCAGAATGTAGGGATGAGTTTTTCTTCGGGGGCCCATCGTTTGGGTCGAGGTTTAGTTCTCCGTCCCAAATAAAAAAAAGATTTTTTTCGAAATCGGACTGTTGCCTCGAGAAGGGTGGGGACCGTACAACAGTCGAACGAGTTTTGAAGCCCTGGCCCTCCTAAGCATCAAATTTCAAATCCTATTTTTCTATATATTTAATTTTAAATATTTATTTTCTTCAATAAAAAAATTGGCATTTTGGCAGGCAGCAAAAAGTTGACCGCTTGGAATAAAAAAATAAATTAGACAAATATTTAGGCTAGAAAAGAAAAGAAAAGAAAAGAAAAGGTGAGCACGCAAAACAATGTTTTAGCATTTGTAGGTTGTCCTTTGGTGCTTGTATTTTTCTCTTTTTTCTCCTCTCACAGCGAAACAGATAACAAAAATCCACCCAGTGTTTGGGACGGGTCTCCAATGCTCAGCCGGTCAACGCACACGATCTTGGATGGTCTTCCGAGTCAGGGAGGTCACGGGTTTGAGCGCCTCTTAACTAGGCTTCGGAAGTCTTGCCATAGCTCGGGACGAGGGATCAAGCATTGGCCCGTCAGAATGTAGGGATGAGTTTTTCTTTGGGGGCCCATCGTTTGGGTCGAGGTTTAGTTCTCCGTCCCAAATAAAAAAAAAGATTTTTTTCGAAATCGGACTGTTGCCTCGAGAAGGGTGGGGACCGTACAATAGTCGAACGAGTTTTGAAGCCCCGGCCCTCCTAAGCATCAAATTTCAAATCCTATTTTTCTATATATTTAATTTTAAATATTTAGTTTCTTAAATAAAAAAATCGGCATTTTAGGAGGCAGCAAAAAGTTGACCGCTTGGAATAAAAAAATAAATTAGAGAAATATTTGGACTAGAAAAAAAATAAAATAAATGGTGAGCACGCAAAGCAATGTTTTAGCATTTGTGGGCTGCCCTTTGGTGCTTGTATTTTTCTCTTTTCTCTCCTCCCACGGCGAGACGGATAACAAAAATCCACCCAGTGTTTGGGACGGGGCTCCAATGCTCAGTCCGTCAACGCACATGATCTTGGATGGTCTTCCGAATCAGTGGAGAGGTCACGGGTCTGAGCGCCTCTGGGCCAGGCTTCGAAAGTGTTGCCATAGCTCGGGACGAGGGATCAAGCGTCGGGCCGTCAGAATGTAGGAATGAGTCTTTCTTTGGGGGCCCATCGTTTAGGTCGAGGTTTAGTTCTCCATCCCAAATAAAAAAAAAAGATTTTTTTCGAAATTGGACTGTTGCCTCGAGAAGGGTGGGGACCGTACAGCAGTCGGACGAGTTTTGAAGCCCCGACCCTCTTAAGTTTCAAATTTCAAATCCTATTTTTCTATATATTTAATTTTAAATATTTGATTTCTTAAATAAAAAATCAACATTTTAGCGGACAGTAAAAAATTGACCGCTTGAAATAAAAAATAAATTAGAAAAATATTTGAGCTAGAAAAGAAAAGAAAAGAAAAAATAAGCACACAAAGCAACATTTTAGCATTTATAGACTGCCCTTTGATTCTTATATTTTTCTCTTCTCTCCTCCCACGGCTCTCTCAGCTGCGAAAGTTGAGAGCTGAGAGCTTGTGCGAAAGTTGAGAGCTGAGAGCTTGTGCGAAAGTTGGGAGCTGAGAGCTTGTGCGAAAGTTGAGAGTTGAGCGCTGGCCCGCTGGCCCACTGGCAAGAACCTTTCGGTGGGCCCCGCGCCCTTCGATTGGTACTGCACGACAAAAGAGCAAATTTGGTAACAGCTGGCAGTTATCGTCTCTGTCTCCAACTTTCTTTCTTTTTCTTTTTTCTTTTGGTAATTCATAAAATAAAAATAATAAATAACAGCTAGGCGAGCTGATTTTTGTTTCATGGCGCAGAAGAAATCGTCACAAAAGTCAAGCTTCTTTTAAAAACTTCTTCACAGAAAATCTACAATATAAAGGAACAAACCTATCTTTTCCTTTCTTTCCCATTGATATTTCTTTTTTTATTGTTCGGCCATGGCGTGCTCTATAAAAATAATACACTACGTTTTTGCTTTGGTTTTTCCACAATAATACATCTACAAGACTCCCATCCGATATGAGAAGTTGGAACAAGTTTTAGATCCCTAGTTTAAATTATTTTTTTATTTTTGTTGGGCAAAATTAATTCTAAGTATAGTGCAAATGTAGTAAAAATGGGCAAATTTTTTTTTCAATACTTAACGTCTACTTAATTCTCGTGACTAATTAAATTGTTCCTTGAAAATTAAAAATTGTGCATCCTCTTTCATCTTTCTTTTTATTTTTGTTGTTATTTTTCAGTTTTTACTCTGAAAAGTTAGTATTTTTTATCCATCTATTAGATTTAAAATATCTTTCTCATTTTTTTTATTATTTTTGTTTTGCCTCTTATTTTTCTCTTGATGATTTTCCCTGTACATATAAAATGAATAATTCTAACATACATCTAATTTTATGATACATCTATTTTGCAGTATACATATTTGAGAAATATTATTTACATTAAAATAATATTTATAGTTGCGTACATAATTAATTTAGTTAGGTTATGTATTAAATTTGAATTGATTTTAAATTTAGTTGGTCATTCATCATAAACTTGTTAAAAAACTACAATTAAAAATTTTATATTATTTGATGAAATGCTAGAAAATTTCAAATGAACTTAACAAAATAACTAAGAACATATCTATATTTTAACTTATAATTAAATAATATTTTTCAATTATATGTGTCATAAATATTGAATGTATTATGAAATTTAAATGTACGCTAGAAACATTTATATAAAATAAAAATATACACAAACACACGGAGCAGAGCGCGAATGCTTGCTAGTATAAATAGAATGCATGGTTATTTTTTACATTTGGTGTGAAAATATAAGCATCAATTAACCTAACTGTAGCTCAAAACTATTTTAGGTTGGTTAAGTCAATTATCTTAAAATTAGGTCAATAGCTTAATTTGATTAGTAATTATAGCAAACCCAATTAATGTTGATATCCGTCAGACTTATCTGGCTAATTGTGTACAATGATCAGATGGAACCGTAGAATGGTGTGCAGTGACTGGCACCATAATTTGTGAAAATCTTACCTTGAACAGTGGCGCATAAAAGAGGCTGACCTAATAACCTTACCAACCCAACCTTTATTTATCCATCAATTTTGAAAAGGTACTCTTTCCTTTCCTGTTTGGAGCCCCGGAAGGGAGGGTGCTTCGTGCAATCATGCTTTATCACTGGACGAGAATGTAATTTTCCATTGATAGGTGATTTAGATCAGATAGGTACCTGTTTAATTCCCCGACAATAACTGCCTAACTATTTATGATTAGGCGCTTGAATGCGAAATTGTAAATAAACGAAACGAAACGAAATTGTAAATAAACGAAACGAAACGAAATTGTAAATAAACGAAACGAAACGAAACGAAATTGTAAATAAACGAAACGAAACAGGCTCGATCGTGTATATTATATAATTAAAGCACCGACAATC
This sequence comes from x Bolboschoenoplectus mariqueter, assembly GCA_037678475.1. Classification (NCBI taxonomy): domain Eukaryota; kingdom Viridiplantae; phylum Streptophyta; class Magnoliopsida; order Poales; family Cyperaceae; genus x Bolboschoenoplectus; species x Bolboschoenoplectus mariqueter. The sequence continues at coordinate 3,112,456 of CM075283.1, forward strand.
CGACACACGTTCGCTCATTTAAAAAAAGTTGAGTGTATTTTTGGCTGAAATAACTCGAAGAAATGAAAAATGGATACGCGATGCTTCTCGTGCTGGAAAGACTTGGTTCACATGAACCGAGAAAGGACCAAGGAGCACCGTGCCCCCACAAAATGGTACCAAGTTGCTTTTGTCTTTTCTGTGTGAATACTTTTTTTAACAATTCATTTTTTGGTTTGGTTTTTAGTTACGTGGTTGACAGATCGACGCATACACAGCAGCAGCTCAAAATTAATCTTTTAAGCTCCGTCCGTCTGTATTTCATAAGTGTTTCAATGGTGATTTGAGTATTTCAAAATGGAGAAATTTTTTTAATCCTCAAAATCGTTTTTCAACTATCTCATCTCTGAATTTTCTTTTTTTTTTTAGCTTTCTTTTTATTTTTTCATAAATTTTCGTATTTTATGATCAAATATAAACACTCTAATAACTAAATATGAACACTCATATGATCAAATATGAATAGTCAAATACTCATGTATATCAATATAAACACTAAAGATATATTATATTTGATTGCGAGGCTTAGTGTTGTGACTCAAAGTATTGTGCTATGGCTCGTAGTAGTATAATACATAATATATATGAACACTACTAGGTTAAAAATGTGAATACTTTATTGTAAGAGTTATAAATACACCTAATTGGAAATATTCAATGTCTATAGTTAATTGACGTCACAACAATAATTATGAATTAAATTTTAAATTATTATTTGTTAAATTTTTAGATAATAAAACTAATTAATTAAAATTTTTGTATATATCATGCTATATTGATACACGCAAAAATACACCATTTTAATTTTATTTTAATATGCATCAAGCATTAACAAAAATCAACGGACTAAATTTTGTGATTTAATTTACTCTTTTGATGACCATCTAATCAAATTTAAAATTCAATAATTTTTTATATGTACGTTACTGAAATGTATTAGAATATGTCTAACGATTTATGCATATTAATTAAAACATAAATTATGAAATAGACATCATGACACCTATTTAATTTTTTGTTTACCATCTCACTTACAAACACGGTAAATTAAAATAATTTAATTTTATATATTGCATATACTTTGAATATTTGGAATCAAGTAAAAGAGATGAAATGTGAGAAAGCGAGCAAGCACTTCTCTCCTCTTGCGCATTTAACTATTTAATTTGTACGGTATGGACCATGTTTAGAACGGGTCCATCTGGTATGGGTCCCACGCACGTGCGAGAAGACTGAGCTGAGCGGACCGGATCTTCTACAACCTTCTCGGTTGCCGCTCTTCCTTGCAATAATATAATATAATATAATATAATATAATATAATATAATATAATGTAGTATTATTATTTACACCACAAACAAGTACTATTATAATAATAATTATTACTATTAGTTCGTTTCGTTGACACATATTGACCTATCGCGCCCGGTATATGACTAGCTTTTTCGTATGAAATATGACTACCTTTTCCAAATATTACTTCATTTTGGTATAAAATCCATGTCATAATTGAACAAGTTATATTATCAATTTTTTTCCACCAAGATAAAAATAGTATAGTTTTTCAGACAAAATTTGTCTATAATCCATGTCATAATTGGTATAAAATCTGTAATTACGTTTATGAAGTTAGATTTACGATTAGAGAATAGTGATTAGATAAAGCGTGAACATCCCCAATTGCCCATGCCATCATGGGCCACGAGTGACAGCAAGTAAATTGGCGTAGAAATTGGATGTGGCGCTGCAATCGGTTTCTTAGAAGCGGTTACATTTAAAACTTGAAAGAAAAAGAAAAAGAAAAGAAAAAGAAAAGGGCAAAAGTTTTTTAAAAAGTCGGAAAATATTGAAAGAGGGACTGGTACTGGTTCTTATTTTATTTTATTTATTTACTGGGGTTCGGTGCGCACACAACACGCTATTCTCTCTCTCTCTTCAACTTTTGCTCTTCCTCTCTCTCCGTTTGCTGTGCTCTAATGGCGCCTTCTTCGCTGTGAGCGGCGATTCTCTAGAGATCACGAAGATAACAAAATCAGGCAGAGATCGATCAAACGAAGGTATAATTAGTTTTGAAACAAGGGTATAATTAGTTTTAAGGCTGCTTTTTTTGAGGGTTCAAGTTCGATTTTCCAACTTTATGCAATGCTGTACTTCAATTGGTTTTTTATTAACATCTCTACCCATATCCTCGGAGCCGTTTGTGGTATTAATGGTAAAAAGTCGCTTTTTTTTTGTATCGGCTTCTATTCTGTTCAATGTTCTGTTTGGTCCAGACGAAGATCAAGTTCTCATAACCAACCAGGATTGGAACCCAGGCCATTCTTTTCTTTTTGCTTTTAAGTTAGATGAATGCAATGTCCGTCCCCTTCTGTGACCTTGTATGCAAAATTTGAAGATTAAAAGACGAAAAAATTTAACTGTGTTTTGAGGAAGGACGAAGAACAAAGATTGGTGTCTAAATTTCTATTTCACTCTATGCAATAAAGGAAATTTATATGTATAAGCACAGATTCACTTAAATATCACCATATTTCTTCGGAGTTTGGACCATGTATGGTCTATGGAAGGTATAATTTTTGTTCTTCTGGACTATTATATATCAGAAGGTGGGTAACTATAATTCAAATACTGACTTCTTGTTGGTATATGTGCAAAAAGGTATTTTGAAGGGCCTATATGGAAGAACCTCACTGCTCAAGTTTTCATTGGTAAAGAAGAGTATTGCTTTAAATAATCTCAGAATTTCTGGTCATGTAGTAGATGTGACATGTTAAAGTATGGCTGGGACCCCCATATTAATTTTGGACCCATTTTTCTTTGATTGCTTCTAATGCAGTCCTTAAAAATGATCTTTCAACTGACCTTTACATCATTTAGAACGCCAAAATCCAACTCATTAATGGTGTTATTTTGCATCAATTTATAAGGAGCCTGAGAAGAGAGAATATTTGATTGTTTGGCTCCTAGCTAGGACTTTTGCTTTTGTTTGGTGACTGTTTGGGGTACTGTCTAGTGGGTCACTGGTGAGGTACAAATAATGTTACCCTCTGACATGCCGCACGGTAGATACCACAACAAAAGGAACCTTAGCAATTCTAGTTCTGTTTTAATTGCCTCCTTATTTATATCTCCTGGTCCTTATTGTCTGATTCTTTAATTTTTTTCTCTCCATTTAAAGTTTTCAGAAGGTCAACGTGGAGTCAGACTGTTAGGATCTTGTGTACCTAACATCATTAACCTTATTTGTCAAATATCATTGTTTCCTTTTTTTTTTAGTTTGTAATTGGGTCTTTTCAATAATATTCTTTCTAATTTTCATGTGGTTGTTATAACATCCTTATTATTTAATAATGAAGGTTCACGTCGTAGTTGTTGTTTGTATAATGTAATACTAGTTTGACAATTCTAAGAACTGGTGTATACCTTGATTGAGACTCTTCTAGTGTATGTGAGATAAAGAAGTTTGGATCTACTGTAATTAACTGTGTATTACAAAGCAATTGCATACTGGAGAGAAAATGGACGAGAAACCCCAAAAAGTTGATTTGGAGTGGAAATTTTCCCAATCTTAAAGGCTGAAGTTGTTCTAATGCAGCAAGTATAAAATAACACACGAACAATGATATAACAAACAAGAAAAGAAGAAGAAACACTTGCTCATACTTCTGATATAAAAGTACGATTTAGATATGCTCATTTTTGTGAACATCTTAGCATGCAACAAAATTAGCATATGCAGAGGAAATTGTTATATTGTTTCTTATTAATACATGAATTGTGACTATTGGAGCAGAATAGAAAGAGAAAGTAAGAAAGGCAAAGATGCAGAGGCCCCCGATGATGGGGCGACCGGAGGAGTTCACGCTGAAGGAGACATCCCCTGCTTTGGGGGGTGTGGGGTCTGCCGGGGACAAACTCACTACCACCTATGATCTGGTTGAGCAAATGCAGTATCTCTATGTTCGAGTTGTTAAGGCTAAGGATCTGCCTGGCAAAGATGTCACTGGCAGCTGTGATCCCTACGTCGAGGTCATCTTTTATTTTATTTCTCTTTTTTCTTATGTTAGTTTTTATATCCGATTCCATTGAATTTGTTTTGGAAGATATTCCATCTAACTTTGTTTGCTTGAACCTCAGTTCACTGTTTGCCCTGACATGTAACTTTGGCCTGTAGGAGCTCATAATACTCGTCTTGTTTGCTTAGAACTGTGAAATTATTATGTTTGCACCGATGCAGACTGCAAAAACAGGGCTTGGGACCAGAAGCCATTGACTAAAAACTTTATTTGATAAAAAGGGTGCTAGTTGTGATTCGGATCATATTCTGGATTAAACACAGTACCTTTTCCATTGTACCCTACTTGGTAAATGGTTGATTGTAAGAATATATCAATTGACATTGAATGCATGTTAGTAGGCATCGAGTGTCTCAGAAATTCAGGAAATATGAAGTACTTGTGCCACCATGTGTGATAGGTTTCATCAGTACCCAACCTGCTATATCTATCGTCTTTATATTTGATTGGGTCAGCTGTCCTTTTGCTTAAACATCTTAACTGCTAATTTTTCTGCTAGAGTTTGTTTCTTAAAATTTTTGTTTCGAAAAATGATAGGTCAAACTGGGAAACTACAAGGGAACGACACGCCATTTCGAGAAGAAGTCAAATCCTGAGTGGAACCAGGTCTTTGCCTTTTCAAAAGATAGGATTCAAGCCTCTGCAGTGGAGGTCATTGTCAAAGACAAGGACTTCATAAAGGATGACTTCATGGGTCGTGTTCTCTTTGATCTATCTGAGATTCCAAAGCGGGTTCCGCCTGACAGCCCCTTAGCCCCTCAGTGGTATGTACCTGATACCAGGATTGTACTTCGGTTTATGCATGATATATAATTATTAGGTACCTTGGCTACATTTTCAGAGGGTGCTTTTTTGAGATTCACAGAATTGTACACACCACAGATGATAATGTGCGGGCATTCCTCTTCATATAAGAGGCTTACTAGCTTAACATTTATCTTACAGTAAAGCTAATACGATCGTAAGCTAATCATGGGGATGGGGGGTGAGCTTAAATTCAAAAACTGTTGGATCTGCTTAAAATAACAAATATAAATCATTGATCTAGATCTGCTTGATGAGTCAAGTGGTTACATTCCGAACTTTCACCTTGGTGTTTGATTTGTAGATAAGATCAAGAGTTCAGAAATTGTTGAAAAATGGAAGCCTCCACAAATAATTCATTTTTAACATTTTCATCTCATACAAAAATGAATATAAACAAACAATAATTTGGGAAAATTAGTGCTTAGGTCCTCAAGTAGATCAAAGATCAAAAGCATGAATTAATCATTTGAATTTTGAGGCTGTCCCGACATTTTTTGAGGTTAAGTTCAAGGTTCTCCTTGGTTAGCTTAAGCTCAAACCAGCATTTTACTCTTTTTCTTTTTACAGGTCATATACCCTAGAGGTATGGGTTACTAGTTTCATAATGTACCCACCCTCTCAAGAGCTTATACCATACTTACCAGTAAAAAGTTACCAGTATGCTGCTGTAGAGCGGCCGGATTTCATATACCAAAAGGTCAGGATTGTTATTGATCAGATCACTGTGGTACCAATCATAACGGTTTCAACTTTGCTTGGTTTTAGTTACCAGCATGTATGGGCGAATGATATATATTTAGGGCATAGGATTAGTAGTGGTCTAAAGCAATTGTCGCAACTTGTGTAACTAATTGTGTTGTGCAATACAACAGGTATCGCCTTGAGGACCGCAAGGGTGACAAAGTCAAAGGTGAGTTAATGCTAGCAGTTTGGTGGGGTACACAAGCTGATGAGGCGTTTCCTGAGGCATGGCACTCTGATGCAGCCACTGTACCAAGTGATGGCCTTAACAGCATTCGTTCTAAAGTCTACCTCACCCCCAAACTCTGGTATTTACGTGTCAACATTATTGAAGCTCAAGATCTGATACCGACTGACAAGAGCCGCTTCCCCGAGGTATATGTCAAGGCCATGCTTGGCAACCAAGCTCTGCGGACCCGGGTCTCCCCATCTCGTGGCATAAACCCACAATGGAATGAGGATCTAATGTTTGTGGCAGCTGAGCCATTTGAGGAGCACTTGATCTTAAGTGTAGAAGACCGGGTGGCTTCTAACAAGGACGAGGTGTTAGGCAAGGCAATTATACCTCTAACAACTGTTGATAAGCGTTTGGATCATAAGCCAGTAAGCACACGCTGGTACAACTTGGAGAAGCATATAATAGTTGATGGTGAAAAGAAGAAGGAGACTAAGTTTTCGAGCAGAATCCATATCAGAATCTGTCTGGAGGGCGGGTATCATGTGCTCGATGAGTCGACCCATTATAGCAGCGACCTTAGGCCAACAGCTCGTCAGTTGTGGAAACAGAGCATTGGTGTGCTTGAACTTGGCATTTTGAATGCACAGGGATTACTTCCAATGAAAACCAAAGATGGGAGAAATACTACTGATGCTTATTGTGTGGCAAAATACGGGCAGAAGTGGGTTCGTACTCGCACCATTATTGATAGCTTTAGCCCGAGATGGAATGAACAGTACACCTGGGAGGTGTATGATCCTTGTACGGTGGTAACAATTGGGGTCTTTGACAACTGCCACCTCCACGGCAGTGGCAACAATGCCCGGGACAACAGGATTGGAAAAGTCCGAATCCGTTTGTCCACACTTGAGGCTGATCGGGTCTACACCCACTCCTACCCTTTAATTGTTCTCCTCCCGTCAGGCGTTAAAAAAATGGGTGAGGTGCAGTTGGCTGTTAGATTCACTTGCTCTTCTCTCTTAAACATGATGCATCTATATTCTCAGCCTCTTTTACCGAAAATGCACTACCTGTACCCCTTATCAGTAATGCAGCTTGATAATTTGAGGCACCAGGCCATCCAAATCGTCTCAATGCGTCTTGGCAGAGCTGAACCGCCTCTGCGAAAGGAGGTGGTAGAGTACATGTTAGATGTCGACTCTCACATGTGGAGCATGCGCAAGTCGAAGGCAAATTTCTTTCGTATAATGGGCGTCTTGAGCCCTATAGTAGCTGTTGGCAAGTGGTTCGACCAGATCTGTCAGTGGCGCAACCCATTGACAACTATCCTGATCCACCTTCTGTTCATTATTCTGGTTCTATATCCAGAGCTTATCCTCCCAACTGTTTTCCTGTACCTGTTTCTAATTGGGGTGTGGTACTACAGGTGGCGACCGAGACAGCCACCTCACATGGATACCCGTTTGTCGCATGCTGCGACAGCCCATCCGGATGAGTTGGATGAAGAGTTTGATACTTTCCCTACCAGCCGGCCACCTGATGTTGTTAGAATGAGGTATGACAGGTTGAGAAGCGTGGCGGGCCGGGTCCAGACAGTGGTTGGTGATATTGCAACTCAGGGCGAGAGGTTACAGTCCCTCCTCAGCTGGCGGGATCCGCGTGCAACAGCGATTTTTGTGACGTTTTGTTTGGTTGCAGCTGTTGTGCTCTATGTTACACCATTTAAAGCAGTCATGCTATTGGCTGGGTTCTATGTCTTGAGGCATCCAAGGTTCCGCCGCAAGCTGCCATCTGTACCCCTCAATTTCTTCAGGAGGTTGCCAGCACGTACTGATAGTATGTTGTGAGGGGGTTCTTTTTTCCTTTTTTTTCCCCCGCAGGGGGGTTGATTCAGGGGTCAGAGGTGGGTCCTGGGATGCTGGTTGGTTGCTTTGTGTCCTGTCTTGTGGGTTGTTAGAACCGTTTGTTAAGTGTATTGTTTGTTTTAATGTTATTCAGGGTCCTTTTAGTTTGCTTGTAGGTGGAATTTCTGATGGTGGGGTTGATTCATGGGTCAGAGATGGGTCCTTTTAGTTTGTCTGTAGGTCTAAATAGATTTAGGTGTTTATCTTCTTGTCTTGTAATATACTTGGATCAGCGGTTTATGCTAAATTTGTCTGATGTCGTGAATCCTTCTCTTCTAGTTTGGAAACAAAGCCCCAAGCTATTTGGACATCAACATCTCCAATCAATCTTTAGAATTTCCCACTTCCAGGATCATTTTTCTGGTCGTCTAATTTTTAATTACGTATGTTTGGATCATCCAGAGCAGCTCTATTCTGAGATTAGTAATTTTGTTGTGCGCTTTGGTAAAAAAAAATAAAAATTGAGCGTTTATATGGTATTATTAATAGTTTCCTCATTTTTTCTGAAGCAAGGCCCAAAATGAACGACGAAGGTGTTTGAGAAATCAGCACTTGCGCTGAATTGATAAGAAATTGCTTTTCCACTGATGGTATAGGAAAACGGAGTTTCGGCCCCAAAAATTCAGGACAGAAAGAAAGTCACTTCTTTGGTCGTTGCTAAACGAACCGGTATGAAACAAGAACTACATTTCTAAGTTAGTAACTCTCACTGTCTTCTCAAGCAATCGGAGGTCCTCATCTTCCGCGTGCTACACGGTGTCGTGCAGCAGAGAATAGAAACCTTTTCCCCAAAGCTTACCTGGTTTTAAATAATTCTAGTTTGGAATGTGAACCATGAGGTGCACTTGATCCACCTTGAAAGAAAAAAAAAACAAGATCAGTTCATGGGCTAATACGGGCCATATCTAGGCCCCAAATTATAAAATTTAATATTTTCATTTTTGCAAATACAACGCTCCGAAAGTAAATGTAGTTCTCTTCAACATAAATTATTCTTTTTCTTGCGTCCAGAGCAGAAATTGTCTGTAATTTTTTACCCAAGGAATTAGTCTATGTTTGTTAATTTATGTTTCATTAAAAAGGAAAATAAAGACCAACGAGAGGGAATTTCTTTGAAGGAAGCAAAAAGGACAGCATCATTATTTGACAATTAAATCAATCCCTTAATCCAAGGAATTATGCAAAAACCGCGATATTAACACACTGATTTAAGCTAAAATAAGGGATGGCTGAAAAATGGCATTGACTTTTATATTAATTTCTCACATATTTTACCTGGCTAATGTCAGAAAAACGCATAACTTATAAATTTTACTTGGCTAATGTCAGAAAAACTCATAACTTATGAATTGAGATATACATTCCTCGCCAAGTTCCCAAATTTGTTTCAAAAACTCTTACCTAATTTGTATGTGTATGTGCTTTTTTGTATTGTTGTGAGTTCAACAAACACATCCAAATTTTTTCTTGTAACAATTAGTCCCTCAACCATGCATTAAAGACGATTAACACTATTAACTTTATAGTGACAAATAACCGATAATATCCTTAAATATATATAGTTTTATGTTTCTTATTTTTGAAGACGAAATGACAGTATAGATGTATAACTTATTATCGTATATTTCATTCAAAAGATATAACTTTTTTTTCATAAATTATTATTTTAAAAAAATAATAATTGATATAACTTCCTGTATTTTAATGTAAATATAAAGGATTCTTTTTGAGTGAATATTTTTGTACTTTTCAAATGTAAGGATATCCTCGCCATTATACAACATAATATAATGGTGTTGATTGAGTTTATGCCACGAAATTAAAAGTTTAGAGGCATAATCGTTCAAATTATAAGTTCGAGAGAAGTCATCGCAAGATAAATTTTCTATATTTGTGTAAATTGGGGGGGGGGGGGGGGGGTGGTGGCATTATCCCTTTAAAAATTATTGAAAGTTGAAATATATAAGTTTTGATATCTTAAAAGGATGTACATAGATTTCTGCCAATATTATTTGATATATTCTTATATATATACACTAGGTTATATTCTTTAATTAAGATGTACATTAAATGGGCAATTATGTAGTAAGACCCGGCTCTATATATATATTTTCTCCTCAAGCATATGTTGAAAGAGTACAATTACTTGCTTATTTATTGTTGAAAAAAAAAATTAAAATTGTTAGGCGTTGTATATGCATTATATTTGAAGTTCTAGAACTTTTCTATATTTTTATATTAAAGATTAATTGAAGAGAAACTAGCACAATAAGTTACCGATTAATTAATTAGTTACTTGCAGGATGTTGTAGAAAAATAGAGAATATTATATTTATATCGAGTCGTGCTAAACTGCTAATGTACTAACATTAGCATACAAAATGATATGCTAACGGGTCAATTTTTTCATTTTTTATGTTTGAAATCAATCTAACTTGTTTAATAAAATTTTGATATCAAAATAGAATGCCAAATTTATTATTTTCGAAAATTTTAATTAACCAAGTTTTAGTATTTTTGAAGATGGCTTTATTTGATATACATATATATATATTTTTATTTTTAGCCAAATAACACCATTTTCGAAAAATACACAAAAATAGTGCATAAATTCTAAAGAGAAGGGTTCCAATGCCATAAATTTTTTATGGCACAAAATACCACAAACTTTTTTTTATTTATATTTCAAATTTTGACATTAAAAAATCGAGTCCAAACCGTTGATTTTATTTATTTTTATGAGTGATGTATGCATATAAAATTTCATGATTTTTGAGTTCATTTTATATAAGATCAAGTGGTTAAAAAAAATGAATGAATCTAGTTAACCATGATTGATTAGTTTTAATACATTTGTTTTTTGACCATTTGATATAGTATAAAATAAACTCAAAATATCATGAAACTTTATATACATACATTTCTTATGAAAATAAATAAAATCAACAGTTTGGATTCGATTTTTAGATGTAAAATTTTAAAATATAAATAAAAAAGAGAGTTTGTGACATTTTGTGACACAAAAAAACTTATGACATTGAAACCCTCCTCAATTCTAAAAATAACAGATTTTGATACGAATGATTTATTGAGCTAGTTACATTAGTATTTCAGATATGAAAAAAATAAATTTTGATCTGTTACCATATCGGCTAATATGCTAACATTAGTATATTTGTATATGTAATGTAATCAAGTATAGCGGAATCTTGATCCTAGCTCATTAATTAATTAATCTTCCAAAGTAGATTGAAATAATCTTGCATATAGTTCTGCATTTCTTTTGGCTCTACGCTATTCTGGAATAATAATTTATTATACCTCTCATTCTTGACAGTTATTTCTGAACGTGTCATCAGCATTAATTCCGTTGCACATAATAACTAACTTTTCATTTATGTTTCTTTCAATTTTGATGGCCATTCATCTTTAATTTAATTATATATTTATGTTTTTACCAAATGTATACTTCCGGTTCATATTAATTTGTACACTGAGGAAGGTTACTAACTAAATTTTTTATTTGACTTGACCCAGTGGTATATGTATTATGATTAATTATCTATCTGTTTAGAGTGATGTGCACGCTAAAGCAATTGCAAAATTCATTAATTGAGTTAGACAATCTAAGGCTTCAGAGGAATAATGAAGAAAAAATGTAAATATAATGCACTAGTTCCAATCTAAACTTTCTTATTCCTCACAAAAAAGAAAAATTTTCCTTGGGTTCCTTTGTTCCCACAAGGCAATTCTTATACATGTAATTTGTTTAAGATGTTTCAAATAATTAGATCGTTTTTCAAAATTCGTCACATAAATTAAAATATGCATCGGAGAAAGGATAAAATTTCAAATTAAGCAGATAATACAGTATCAGATATAAATACAAAAATGAAAATGCACTGAGATTTTGGCAAAGAACCACATAATATAATAGCTTAATTATTTGATGCATGGAGCTAGCAACAATCAATTATTAATTTATTATATTTATGTCACCTCAACCATGAACAGTTTTTAACTTTTTTTTTTCTTTTGGATGTTAATGCATGCCTTTAATTAATTAAGCAACCGTGAAAAGGTGAGGTGTCTTCAAAAAAACACCAACTCCAACATCTCAGCCTCTTGATGGATAAATCCAGTTTCATGGCTATATTACACAAATTTGCGTTCCAAAAAAATATTATGAAATATGCCTAGCTAGGCTCATGCACGCTCCAAAAAGAGAGAGGAGGGCCCAGCTGCAGATATGCCACGTGGCAAAAAGTTACAAGTGGCTTCGTAATGTCATGATGACGTGACCCCCTCTCTCTGAAATAGCACTGTGATGACACGTGGGCAAATGTTTAATTATGTTAGTTTTTTCTGTAGTCTCAGTTCCAACTTGGATTATTCTACGCAATTAATTAATTAATTAATTAGTGTGTATATATGTAACTATGTGTGTATCTGGCCAAACTAGCTCAGTGTGTCTGATTGTCATGTCATACTCCACATTTTACTTTCTCCATCTATTCTGCTGTTGAATTCAAAGCCTTTGACATGAGTTGTTCCAAACAAGAAAGGCTGAGGAAAACGATATCTGATAATGGCCATATTTGGAAGTTTCTTATGTGTCATTATATATATTACCCCTTTTTATTAGTGACATTATATATATGCATTGCACATCCATATATAATACAACTGGCATTATAGCTAGCTAATTATTAGGGTTCTCTTTATTTAAAGTAAAAAATATGAAGACCCATGAACAAAAAATGTTTAGAAATTCAATTTGTAAATATATAAACATTAATTTGATTTTACAAAAATTAGTTCTGAAAAAATGGTTATGGATCAGGAGGGAAAACAACTTTTTATTATGAAGTTTCAAATTTTATTGCACCAGATACGTCCTGTTTCTTTCTTACTGTGATTTGATATACAATTTTGAACACAATTTTCTTTCTTTATCACAAAGTTTCAAAGTTATGTTTGACAAAAACCAGTACTTTGATGTACAAGTATTGTGTCCAACAAACACGAGTTTTCCAAGAAAAAGGTTGTGATAGGTTGAAAGAAGATGAGATAATCTATATTTAAAATCAGAATTCACTTGTGCTCTTGCTGTTTCATATTTGTGCTCTTGCTGTTATGAAACTGCAGTCCATTTGGACTCATTAATTGCCAAACTCTCTTTACTTCAATTGTGTTCACTCCGAGCATTAGTCTCGCAGATGTGCGCCGTGCGTGCCACTTTTCACCATATCTTTTCTCTGCTTGCTCACATGTAACGAAGGGGCAATTTCGTTATTTCACAGCCCCGAGTGAATCACAAACCATTACCAAGTGTGACAGTCATTAACACGGGCATGGTTGCACTCTCATGCAAGATGGCACGTAGCTGAGGATATTTTCGTCATTTCACGCTGTTGTAGAAACATGTAGGTTAAGTCACCGTGCGGTGAAGGGACCCCCCCCCCCCCCCCCTTTCCCTTTAAAATACTAAATCAGAGTAGAAAATGGCTATAATTTGATAGCTACTTCACCATATATTCAGCAATATATAAATAAGGCAAGCTTACCAACTCTTTTGCTAATTCCTTTTAGACTATGAGACACTAACATCATCTCCTAAGCCTCTCCGTCGTATCTCTTGGTCAAAAAGCAGTGGGAGAAAGAGATCTAGGGGGAAAACTCAGAGGAGAAAGGCTCCTCATTTTTTTTATTATTTAATTTGAACAGTCGGAGACGCCTCCCATCGAAGGTGCAAAAAGTCGGCCAAGTCAAGTGTTGGATTTAACTTCTATCGTGATAAAGAATCCGTTCCAAATTCTCTGTCGATCTTTGTGGCCAAGGAAAGGAAAATCTTAAGAGGTGAAAGTGATCTAGCTTGTGAAGAGTTCCATGCTTGTGAGATAGAAGACATCGTAGATACAAGAAGAAGAAAGAAGGATTCGAGATTAATTTGCGGCTTGCGGTGATGAGCCACCCGTCCTCTTCTGTGTAAGTCAGATATATATCTAGACATCTGCTACTTATTTGAAACATTTTAGGAGTAATTTTGGTTGAAGAATTAAGAAAAGGGAGTAAATGACTATAATTGGGACATAATTTATTTGAGGAGAGGTTTTTCCATAATTCATTTTTGCTTTCTTTTAATTTTGGCAAGCCTGCTTATTCATTAAATCTTAGCCTTTCAAAGAAACGGGGTAAACGAGTGGAGAAAAACGAAAACAAATATTGGTTTGTTTGAGAACACCGGGGGACACTGGTTACATGAATTAGTTTTCGATTGTTAATTTGTTCGGTTAGTTATTCTTCTCGATCAAGGTTGAGTATCTTAATGCAAATACTGATACCTGAAAAATACTTATTTCATTAGGTAGAAGTAGAAGCAACTACAATTTTTTGAAATTGGTACAGAAGCTAGGCTCTTTAGATTTTTCTTTTTTCTATGTCTATCACTTTTTTTCTGCAGGAAGACTCGTTCTATATATAATCAAGGACAGCTAAGGACCATGCATTAATCCAGTTATAACATTAAAATAAGATTAAATGTATCTCATGTTTTCTTCTAATAGTTGTTTGTTGATGTTATTGCCTTAGGGGTAAGGATCATTATGACATGGTCGAATTGGATCAAGACATCTTCAAGTTTCTGGATAATCACGATCAATCGTCGTTTCAAGAAAACAGACGTATGTACCTCTCTCTTTCTCTTCTCTCAGTCTCTTCTCTTGCCTTACCTAATTTTATAATATTCTCTATTTCTTTGTTTCACATTGGGAAAACGAACAGCAGGCAGTTATAACTTCTTTAGATATGGTTTGTTCTTACGCTTTTAAATGAAAACTAAGAGTCATAATTGTAAAGTCAATTCAGTTTTCTCTTCTGGTTTTTCTCAGATCAGAGAGAGATTTTCCTTACAAGACAGTATTATCAGGAAAAAGGAAGAAAATAAATACATAATACAGGAAAAAAAGGCATATCCTTTTTTTTCTCTTTTTTTTGTTCTATTTTTGTTGTTCTCTCTTTTTGTGAAAAGGTCTCTCCTTTCTCTGTCATCGGTTCCTTTCAACTCTTCATTTTCTCGTCTTTCTGTTCCCCTTCTATGCTTCCTTGGCACATTTCCATGCGATGGTCCTTTCTAGTTCTCATCTTTTCTTATGTGGAAGCATTAACAGAAGAGGTGGTTACATATATTTGGTGTTGACTTTTTAAAACAATCTTTTATTTTATTCATTCTAGAAACGGTATTATTAGAAAAAAAATATGTAATTAAATGAGTGATGAATAAGCACCACCAAACTAACTAAAAGAGTAACATATCCTGCATTGCTTCCATATTTATTATACATATAAAATATAATTAATTCAGGAATTGGGTACATTAGCTTAAATTGCACCATTATATATAGATCACTAAATGCATGCAGGTGTTAATGTATGCAGATCAGACTCTTAACATCTTCCCTTCTCAGCCCATGCATGCTGTGGACCCCTCAACCCAGGAGGTTTCTCTCTCTATCACTAATTCACTATGTATATTTATTCAAAAATTTAGAAGGGTCATTTGTTTTTCTTCTTCCAGCAATCACCAAAGTGCAGAATTGCCTGTAAAACATCTTCTAAATTAACTATCAGTTTAATCAACAGAAGGTTTTCCTCCTGCTAATTAAAAAAATGGGTCTGTAAAATTACAAGAAGTTTAGTATAGTTGATTTTGATGTTGCTAATTTTTCAGTATTCACATACATAATATATATGCACACGGAAATGTACCTTACAATATGATAATATGATATACTGTATGATACAAATGTACCTTACAATTCATGAGATACAGAGATCCAAAAGGGAAAAAAAGAAACAAAATCTAGCTTATTTGCAATGGATTATGTGTTCTTCTTCCCTGGCTAATAGTGTATGTCTGTCTATTTACGAGTTTTTTTTAGATCAGTGGAGCCTTAGCAAATGGAAGCACTTCAAAGAGCCCAATAAACCAATCCACGGGAGTGTTGCCAACCCAAAAGAAGAACAGCGATCATGCACCACCTGCCGTAGCCGGCCAAGCAAATGACAGGCACCCTAGGCCTATTGTCAAGGTTAATTCTCTCTCTCTCTCTCTCTCTCTCTCTCTCTATTTCATCTCCCTAGCTCCTTCTTCCTGCCCATGGAGATTAATGTACGAAGCTAGCTATTGATAATTTGATATATATACTGATATCAGACGGAAGTCAGTCGAAAAGCCACAACATCAAGCTCTGAACAAGAGGCACCAAAAACTCCAGATCCAAAGGTACTTAAAGTTGCACCAAACCTACTTCTCTTAATTAAGAAAACAACAAAACAAATGGTTTAAGCGCCTAATTGCTACTCTTTTCTTTTCGTAATATATCATATATATTGTCTAACATACCACCTCCACGATATTTTATCTGGTCCATTCTACTGCATGTGCTATTTTTTTTTTCTTTTTTTCTCGTTTGGTTACTGTTCATGCAGTCATTTCATTCTTTGTAATATTGTAAGTTCACATAACTTTTGTTTTTATAAGGTAAATTCGCTGAAATTTGCTTCTGGCATTACAAAAGCATAACAACAACAAAAGAACTCACAATATTACTTGTCATATCATATTTTTTTTGTTGTGTTTACAGACCTTGAGAAGGCTTGCGCAGAATAGAGCAGCAGCTAGGAAAAGTAGGTTACGAAAGAAGGTATGAAATGGGTTCGAGTCTATAAATTGTTACTTACTCATCAGGTTTGAGTAACCATCAAGCATACATATGAGTTATTCTATTATGCTTGTAATAATAGATGTACAGGTTTAGATACAATTTTCATGGTACTAAGACATTTTCATTCTCATGAAAAAATGATATTATTTAACCAACTATTCTAATCCACAAGAAGCTTCAACGTACTTATTAATTAAATAGAAAAATGTAGAACTATTGAATTAACAATAAACAAATTAAACCTATTGTTAGGAGTTTCCAATTAACTTGTATGATACAGTTGTCTTTAAAAGGTTTTTCTAACTAATAAAGTATTATTCATTTTATGTATGTCCTTCTTTTCTTCTCCTAACCAGGCATATATCCAGCAACTGGAGACAAGTAGGATAAAGCTAAGTCAGCTAGAGCAAGACATTCAAATGGCTAGAGCTCAGGTAAATGCAAATTTAATTTCTTTTCTCTTATAGTTCCATATATAATTACGTTTGGGAAATATTATTTTCATGAAAAAGCTGGAGATACCTTTTCTCTATTTTTTCACACAATAATTTCAAAATTTTAATAACCCATTAAATATTTAAAATTATATAACAATTTAATTTATCATAATCCTAACAAAAAAATGTTTTGCTCTGCTCAAATAATTTCCAAAATATTACTAGCTACGTACTGCTTATGTATATAATGCAATAATTTCTAATTGATAAGAAAATAAACGTTTACCAAAGAATTACAATGTATAGTATAAACATTTCCTATAGTAAAGGAACATAATATAATCGTTTATTTTATTATGTATATGTAAAATTTGTATATAATAGTCATTACTTAATTATTTCACCCCCTCCTCGTCTATACATATTATAGGGTATGATCTTAGGTGGTGGTGCGCTTCTTAATGAGCATGGTCTTCCCACTGCTGGTGGGGTACTCCTCACTCCAGGTGATCTCTTTCTCACACAATATAGCATATTTGCATTATCACAATTGCAGAAGAAAAAACAATTAAGAAACAAGAACAAAAGTGATATATACTTTTCTGTGCCATTGGCATAAGATTCTGTACTCTGATGCATTAATTATGCATTACTGACTATTTTATATCTCAGTACGTAACCAATTGTTAATTATGATTTTTTTAACTATTATTTTTGAACTAATGTTCATGATAATGTAACGAAACCAGAAGCTGCAAGGTTTAAGGTGGAGTATCCAAGGTGGCTGGAGGGGCACCACAAGCTCATGTGCCAACTGCATGCCGCATTGGAGGAGCATTTGCCAGAAAACCAGTTGCAGCTACTAGTAGAAAGCGCGCTTTCGCATCATCAGATGCTGATCATTATGAAAGGTTCCCTTGCCAGTTCAGATGCGCTGCACCTCACGACAGGAGCATGGATGGGCCCCGCGGAACGGTGTTTCCTGTGGATTGGTGGCTACCGTCCAGGAGAGCTTATAAAGGTCATTTTTGGAACAATACTGTTTCTTTAATATACATTAATTACAAAATGGAAAAATAGGATTCCGATTATGTGTGCTTTAACTATCCTAGTCTTTTCTCCTTTTGACATGATGAAGCCTGATTAAAAAAAAAGTTGTATAATATAGTTAAGAAATTGACTATATGTCCAATTTACACCAATTATTAGAAAAAATAAGTTCAGCTTACTTGCCCCTTAAAAGCAATAGCTCCTACTTAATTAATTATGTCACCTAGCTAGATACCTAATTTAGAAGACAGATATATATATGCATATATGTGTCGAACTAGAAGAGTAGTTATATCCACTCTTTACATATCATTAATTAATATAACAGTCTATTTTTTAATTAATTAAGTACTTAAAACGATCCCTTATAATAACTCTTTCAGATCTCAAAATAAGTTATAATTTATCAAAATTTTTTGAAATAGAGTTATGATTTATCAATCAAAGAAGAGGAAGATACTTTGGTTGAAAGTTGAAACCTTTGTCCTTGACAACATGCATGAAACTCAAATTAACTCTTCAAATTAATATAAGAAAAAGAACCAAGTACTATTGCTAAAAAGGAAGAAAATGGATGGAAGTTTTGACCTAAGCTAATTTTCATTTCAGAAAATTTCATCACTGAAATTGAATATTCTTTTTTTCAAAAACTTTTAAATTAGAAATGTATGTTCGAGAAGCATCAAGTTGTTTCAAATATTAACCACCATTTGAAGAATCAAGTTCTATGGTCAAAATCCTATAAACTGTGTAAAAAGAAAGGGGCACCTAAAAGGTACTCATCTATTGAATCTTTAGCTGAACTTTAAAACTGATCATTTTGATCCAACAAGTTAGTTCTTTGTATCATCCATGTCCTTTATTTACTTTTTTGCTTAAAACCAAAGCGGAAATTAAGTATAATGCACTGTTGAATTGGAATTAAACAATTAATTATTATTAATTGTTATCTGATATATCCTGACATGCATACACCTGGCTTTTTTTAAACACAAGTAAAATAATAGTTTTCATAATTCAAAAAACGAGCAAGATGAAATGACAACTCTTTCTTGTGGAACATTATGATAATACTATATTTTGCATCAATAATAAAAATGACAAGCACAAACTACCATATTGTTCTACTTAATTTATATCAGTAGGAAATATTTGCTCACTATTAGTTACAAATTAAATTTAGAAATTATTTTGTACAAAATCAAGAGGTGAAACATATAAATAAAAATAGAATTAGTTCCATCCGACCATTGATTTTATGCGAAACAAACTTCAAATGTAATAATATTTTACGCGATCATTGCTTGTGACATAGAATAAGATAAGTGGTCTGACTTTGTCATTTGGAATTTTAAATCATTAATATAACATATGGTTGTGATGTATCGTGCTAAAAAAATTATAGTACTATATCTCTCATTTAAAAAAAAATAGTAGGTGACCTTGTCAATTCTATTATATGATATTTATTCAAATTAATATAACACTTAAAAAAATGATGTATATGATGCTTCCTGGCATCTTTCATTTTGATGAAAACTAACGAAATTAAGGACAAATATTGCACAAAGAAATGACAGAACATGCTAAAGATAATCCAATTTAAGGATCAAAATGGAAATTTGTGAAACTCGTAAGGATAAAATTTTACATAATCTACCTGAAAGTAACCCTTGTTGAAAAAAAAAAGATGGATTAACCAACCTGGTGAAATGTCACAGCTAGTAAATAGTAAACTTGAAGAAAAGGTTTAAGTAGGTGTTAATTGGTATGGAGCGGTTAGCAAAGTGATTGAGATAGCTTGAATTTATAGAGATGGATTTGGTATCTTTTCTTCTTTTTTTTTTGCACATATTTTGTCTTATAGAGACAAAAACTTATCAATCTTTTATTATTATTATATATAGGCGCCTTGCTAAGAAGATCTAACTGGATATTTTTCTTTCCCTTCTTATTCTTTAGTTATATATGTTTTTAAATTTTTATCAAAACAAAGAAAAAGAAAGAGAAGAAGATATATATATATATATATATATATTTGATAGGGAAACATCAATCAAATTTTGCTCGATTGGTGCACTGTTCTTGCTTAGTCCATGAAAGTATGCTTAATTTGTCAAACACCTGTGCCGCTTGTGTGTGGTTAGGTAGCTAGTTCAATTTTGCTTTCTTTTTTCCTATATCAAGTTCAATATCTTTTTGGCTTTGAGTTTCTTCCCTTGAAACAATCAAACTAACTAGATTATCATTCTTATAAATTAAAAGATAACTTAAAATTAATTCCTATATATTTTTCAACCACTAAAATTCATGGAAGCCACTGGAATATATATAGGATAAGTAGTCAACTGAGACAAAAACAATTGACATGATTAAGATGTGCCAATTGCAGAGGTAGGTCGGTAATGTTTAGTATTATTATCCTTTTAAGGATGTGTCCATCTGCTCTTTTTGACCAATGTAATAAATTAAATCGCTAAATAAGTTGATGTGTGATGTTACAAGTTTTACATTTTCAACATAACAGGGATTTCATCCAAACCCTTCATAGATGAAATGCATATATATAGTCTCCGTTCCTTTCTTATATTTAACTCAAAATATTCTCCTAAATTAAATATAAGACCACAAGGAAAGGGAAAATTATCAGCCCGATGTTAATTCTTTTATTTACTTCAAAAAACTATTACCATTAGCTACAATAGCAAATTAAAACTCTCTCTATTCCCTAGCTATTTTCTAATAAAAAAATGCAACTTTTATTAGTTAACAATTACTTACTAAATTGATGCTATTACTCAATACTAATTATATATGTTTCTATTAATATTTGGCAAATTAGATCATATTGAGGCACATCGAGCCGTTGACGGAGCAACAAATAGTGGCAATCTGTAATTTACAGCAGTCCGTACAGGAGTCTGAGGATGCCCTCAATCATGGCCTCGGTGCCTTTCACCAGTCTCTCTCCGAAACCATCACCACTGACGTGCTAACCAGCTCGGATGCCGACATGGCTGGTTTCATGAACTGCATGTCCATCGCCATGTCCAAGCTCTCCGCTCTTGAAGCCTTTGTTAGGCAGGTAATAAGAGTTTAATTGCATGAATTCATACAAACATAATATATGTATTGAGAAATGAATTGCTTAGATGGACAGATTTAAGAGTTAATATGAAAAGGGGAATCTGAAAAGGGGTTTTTATCGTGATAAATAACAGCAGTATGATGTCATGAATGGATCATCATGAAGGTGTAGTGGTTGAGAGGGAATAAATTTGATACTAGAATAGAGCCAAGAAGCGCATCTATTGTGTGTAAGACTTAATTAGTGGTTACCATCTCAGAAGAAAAATAACACTTGCCTTTAAAAAAATAACAAAAGAAAAGCTTTCAAGTTGTCTCTATCTTCTAATTTTGCCTAGTAGAAACTAATTAAGAGTGGGACCCATAAAACAACTAAGCATCTATTGACCAATAAAATAATACAACTGCTGTACTAGTTTCTTGCGAGTATAAATTGTAGATTAGTATACGGAAGTGTACTGTAGAAGTTTGATTAGTCCTGTTTGAGATTGTAATTAATGAATGTTATGAATCTGACAGGCAGATAGTGTGAGGCTTGAGACACTCCATAGGCTGCATCAAATTCTGACAGTGCGTCAATCAGCCAAATGTTTCCTTGCAATCGCTGAATACTTGTATCGCCTTCGTGCTCTCGGTTCTCTATGGACGAGCACCAGACCTAGACCAGACGGACTTTAATTAACTAATTAACTATAACTGTCTTTTCTTTTTCTTTTTTTTGTATATAAGTGTAGTGTGTAGGTGCTTCATTAAAGAGAGTAGGACAACCATTAATTGAAAGGTGTTACAATAATTAGGTGCCAAATGAAATGACTCCATTGAATTCAAAGCTCTCTTGTGGCATCAAACTTGTATCCACAACTGTCATATATGTACCTTCAACATCTTCGTTGATTGGACAACTGTCATGGCAGTTAGACGTCACATTTAATCCAAATAATTTACAAAAATTATAAACAGATGTGTTCAATTTTACAACATATAATAGGCCATCTCCTTCAAGTTTTGGTACTAGAAAGTCTAGAATACATGTAATATATAATTAACTTTATCACAAAAAAGTTATATTAACCTAATTTTATCTTTTTTCAACCCAATTATTTTGATAGGAACATTTTGTATTTTATTATAACTATTATTAAGGTACAGAATATGAGCGTAAAAATAATTTCTGAAGAAATTATCAATATCATTATTACCAAACTTGATTAAAATCTAGGTTCAACCCTCCTAATTTCTCTAGAGATTTGACACGAAATCATTATTTCGCTACGTGCTGACCTGGTACGTCACAACTCAAATTAAAATGAAGCAGATACTATTTCATTTTACAACATTTACATTTGATATCAATAAAGTAAATAGATGAAATAATATTAAATAAAATTGTTATTACTGGAAGAAGTCTCTTGCACTTCCATTTAATGCCTTGAAGCACTTACCAAATGCAGACTATCTATTTGTCTAGTGTCAGCTATACATGCAAGGAACTAATTTCATTTCTGGTGTAATATTGGAGCTCTTGAGCATAATATAATAGCTATTTTGGCTGTTATTTGAAACTCAAAAACTTCTCATATTTCTCATGCCCGAATAAGAATAAGCAGGTAACAACATGGCCAATCAAAGCTGTTCCACCTTTTCCTGAATAAGAACGCAAGGACCGTGTAAAGAGAAAATTTACAACATTCACCATGTATATAACATTGTCAAAGCACAAAGTGGCGATAAAATCACAAGAGATAATCAAAATCTTCTGTCATCCCAGCCTACACATTAGAACAAAAATTGTATGAGAAATACTTCTATTTCACGTGCCTTATTAACACCAACAACCAATTACTATTACCAAAAGATGGTTTTATGTGTGCAAAGATTTCTGACTAACTTTAACCAGTTGGAAACATCTCTACCTTACCAGTACTGGACCTGGTAAAGGAAACATCTCTAACCTTACCAGTACCAAAAGATGATTCTGCGCCAGCTGGTGTTGTATTGACACAAACAAAGGAAACCTTAAATTTTCAAAAGAGGAAAGGTAAATTGGAGTCAAACTGGTCTATTTGCCGCCATATTTGGCACAACTGATCTGATAGCTGTACATTTTATACGCAGTATCTTCCGTCCATCAAACCATTAAAGCTAAGAACATAGGGAGGGTCAATTTTGATGGTATAAAGAAAACATGAAGAAAATGAGAAATTACATTTACCTCCTTGTACAAGTGTTCAAGTTGTTCTTTAGCTTGTGGAAATGTGGTAGAACACCATTGCTGAAGCGTGAATATATTATCTGAAAGCCATCCAGAGTTTGTTCTTTTTACTTGGTTTCAAATCCCATAACA
Organism: x Bolboschoenoplectus mariqueter; assembly: GCA_037678475.1. Taxonomy (NCBI): domain Eukaryota; kingdom Viridiplantae; phylum Streptophyta; class Magnoliopsida; order Poales; family Cyperaceae; genus x Bolboschoenoplectus; species x Bolboschoenoplectus mariqueter. The sequence goes on from CM075283.1 coordinate 3,135,845, forward strand.
ACAAAATTTCAACACAGATTTTGGAAATAAAAAAGATAAAATTCACTGATCAAAGAGAAGAACCTGTCCATCTGTTAGCTGCTGAGTGGGCAACCTCAATTGCATTTTCTGCCATGTCAACAATTTAAAATGTTTACAAGCAGAAAAAATTGTATGGACTGGGACAAGTTCACATATCATATTGGGGTATCCGGTAACCAATCACTCTGTGCAAAGAGAAAACTTTTGGTATATTCTTCTTTCAAATTAGATTACAGCATCAAAACAGTTCTTTCCCCTTCTTACTGGTATAATATCAGGTAGGCGGAGGATGCAGAAACTTCTCTGATGTGGGTCAGTGATACAAGTCTACACATTACACACTATAAAGTGTTGCTGAAATTTATTTTTCCCCGAAGTATAAGGGTCATAAGTGGAAAGCTTTCATATAAAAAATTGGGGCCAGCTTTGGGTTCCTCTAGAAAATGAGCATGAAAAATTTAAAGCTTAACTAATTGTTGCTTCTATGAAAGAAATTGAGGTGGGGTGGGGGGGGGGGGGGGGGGGGGCAATTAACCCCTAAGCTTACCACAAACATCTGCCCGTGACATCAGGCAAACTTATCAAGCCCTAGTGTTATTGCTAATGACTAGTAAAGATGATCACAAATTTCATAAAAGACAGTAAACATTAGTTGATTAAAAGACTGAGGATTATAAGATCTTACTCATAGCCTCAAGTGCAGCTGGATCGTTGTCAGCATAACAAACCAGTTCTTCCTATCAGTAAATACAATAAGCATCCGTTCACAATATTATATTAACTCGATAACCATGACACTTGTTAAAACTATAATAAAATAAGAATCCTTGTAGTGATCTGTGTGTTACATATATTGTGCCTATGAAATGATGGAATTTGGCACATGTTTTTTTTATTGTTCATTGAATGATACAACGAGTTTTGATGCATTATCAAACAATATTCAAATTGCACAAAAGCTGATAGGTAGGCAATTACATATCCAACATTGCACATGTAAACTGTTTTTTGTTCCAACTCAAACTGATAGGTAGGCAATTACATACACAAAACTTCTCCTTGTGTTTTTGAAGCATTTTCTATTCAAATTAAGATATTGTCAAAATTATTAGATAATTCTTTTTTTCAAGGCTCCGGATTCTATTTCATAAAATATATCATAAAAAGAACCTTTACAGGGAATGGCTTGAAACAAAAAAGGAACTAAGGGGGTGGACAGGACCAACCTTCAGTTTTTTATGCTCCAATTCAGTAGCCTTAAGCTCTTCTAAAGCAGCCTCCCTCTCATCCTGTACCAGTAGTGTTGAAAATTAAACCTCGTAGAAAGGAAGTAATGTTAAAAAAAAAACACTATGCTAATTATATCCAGTATTTCATGGCATTTGCAAATAGCAGCTAACATTTCCCATATTTATGTCTATTTCCCAAATGTTTGAAGTATCTGATAGTAAGATTTTTTAAGTAACAGCCAAGTTAGTGTAATGGGAAAGACTGTACTCTGCTTGATGCAGACAAATTTGCCCCTAGCTATAAATTTAACCAAGGGGAACATTCCCTAAGCTCAGCTTGAACTAAAACAAAACCAACCGGTACAGATGTTACGCACCAAGTTTTTATGGCCTGAATATGAAGCAAGTAGCTAGTATGAAAACTTCAGGACCACTTTAGACTTTTCTTTTATTTGCATTTTAATTTGATTTTAAAAATCTCATTTTTGCTTGTAAAGAATTCAAGAATGAAGAGCATCACAGTTAAGAACCCATATATTTAGTGCACTTACAGACTCTTCACGGCCTCTTTTGAGGCTCTCTCTTTGTTCTGCCAGCTCAGCATATCGTTTTTTACAACTTGTCAGGTCAGACTCGAGCTTGTTGTAAGTGTTTCGCAACTACAACAAAAAAAATATCAGAGAGTGGGGGAGAGAGAGAGAGCTCTTGGCAGCTACTGCCTAGTTTTTTTTTTTTCCTAAAAAAAAAAGAAGAACAAAAGAGGGAGAGAGTGATACAACTTTTGCATACATATAGGTAACTCCTAGTCTAAAACTTCAAAACCAAGATTATCATATACTTGGTAACAGCACAGTTAGTCCTGATCAGGTCTAGTATCAGCAAGGAATGGGTACAACCAGCACCATTACCAAGTCCCAATTCTACCATGGTCAAGTACAGTACCAGATAATAATCCCAGCTTTAAGTATGGTTACACAATGGTCTTGTTTGCTGCTCTTTGTTCACATGTAAAAGGTACCTGATTTCCAGCACAACTAGGAAGGCTCCAAAAGTATACCTGGAAACATGCATAAGCCTTTTGTGTTAGTAGTCATGTAGTATACTTTGGTGCTCTTTGTTTCATTGTTTGCACATTGATGAGGCCTAACAACTCATGGTTTGGGATGTTGTTTGATCTATATTGTGGTTACCCAATGTTTTCCAGACAATCTAACCTCCAATCTATATTTTCAAATTCATTTTGAAAAAAAAAGAACGAAAAAGATTGTAAAGGATTATTGAGATAGTAAAGAAAATCTTCTAATAAAATGGCCAGATTAAAAAATAAAAGGCATAAGAAAGAGGAGAACTATTTACAGAAGTTCCAATTTTGTCCTTCAAGACAAGATCATCATCAACGAGGCTTTGAATGACATCCTTCACTGATTGGCTTATCACGCCTTTCTTTGGCCCCATTTTCTCGAGTTCTTTCAGCTACTTCCAATTTTTGTCATTTAATGTCAGATGAAAAGAATAAAAAGAAGACAACCTTAAAAATAAGTAATAACAAAACTATCTCCTCTTTCCCTCTCCACTGACCAAGAGCAAAGTAGCTCAGAAGATAATTCTTTGCAGTATTTTCCATGTAAAACCCATTATTTTGGCAATATTTACTATAGGATATGGAGTGAGGACTTGGTTGTTAAGGTACTGGTACTTTTAACTGGTTATCATCCCATATACAACCATGATACCAGAGAGTATACAAGGATTGCTTGGAGTGTGAACTTGGGGCTTATTTCCAACACAGCTTATGTACAAATATTTTATACAATATCCCAACAGGACTTACTTATTTATGGACACTTTTCAATTAACCTCCTGATATTTTATAAAAACAACTAAGGCATTGTACATGCTTTACATAACACAATATAAACACCTGGAACAGGTATACAACCTGATACATGCTAGGTAAAGACAGATTATGAGATACAAGCAAATATTAAGCAATTCTTTGCTCCGATTTGCAAGGTGAAGTTAACTAGAAATTGTGCCCAAGCAATAACCCACAATGACATAGATATCCTGAAATGAGAAATGTCTGATATACCATGTACTACAAAGCACATTAAATATCATCTTATGTCCCTCTTATCATAATATGTTTTAATATATACCCAAATTATTCTCACTTTTCCTGACTATGGAGAGAAAAACATCAAGGAAGGCGGCTAGCTTGGGCATCTAATGAAACAATTAAGAAAACGGGAGCAACAAGAATATTTTATACTTTATACATTGCACTTGGCAAAGATAGGCATAAAACTCAAAGGTTTTTTCTTTTTTCTTTTTTGTAGTTCGAAACTAGGAAGTCTCACATCATTACACCTGAAAAAAGACTGTATAGTTACATAAATAAATGAATGAAAACACTCACAAGGAAGAAGTCTTGGTTCTCATAAAAGATTTGAAGCATTTGCTCACGCTTCTCCTCCAGTGAAAGTCCCCTTTTCTTCGACTAATGAAAGCAGCAATTGAAGATAGAAGACAGTAGGAAAAGACCAGCATGTCAGTTTATGTTTTTTAAGTTCTTTTAGTTAGTAACCAATATTTTCTTTTTCTCATCTTTTCAAATGATGTCACCATGTTAAGTTCTTTTAGTTAGTAACCAATATTTTCTTTGTCTCATCTCTTCAAATGATGTCACCATGTCAAGCTTAACTAGTAAGAATCTAATTAAATATATGCAATGGAAAAAACAACCAGTTACTTTCCCCTTCTACTAAGAGAAAAGGTGCATGCTCATTATCAAAGTAAAAACAGTTGTTGATGAAAGGGGAAAAAAAAGGTTCAAATAACATTGCCTGAATTAAATTATTTGTATGAAAGATAATTCCCAAAAGTTAACGGACTTGAGGAAACTACATCCGAATTGCTAATTATGACAAAAAATTCAAAAGTTGTGAGAATATAGCTATTGCAACAAAGCTTTGTGAGAATACATATTCTCCCCGCGTATTCAAAGAGAAACCTAATGCATAACCAAAATTTATCCAAAGTAAAAGACTTTTGAGAAGAAGAGTTCACTGTTGGGTGTTGAGTGTTGAGTGCGCACCATTTGGCATTTGGGGTTTACTGAAACGCAATTTCCAAGAACAGACATGTATGTATAAAAGAAATCATCCACCTGGAACCTCACCACAAATAGGGACTTGGGATTTCGGAAAATAAACAGGTTACAAATCGGCGTATATCTGGCATATAGCAAATGGAATGCTTCTAAAAGGATAAAGTCAAACTAAAAAAATTAGATTAGAAGAAGAATAAATAAGGATTGGTTGCGATCTGTGTACACTTCTTAGAAACGAAGGAATAGAATGAATAGAGAGAGCTTTACCATTTTCCAGTGAAGACGATGTCGAAACGAATCAATTCTCACCGAGAGACGACGAGGGAAGTCCCAAGTGCTCGCAACTTCATTACTTTTGCAAGTTTTATGCGCCGCACCCCGAAACTTCGTAAAATTAAAATTCATGTTTGTAGTTCACAATTATGGTTTCTTGGGTTTAATTACCCCTGATTTTCTTTCGATATTATAATACTAACTGTTCGTTCCTTTTCCTTGGTTGTCTTAACCTAACAAATTGGACTCGTGCACATTAATTTTTTTATCCAATTAGCTCATTATCTTTCTAAGCCTGTAAAATATAATGATACATTTGTTGTTTTACTTTCTAAAATAAAATTGAAAATAATAACGAAATACAGAAGTGAAGTTATATAAATAGGACAAGAAAATATTAAAAGAATATCAAATATCGTCCATGGATTAATTAAAAGTTGGGATTGTGTATTTTCTATATAATGAATTTTTATCAACTCCTCAATTGTAACACAAATTACAAAGCTTAAAATTACAAACAAAAACTCACAAGAAAATGTTATTTAGTATATTTCTTATAGCTAGCATTGTAAACCAAAGCTAGCTAGCTAGCTAGTTTTTAAATTATAATCAACAGTCCCCTTCTTCACTTTACATTAGTATACTCCCACTTCACCTCAAAAAGGTACACAAAAATGTACAGAGTACGCTTCATAAATATATAATTAAGACTTATAAGTGGCATTACATATTGCTAACCCATTCATTTTACATTTTACATTTTACATTTTACTACCTGAAATTTTAAAATCAACACATTACTTAATTGTACTTGGCTTGCCGACGATGAACAAAGCTTTCAGGTAAGTATATCTCCAGAAAATATAAGTTCAATTTGGAGAGAAAAAGAAGCCAAATTAACCTAACAATTAAATGCAGAATTTAAGCCTTGCAACGTGAACACGAAGGGGACAGACATTAATTATTTATGCAACGGTAACCTCATCACACCCAACTATCAGGTAGCTTGATGTTTTGAAACCTAAACGAAGATTCCCCGGGCCCGCCACTTTTCCTGATGATTTCCGGCCCATCATCCTCACTGCTCACACTGCTTCTTACACTTCCTTCAAAACTCAAACCCCTCGGCACCTCCTCTTGTTCCGCTGCGGTTGGTAGTAGTGGCTGAGGAAGCGGCGGTTTAGACGTGGGTCCGTGCTGACTTGTTTCATCCTTCGGGACATTGATGGTGATTTTATCCCACATGAGGAAATGCAGCAAGATGGGTTTCAAGGCGTGGCGGTGCAAGGACAGCTTCTGGCTTAGAGAGACTGTGTCAAAGCATTTGATGTCGCCTGAGGTGGCAACCATCCATGGGAGAACTTTCTCGTTGCCCACTCGCGAAATGATTAGGAGCTTTGACGCCTTCTTGGCCTCTTTGTACAGCTGGAGGAGACCGGAGCGTGTCGAGGCTACACTGTGGCTGTTTTCATCGGCCACAGAGGACACATAGATAAAACCCTGCAAGAATGATATTAATTGCTTATTCCATTTTATTTAAGCTATTAACTGGTACGTAGTACTGAAACAGTGTAACAGAACAACAGATGCTGTGCTGGGGCTACTAAATTTTGTAAATTTTACTCCTACTCAGTTACCATCTGGTCAGTGACTCAGTACTGTAGAATGTACCTCTTCGGTGCGACTAATTGCAAAACCTAGCCTGGTATCACCTTGTAGCAATTTGATCTCAAGTGCTATCTCCCCAGCAAAAGGGGTGTACCAGAGGCGTACTGCTCTCACCACACCAATGTCAACACCATGGTAATCTTCAAACCCGTAGAGACTAACATTCGCCATGTTAGCTAGGTCTGCTAGTGAACCCATCGTCACTGTAGCGGATGCGGTATCGCCTGATATCTATGCATTAATTTCAAAAGAAAATGTGTTGTTGGAAAATTAGTAGTACTGGATCCTAACAATACATGGCAAAACTAATATTGACAACATAGTAATAGGAAGTTCAAGAAAACATCAATCCCTACTAATTTGATCCTCAGTAAGTTTTAGTCTCTAAAAGAGCATACGAAGAATATTGTCACAGTGCTAAATATATTAGTAGTAAAAGTGTAAAACTAAGATGCAAAGCAGCATTGAAAAATCTTTTAAGACATTGTAATATATAAAGTGAACCAAAACATGAGAAAAGGGCATGGATTAACATCATTCATACTTATGGACTTTGCACCAAAAGTCAAATTAATTGGCACAATGACAAAAATAGAAAGCAGAAATAAAATCAAGTCAAAATAAAAAACTGTGTACCTTAGTGAGAAGTGCCTCAGTCTGTATACTCACGAAAGATATTGGCACGCCAGAAGCCTGGGACGAAACAAGCCATGTATCGGCACGAGCAAGCGTATCCTCCAATGTGTTATATTTAGATGCTGATGCATCGGATGCCTTTGGAAGGAGCAGTATCGACAGAAACGAAGTAGAACCAGATGGAAGCAGGAGTTCTCTCATCTTTTTCTCCCAAGGGAATGACTCGTATGAGGAACCGATCTTTGCATTACGCAATGCGGCTAGCACCTTCGCATTGTTTTTCGACTCTGAAAGATTGCGGAAGGAATTTAATGAACAGTGAGAAAATGAGAGATGCAACTTCTTGCAAGATTCTTGTTTCTTTTTTTGTTTTTGTTTGTCAACGCTTGCAAAAAAGAGATCACTGCTGAGATGTTTGTCTCATAAAATGGATGTAAGGTGATCTGCGTGTTGTCAGAGAGAGAGAGAGAGAGAGAGAGAGAGAGGTTTTGACAGCTTCTCAAAGCTTTTAAAAAAGAAAAAAAGAGAGATTCTCAGAGAGAGAGAGAGAGATAACACTTGGCAACCGCTGCTAAGATTTGAGAGAGAATTTTGAAGAGGGAGGGGGAAAGAGAGAGAGAGAGAGAGAGAGATTTAGTAATTGAGGAAATAGTTTAGTATCCTAAGCACAGATCTTTAGGTCAACACCTTAGAATTGTAGGTAGGTATATAATATTTTCATAGGAGAAATATCTGAAGGGTTGGAAGTAATTAAAAATTTAATTTATGATTACATAATTGGCCAACTAGAGAGATCGTGAGCTGTGCTGAAATGATTAGGGTTTATGGCCGACCCTTTCTTTAGTTGGGTTATAAGTTACCACATTGTCATTGTGTTAAGGCACACCATTATGGGTTGCATTGCCCAATAATAAATAGAGTAAATAAATATAAAATTTCATATTTAATTAATGTGGTATTAAATTAAGAAATATGGATGCACGTCGAATTTTTTTTATTGGTTTGACTGAATTGAAAGTTATATATGTTGACGTCTAGTTTTATTCCATGTAAATTGCCTGAATCGATCTGTCTAGCTATCAATGTTTATATATCCCTGTCTAGCTATCAATGTTTATATATCCCTGTTACAATAAAAAAAATTATTGCAGTTAGAGTGCAATATGTTTCCTACTAATAGTGTTGGATAAATTAAAAAGAAAATCTTGTTTACTAAAATTACATAATTGAAGAATTAAATACTCTAGTTCATTATTTTATTCTGTCCCCTAGGAAATATTAAACTGATGTTAGACCACTTGCTATACTTAGCTGTTTAAACCCTGGATTTATATGGCGACTCAGAAGTATCAGAATCAAAGTTTATTATTGGACTATATATATATATATTTTTGATAGCTAAAAGGAGCAAACTGCAAATGCCATCCATCATCTCCAGGAAACATATAAAACACTTCATGTAGATTAGTGGAGACCACATCGTTTGCTTTCATATATATTTCAAGTACATTTTTTTGTATTTCCTTCTAAAGAACTTAATTTCATTCATGTCTCCTCTCTCTCTCTCTCTCTCTCTCTCTCTCTACTCTTTTTTTTTTGAGATAGCAGGCGAATTGTGTTGTCATTAATAATGTTTAATTTTAATTATGAAGGTAGCTGGCTAATTAAACTTTTATTTCTATTACACTTCAGAAGTCCATTAGCATGGAATATGGATATCAGAAGTCAATTGATTTAGAAACAATTAATTGTTCTCTCAGCTTTGATTATACTAAATTAATTAATTTCCAAAAAGTATCTACTAGACTAGCAATAGATCCTGAACGATCTGATGGACAAAGTAACTAAAGACGGAAATAAGAATTCTAAGCTAATTATTTTCTTGATGCATTATTTTAGGAATTTAATTATTTGCATAGTCTTAAGTTTAATTAAGAATCTGAAAGTTTTCTTCCAATGTTGTCTTAAGTTTATATTTCTAAAACGTTTAGGACCATAATGCAAGACACAAAGCTAATTTTGATATCGACCACTTTGATTAGTTTTTTTTTGCTTGTTTTTATTTGAGGCTCACAAAGTAGAGGAAATTTATTAGATTAATTAATTCATAGAAATCTTACGAGTTGATTGCTTATGATGACTGAGAGAGATTAATTAATATAACTTGCTAGTAATTAATTAAAACCTTAATTACAAGTTGATAGCTAATGAGGACTTCGAGAGAGTAATCAATTAATAGCTTTATCCGAATTGATTGGTATCGTTTTCTGTGAGGAGTAATTGTCAAACTATTTTATTTAATTGGTGCCATTATTTTCTTGTGGTAGAAAATTGTGCTACAATGAGTCCTTGCAAATGTATTTAAACAAAATAAAAATAACCCAAGAATAGAAATATGAGGAGCTAGCGATAATAATCATCAAAATATTTCTGTATCCATGCCCTTATTAAACATAGCGTGTCACATTATCACTTAAAACACCAACAAGTCTTGGCTTTATACATTTGTACACATGGATGGAGCCAGAAAAATTTCAAAGAGAGGTCAATTATCATACTAAATTTTGACATCTATACAATGTTTGAATTTGGGTTAAACAAACGTAAATATCACATAATATTATTGATGGAAAATCCGAAACAAAACAACAAAAAGAATTTTTCGAAAAATATAACGCAGCAATTGGAAAATAATTAATGCATAAAGGTCCCGCCATATTTTAATTGAAGTGTTTCTAATTGCAGTTTGTCCCCTATATATATATATATATATAATCACATAAAAGGGCTCGATTTGCAAGAAAAAAATAAAAAAATTCCCTCAAAAATGGCCATTGGTCGCTTGTAGCTCGACAAACTTACAATGCACAAAACTTGGCTTTTGGCAATAATAAGTAACGCTTGTTGGATTTGAACATGCATATATGATAATATGATATGCATTTCTTTTGCACGTGAACGTTGAAGCACTAGATTTGCGCTTTCTTCTCGTAGCAAGTATACAATTCATGTGCAACCAACTATATTTGCATGGGGTTTCATATAGTTAATTAATTACTATCCAAACATAACTTTTAGTACGTACGTATATAGCCGTGGAGACAATTCTTCATTGAAAAAGAAAATTACTTTTTAGTAATATGTTATTGTAATTTCCCAGAAAAAGAGAATTAATTGAGAAATCGACATATTACATTTTCAAAATGGATAAGTAAATAGAAACATTAATTAAATTAATTAATACCAGTCCGATTTTTCTACTATTTCACGAGTATATAATTAATGCAAAGAAACCTAGAGGTACATTTTTTCTTCTCTACAGTCAACTGTCGTTGTATCTAAATTCCACTCAATAAGATTGGTCGACAATTCTATGATGAAATAAAGCACTGTAGTAGAAAGAACAGAGTTTCCCTTTCCATCATGATAATTAATTGTAAAAATTAGTTTATTTAAGAAACCAAAAATGGTGTTTTTCTTTCCCCTCAAGTACATATATATGTTCAATATTTATTGAAACATTGAGAATAACGTAAGAAAAATAAAACAAATATGAAAATACACCTGGCTTTATGGTTATTTTATTGAAATTTTCTAGAAGAAATCTTTATGAAAATACGTAGAAAAATCAAAAGTATAGTTTATTGTTAACTAAATTTTGAAACCAACCCAACCAACTGGAGAATTTATGGAATTTCATCAAGAACTTGTTCAACTGGAGAAAAAAAATGCACAATTGTGTTTATTCTCCTGATTCAATGCATAACTATAAGAAATTCATGAAGTTTGATTTCTACTTGAAAGAATTAAGTTAGCAACGCATAACTAAAATTATCTGTTATGTTCATAAGGAATAGTAAATATGAGAAAACACCCTTATATCATAATTTCCAAAAAGAAAAAAAAAGGATATAACAAGGAACAGTCGGTACGTACCAATGGAAACAATTGTCAAAATAATGTAGAAACTACTCATATACAATTAATATAATTGGCCAAAATTTCACATTAATTAATATTAAGTAATTAACTCTGAAGAAGAAGAAATTAATGTCAAAGAATCAATAATAGCTAATTAAAACATACCTTCAAACGATTCAGTGCTATCAGAATCCCATGAACCTGAATCTTCACTTGCTGAGTTTCGATTTCTGCGGGTTTTAGCCTGTCCGGTCGGGGGTTTTCCATATGCATCTCCAAATGGTGCATCCTTGCTTGAGGTTTCGCCACGTTTGAATGCGGATTTGATCAACTTCTGCATGCCTCCTTTCTTGCTGCTCTTTTTGGCAGATTCATCTCCATGGTGTAGAGGAGGAGGCGTCTGGTAGAGAGCGGTGACTCCCTCCACCACTGGCTCGGAGCGGTCTGTCGGCATGATTTTGGGGGAATTTCAGAGGCTTTTATTTCTTTATTTCTTTTCTTTTCTTTTTTGGAAAATTTATATAAAAGTTGCTGTTTCTGTGTTGTATTAGTTTTTGTATACGATTGTGGTGAGGAGTTGAAGTGGTATGAAGAGAAGAGATGGAGAATGGATGCCATCATGCCAGCATATAAGAGACCAGGGATGGAACTGGTTTATAATTTATTATTATTATTTTTATTATTTTTGGGGGGAGGTATGGATGAGTATTGAGTATCATTACAAGGGACTTCTATTTTTTTTTCTTTTTTTTTTAGGATTAATGATTAGAATACCTATAATATGAACCCGGATGGTTCTGAGTTCTGACTTCTGGCATATTGGATTTGGTTTCTTTTTGTATGAAAAATTGATAAAGTAATTTGCAGTCGGCAATTCATTTTTTTTTCTTTGAAGAATTTGAAAATCTTTGATTGATTCTAACATACCATAATATTGAGAAAATTACCAAAGATATATATATATATATATACACACACATCCCCATCCCATTGTTTAGTTGATTGATCTGTTTTAATTTTTTATTTCCTTCTATTCCACCTCAATTTAGACTAAAATTTATTAGATGGGGTCCAGTAGCAACATCTACATCTTTCCTATAATAATTTCATTTTCATTTGCCTTGAGCATGATATAAAAAATAATCAAAGTTTTGCAACTCATTTTTATTGCAAATATTAGATTATCAACAACTGTGACCTTCCGCACTGAGAAGAAAACATGATTTGAAGAAACGCAAATTAAACTATGTTGAAGCTACAGTACTAAAATTGCAGTTATGTGCAAGTAGCAATTATTAAGGAAAACAGTAAAGAAATTAAGCCAGTTGTTTAATTAGAAAAAAGAAAGTTAGCCGAGGTAGGATGTGAGTAGTGATTGGTGGATTATATATTCTTTTGTTGGCCTCGATTAATTAAGTTGATTTAACAGGATTAATTATATTGGGTTATATCTTAATTATATACTGCGTGAGAGAGCTGCAACAAGTGGACCCACCACACGGGAGGAACTTAGATATGTAGTACATACAAAAGAAAAAATATTAACCACAAAATTCTCTCTTAAAAAAGCATGAAAATTGAAGTCCCGTGAATAAAAAAATGAATATGAATTATGAAAGTTGAAGTTTCATGAATAGGATAAAATTAACTGGGGACCGATGAAGCTGCTAATTTCAACTAGAATCTATATTATATAAAATTAAGTAATTTTGTGATACCTGGTTTTCCAAAGAAAAGCAAAGTATACGATACATTTGTGCCCCCTGATTCAAGACATTCAAGAAATCTGTATTTAGATTTCAGAAAGCATGCAGACATCACTGGTACTACTTGAAAAATATATATATATATATGTACATAACTTTGCATTTTATTTTATGTATTTATTTTTTTAAAAAAGTGGTTGTACGTACCACCTGTTTCATTAGAAACAAAAAGTTTTGGATACCACAAGTACCTCGGTACCAATGGGAATTTACTCTACTAATATACAGCAGTCAGGTCATATATATTTAGGTCAAAAATTTTGACTCATGCCAGATCAAAACGGGTCAATTCCTCTAAGAAAAATAATGCCGATCCAACCCATTAACACCCCTCTACTATTGCAATTGTGACATTAACATAAACTTATATCACTGTATTAATTTGTGTGGTAATAGATTTTTACGTGGATTTATCATTCATGGTACTTGATAAAATTTCTTTTTCTGTTCTGTATACTAATTTCTATGCTTATTTACAAAATATTATAAAAATATAGATTTACTTCGTATTAGAAATTTGTGCTTGATTCTATAATATTTTAATAAGACTCTGCTCCTATTCTATTTGTAATGATTGGTACTGAATCTTGTCTAGTATCTCTAAGCACCTCAAAGTACCTGAACCTGAGGCATGTGGTCTTGCAATTGCTACCCAAAGGGGCGTAATTTAAATCGGATAGTACTAACATTCCTTCTTCTTCTTCTTCTTCCATTTTTTTTTTCTCAAATTTGCACTATCCATCTTTATTCATCTTTATTATTTTATAATTGCGCGCGCTTTTCAAATCCTGAGAGCCACAGCCCACAGAAACAATAATATTTTACTTAGTTTTCTGCCATGGCTTTTGGAGGCAGACAACCCTTTGATAAATTTAGCTTCACTCGTCATCTCTTCCAATGTTGAATCCAGTCCTCTATGTAAATTAATTAACTAGCTTATCCGACTTTGACTACAATATTAATTTCATCTCAATAACTTAAATTAAGGTGTAATCTGGTGGTATGACTTAGGATTTACTCGATAAAGTAACAAAATTAACACTAATTTCTGCTGAAAGGAGAGTCAATGGCTCTCTGGCACGAGAAAACAGGTTCTATAACGAAACAGTTGACAATAATGAAATGCAGCATCAGGAGTAACCCCGTGTTTACGGGCTCTATAGGTATGATGATTTGCTAAACCAGGGGACAAGGAACCTAAGAATGAGATTCTGTAGTACATTGTTTTCTCAGTAATTTGTGTGGCAAGATTCAAGAATGTTGACATCAGCAGCAGTAGAATTTTAATCTGGAAGTAGAAAAAGGGATCTGAAAGAACACAAGATAATTTAAATCAAAGGGAAGGATTCTGACATGATACTGACAAATCTGATACTGAGTATGGAATAAATGCTACCTTGTTATCTCTCTTTTTTATGTTACTAAGTAATTAATTGAGTACAAAAGCAGTAGCATTAATTAAGACTTCTCTAAACAAATACAACTTACATAATCCATCAGAACAATACTGAGATTGTGGATGTGTCAATCATGTTCTGTCACTCCAAAAACAGCTTCAGGAACCCAAAAAAAAAAAAAGAAAAGGGATAAAAATAAGTGATAACACTGAGAAGCTAACGGAAAATACCCAACTCACATCAAATTTAGTTATTCTAACGGTCTATACTTAACATTTAGTTATGTATATAAAATGTTAATAATTAATCAAATCTAACAGCTTGAATATGGAGTAAGCCCACATCTAAAGTTGACCGGTCAGTTACAAGGATATGGCCTGACCTTGCTCTTAAGTTTTCATGTACATTTTCCTTTAAGCTCCTCATGATATACAACAAAAAAGAATTCACACTCCAACTGTTGCCATCCTTTACGAATCTTAACTTAAAGTAGTAAAAGTCTGTATACAGGTATAATAGTATAAATCTAACTACATCAGGTACATAATAAATCTACCCTCTATTTATTCTCAAAAGGTACATAATTAACAGTGAAAAATACATCTGGATCAACCCAAATTCCACATTACCAAAAAAAAATCCTAGTACATACAACATGTACTCTTGACTGGGGTCTCCTGGTCAAGTGGGACAGCAATTTCAGTCCCTTTGAGCAGCTGGGTACTGTTACTGGCATCCAACTCCTCATTTGCCATCAGTGATTTCTTACTTACAATCCGGTAAATCTCTGACATAACCATCAGAAAAGCTATATCCACATTTGTAGACTCCATGGCCGATGTCTCCATGAAAAACAAGTTCTCGTCCTGCGCAAATCGTTTTGCATCTTCAGTCTGGACGGCACGCAACGTCCCCAAGTCAGACTTGTTGCCAACCAACATGATCACTATGTTCTTGTCAGCATGTGACCGAATTTCTTCAAGCCATCGAGATGCATGCTCGAAAGACTGTTGTTTAGTTATATCATACACCAGCATTGCGCCAAGAGCCCCACGGTAGTATGCACTGGTGACAGCACGGTATCTGATCAAAGACAAGTAGGAAGCAATTGAAAAATTGATTTTCCTTAAAAAAAAAATGTTAAATTGATCAGTTGGCACATGGCTCTGGTCATCTCCAGTCGGTGCTGGAACTGCAAATGATATCTCTGTAATAGCTAGCTATAAGTTGTTCTTAGTGGAGGTTTTGCAATTGAACCCAAAAAGAGAAGTCCGGACTTCCAACTGAGCAATGTTTTTTGAAAATGTATAACATCATGGTTCCGTCCACCTTCACTCACAATGGTAGCTATCTTTGATGCAATTCAGACAAAAAGTAAACATTTAGCAATTTGTTGTTGGTACATACTGGTCTCAGGTTTCAGCATTAAACTAACGATTCATTTCTGTGAAGTCTGAACAAAGCTCCATGTAGCCCAGTTAAACTCAAGAAAGCACAAAACCGTGCAATTAAGATCAATTAACCAAAAGAAATGCACAATTAAGTTTCTTTTCTTATGCAATGTGCAATTAAAAATGGGTACAGAATTAGAAAGGTTACCTTTCCTGACCAGCGGTATCCCAGACCTGAGCCTTGACCGTCTTGCGATCGATCATGACGGTTCTGGCTTGAAATTCGACGCCGATCGTTGCTTTTGCGACGAGACTGAACTCATTGCGAGCGAATCTGGCCAAGAGCTGCGACTTCCCCACAGCTGAATCTCCGATCAAGACCACCTTGAATACGTAGTCTAGTCCCTCCTGCGGGCCGATATTCGACATTACTCTTATAATATCAAATGTCGCCTCTTTTGGTTGCTTTATCTCATAATTACAGGTAGAGAACTAGAGAGAGAGAGACGAAGAAGAGACCCAACAGTTTCTCTTCTCTGGGGCTTGTTCGTCGTGGGGGAAGGCAAAAGGGAAAACTGAGAAGAAAAGGCCGATACTCCTCCTGTACAATTTAATTTAATTGTTAGCCTATCTATATATGTTCAATAAAATGTCTACGACTTTATTTTTCAAATTTTCATTTTTATTTGAATTGTTTAAATTCATTTGTTCAGGAAATATATAAGCTCATATTATCCTTTCAACAACAAGAGCTAATAAACCATACCAAACTAAACCAATTAGTTAGACATTCAATCGCTTAATTTATTAATCATTGGAGCACAACATATGTGTAAAAAATAATCTAAAATGCCTTTTATATCAACTGATGCTGTGAGGAAGAGAAATAAAGCGTCCCGCTCTATTTCATTGCTAAATTACGATTTATCCCACTGAACTCTGCTTTATCGCTGCTATCTAGAAGCTCGATGCATACGATAATATTACTTCATCCCCTTGTTGCATACAATAATATTACTCCACTCCTCGACACGGTGATATCTTCTCCTCTCCAGCTTAATAACGCGTTTAACTAGATATCCATTCATCATCCCATATGCTTTTCTTCAAATTCCCAATTAATTACTTTAACACACAATGAACCAGGCCTTTTTTTCTTCTTTCCTTGCTGATACTTTTTCAACGTCAGATTACAAATTCACCAAAACAAATCAAGGCCTAATAATATTAATAAAGTTCTCACATGATTATTTTATATAGAATTTTCACAGAGAATACCCAAAGCTATCTTAAAATATATATATATATATATATAAAGCCCATTAAGAGCAGAATCAACATTGAGCAACACAGAGCAGGCTAAATCTTAAAAAGTATCATAGTGTCATATGCTTTTAAACATAACAAATTGAATATCTAAAATCCAGAAATAAAGGTATCAAAAGATTTCAGAAAATACTTCCTTTTTAAGTTACTAGCCAAAGCTACACAGGCCCATATGTCCACAATTTATCATTCTGCAAATCAAGTTATTAATCATTTAACCTGAGAACACTGGAAACGCAATTTAGAAGAAATCCATGACCAAAATATACAGGTAAAGTCAATAGTGGAAACTCCAATTCCAATGCTTAATTATTGAAATTTGCAAGATGGACACTCAACTACTAGCCAATTACCAGGTCGCACCAAAAATAGTTATTGTTGCATCCAGATGTGCAGTTTGTGATGTTGTGGTCAGCACTGGTTGGCTTTTCTGATGCTAATTGAGTAATGGCTTAATGAAGGCAATTAAGGAAATAATTCACACAGGCACCAAAGTATGACATAATGAATTCCACATATGTACTATGTTAGTGATACATATTCCATAAAATGAGAATTTACGGTCAAATGCTAAAATGCATACAGCATGTGATTAGAGAAGGACAAAAATAAAGCAAAGTGATAGGAATAGGGAGGAGGCAGAAAAGAGTATGCCTTCCAGCTTGAAAAACGGACCACAAAGCGATTATCAATAGTATGCCTTTCTTGGATTACCCTACAAAAATTAACAATTATTTTCACATTAATAGCTCTCACGAGTAAAAAAAACCAAACAGAAAGCAAACAAACAAAAACTAGTCCAGGAAATTATATAAAAAAATAATATAAAGGGGGATAGTTCATACCAGAGGGTTAGGCCGGTATTTGTAGCCAAGCATCATACGCTTCTTGTACTGCTCATAGATATCATCTTCGGCAGTAACCTCACCTGGTTTCACTGCACCCACCCCCAGGTTGTCTTTTTTCACATCTCCTGCCATTACTGGATCTGACCGCCCACTCTTGTCACTACCAAGTCCTTCCCCTATAACACAAGACCCAAACAATTACAATTCTATACTATCTTATGCATACACAAAAGAAAAGAAAAGAAAGAAACAAGATGAGAAAATCTATTTTATGCAATTATGTACCACAAGTTGCACCATGCAAAGAAAATAATTGATTATTCAATTCCCAAGGTAAATAACTGAATGCTTAATGTCATACAACTGATATTTGATACTTCAAATGAGTAAAAGCTGCCACATCATTCCCGAAAAAACTACTACTAACTGGTGCCGTAGAAAGGGAATCTTAGCTTCTCAGATAAAATATTTCATTCAAGCCGGATCAGCAAAGAGTCAATATTTTTCAGAATTAAGATAAGCCCCCAGTAAATTAGAATCACTACTGTTTTGTCTCTTCAGCCACTTTTATTTCTGTTAACTGGGACTGTAGTACTGGCCAATGGCCAGCCATGGAGAAGTTTGATTTTTGCCTTTCTGCTGGCTACAGCCCCACTCATCAATATCTCACATTGGCAATCATTATCCTATGAACTTAATTGCATTGCAGCAATCGACTTGGCATATATCTTCAAGTTTTGTAGCATTTGTCGAATTGTTACAAGTAAATGAGGGCAATATTCACCCGAATTTTGAAGACTTATATTGTTTCTTTTTTTCTTATCAAATGAAGGTTTTGGGGTTTCGACCTTGGGCTTAAACAATGTAACTCATAAAATCCATGGGCTGAACAAGCTAATTCCAGCTCAACCTCAGCTCATTTTTCATATCAAGCTCATCACTAAGTCCAGCTCAACCTCAGTTCATTTTTCATATCAAGCTCATCACTAAGTCCAGCTCAACCTCAGTTCATTTTTCATATCAAGCTTGTCAGCTAGCTTCAACTGTGGCTCAACATTCTAACAGACAGGCTAATATCTAGTTATGTTTCAAATCAAACAAGTGAGCCATGAGCTCCAAGCTAAACTTGCAGCCCTAGTACAGGACTACCAACAAGAAAGTATGTTAAAAACTACCACTTGAAATTTGACTATACCTTCTTTCCATCCCATCTTAGAAAGAAGCTTGTGGCCGATGTTGTCGGCCTGGATCTTAGCTTTCTCTGCAGCCTCTTGAGCAGACTTCCGCACGGCAGCATCATTACAACGTGCCATGAACTTTTCTAATTCCTCTTGAGGGATAAAGTCACCCATGTGGTGACCTTTTTTACCTGAGCCTGATGCTTCAAATAGAAATAACAAAATAAAAGCTACTTAGTGCTTTTCGAGTAACTATGTAGACCAAGTTGCTCCTACAAGAATGTACAACAAAGAAAAGTCCAACCTAAATACCTGCTCTATCATCTGAACCTCACTCAACCCAAAATTTTCACAGAGTTATGGCTTAAAAAAAGCATTTACCGGTCATTACTGCTGAGTGAATCATTTAGCATGCAGCAGTTTAGCGGTGATAAAACAATCAATAAACCATAGTACCGACATGTTTTTAAATCATTTTTTCATGCTTGACACTACCAATGATGATAGATGATATTTCTATTATATATCATTTGTACCATAATAAATTCGTGTAAGAACGGCATTAGAAAAGAAAGAGACTCTTGAGCGGCTATTATTTTTCAATTGTTCTAGAACAAAATAATGGGTGTACAACCACTTTACCAACCAATTTGGACCATTAATAACATAATATTATTATTTGGTTGATGTAACTAAAAGAACAATAAAGCTCCATACCGTGGTGATGAAGCCTGATATTTAAAACTATGCAAAAAGTAAATAACTAGTGAGGCTGTCTTTGGTTCAACCAGCTACCAAACCTACAGTCAGGTTGCAGCTGAACCACCCCAAGCTGAATATACTTAGAATCAGATATACAAATAAATTTTGTCGGAACAGCCTGAACTGAACCACAGACCTCAACAGAAAGCCTGACCATAATAACAAGACTCTTTATCAGATATTTCAATAGATGCAGGCAACCTGAGAATGTGTAGTTATCAGGAATCTTAATAAGTAAGTTAATCGACCTATTGAAGCTGGAGGATAAAAAAGATACCTTGAAGGGAAGGAGGTGGGGGCATTTCATCTTTAGATAGCCGGAGTGGTCTCTTTTTCTCCTCTTCTGCAGCCTTTTTCATGTAGAACTCCATCATCGCAACTGGGTCTGATGGGGGCCCACTTGCTGAACCTGCTTGCAATAAATGTCATGAATTTCATGCAAAAACTAATCATCGCTATCAGCTTTATTGTAAATCTATGTAACCATTAAATTAAAACAAAAGCGTACAACACTAATATCATTTCCAACTGTGCAACATGGTGTTAAACCCTAAACCCTAAACTTCAAAATATTTAAAATAGAAACATTGTAAACATATGTTGAACTACGTACTACCCAACTGTGCAACATGGTGTTGTCTATAATGTTTACATAACTACATCCATTTCCAACATGCAGGAACTACATTAACATATGTCAGACTTTAGAAACCTTAAATGTGTACAACTACCTGAAGAGCCAGCTTCTTGGTTCGAGCCATACAGAGCTGCAGCAGGGGTTTGGTATGATTTCTGTTGAGGCATGCTTCTTTGGGACCCTCCAGACCAACCAGCAGTAGAAATATTATTGCCTGCTAGAGATAATGAGAACAACTGTGATCAATCATAGTATATCCAGCGAAAATTGCTAAGACATAGGACAAGCATTGATCATGTACCAATTTATACATACTTGTGCATGTGTACCAGTATGGTATGATTACGACAGATAGAAATATAATGCAACAAAATCTACAGAGCCACCAATCTGCCCTTATCATAATTGTGCCTGCCTCAATTACTTCCAACTGTACAGAAGGGCCTCAATTGAAATTTCTGGACAAATGAACCTCAGTTTATGCAGCTGGCACTTGATTAGTTCTCAATTGTGCAACAATAGGGAGCTAACCCTGATTGCTGCTCAAGAGACCACTTCTTCCACAGTTGCACCTCACTATTAAGCCTCTAGAAAAACTACAAGACTATCCAACTAAGCCTCAATTAACTCCATTAACCCCAAATTTTGCAATTTGAACCTCAATATACAGTCAATAAACTTTCAATCGAGCATTAACCCTTGTCCTGCTCAATAATCCATCAATTGTACGAGGTAATCCAGTTAACCCTAATTGTGCAATCAGGACTTAACTTCTGTTTAGCTACAAATTTTTAGTGTTTACCATGATGTAAAAATGCAGCATGAGAGTCCAACTGGGCAAGAGCCTTTTCTTCCTCGTGGAGCCTGTACTCATAGTACTTATACTCTGAGCAATTCTTATCAAACAAGAACCTTGACAATCAAAAAAGAAGTATAAAAGCCAACTATTAGTAGGTAACAATATGAAGTCATAATACACGCACATATTACAAACAAAATAATGCCTAAGAAAGTCTCCTCTCCATGGCAAAAGAACTTTAAACCTGTCCACAGCATCCAATTTGTATGCTTTTTCAAGTGTTAATTTTTATTTTATTACCTGTTTGATACATTATTTAATACCAAAAAAGGAAGGTTCAATACATTTTTAGCACCAGAAGTACAAAGAACCATTCTGCATTGATCCCATGTACCCCATACGATATCCTCTACTTTCTGTTTACACTATAATATGTAATTTTATTTTGTTCCTAAAGTATTTACCTATTACATAGTTTTCTTGTAAGATGTTGCTTAAGACAAAATCCTTAATTGTATGGGCAGTGTATACTGTATGAGTGAAGTCAGTTGTTAATGAGTACCTATACTAAGAAACTTTATACCAATTAACAGCTCTATACAGAATACTCGAACTGCAATAATTGTTTTCCTTGCCTTTAAAATATTTCAAAGGAAAACAGAAAATATTGGTACTACAAGAAAGAAGAAAGGACAAACTTGAAAGGAGTATCGCCAGGATTTCTCTGCCGAGTAATGTGTTCATGCTGTCTTCCGTTTTTTGCAACCAAGTTGGCCAGCCTGTCAATAACCTTCCTGACAGTATAATCACTAGGTGGTGATGGCACACCTGTTTCTGCTGCATTACCACTTAAATAACTCGTTAAATAAATATCAATTTACCATACGATTCCTGCATTTCAAGCGACACCCCACAGTTCTGACCAGTTCTCAATTGGGTAGCATACTATTCACTGTTTTCTTTTTCAGTGAAAGTAAAATAGAATGAAAAGATGAAAAACAGAACCTCTCTCTCCAAAAGGCACACTGACTATTAAGAGCTATTGAGTGGGTTCAAATCCAGTTATTTTCAAATCAATATCACTTTTATAGACAAATTCTCAAATAGGTCAATCAATTATCAGATATTATAAAAGTATAGTTCCAAAAGAACAATATGACAATAAAATGTATCCCTCTCCAAACAAAGGTAGAAGCCAATTCAACGGTAGCACGGTATTATATATGCATACACAGTACTTATTAGATCAGACCTAAAAATAACTATCAGATACTAAAATTCTAGATAAATGCAATAATTGGACAACAGAAAACTTCTATAAAACAGTATTTATATGACATGAATATTGTAACTGTTTATCGTGGACAATTATTCAGACCCTTCTATATGATGAGATATCAATACAACCTTCAAATTAACAGAAATTCCAGTTGAAACATTTTAAAATACTACAATAAAGAAGACATTACCAACAACACCATGCCCAGAACTGGGCCCCTGGTCCTGTTTCGCACGCTTCGCTGGCTCCTGAGGAGACTCTCCACCCTCATCATCCTCTTCATCCGTACCAAATCCAGCAGGTGCTGTTACAACCTTTGATTTGGATTTCAAACTAAAAGCAAGCTTTCCGGTGGCACTGGTACCAGCTGATTGATCTGTTTTCTTCATAATGCTCCCTTTCTGATCTAAGGGCCTCTTGTGTAGCACAAGAGATGGCTTTGCAGGAACTGGTGGCAGCACTGAAGAAACAGGTGGCTTGGTACTTGCAGAGTTCGATTTCTCTTCCATCTCCTTTTGCATTTGTTTGAATCTCTCCATGAACGACCCATCGTTTGCAAAGAGGTCCTTCGCCATGGCCAGGCCTGTTCAGCTCCTATTTTATCTCAAACGCTGCACTCTTTAAGCTTTAGCTTAGAGTTTACATATGAAATAAGTTGACAAATCAGGAAATGTCTACTGAAGAAATAAAGTCAAGGTGCCAAGTAGGATAAAAATTCAACTGCCCATCACTAGATCTCAATATATGATGGACAGCATGGATGCCATGAAAAACAGAAAAAATCTGAGGAAAAAAAAAACTACAAGACTATTGCAAAGTGCCAAAGAGAATGAATCTACTCCTATGTGCTGGTTGCTTTCCTTAAGGCTAGTAACAGACTAACTGATGGAAGTCCTGGTACTTCCATCTAGTTATGGATTATGAATTAACAACTACGCAAAACAAAACTATTTTCTGACAAAACCTAGATTTAGTGGAACAAGAGAATTTAAAGAATCTAGATTGATGCGTTAAAAAGTATTTTATGCTCAATTGAAAAGGGTGCAAACAGTGTGCCAAGAAAATAAATAAATTATTACGACTGTGGATACAATTTAAAGACGGTTCCACATAAATTAGAATTAGCGCATGACAGATCATAGACAAACTTAACGAGGCGGAGCAATCGATGAAGACGAGGTGCAAAACGAAGGAATAAATTAGAGTTGAAGCACTTGGAGAGCAAACCTTGGATTCTCGCGCGCGCGAGAGGGAAAGATGGGACGAGAAAAACAGGCAGGTTGGAGGAGGAAATTGAGAAAACCTAGAAGGGCAGATGGATGGGATGCGATGCGATCCCAATTCTGTGCGAGGAAAGAAAACTGAGGTCGGGCGAGGTTAGGTCGGCCGATTAATCCAGTTTTTCTTCTTGTCATCGTTACAAACTTACAACGGAGATGTCGAATCAAAGGCCTGGGAGGCTGTGGGCTATTAACTCATACTAATACTCCATTGTGGTCTCATTGTGGTGTCATCTGGGCCTGGGAGGCTGTATGCCTCTGTCTCGCATATTTCAATAGGTGCAAGCCCAATCTGATAATAGATCAATTGACAATTAATCTGTTGTTGGGTTGTCAAGCTCAAAACCGGAACAAAAACATTAATGCCCGAATAATGTGCAAGCATTTACATCCAAGCGGTTAAGACAAAACATAGTCACACATCACAAAAGGCCATATTCATTTCGTTTGTAATGAAAATTCGTATAAAATTCGAACTCTTTGCACAATCAATACATTAGCAATTAATACATCTGCAAATAATCTCTAAGATGAGATTAATACCCAGAGAAGAGCTGGAAGCGACGCCACCAACTCAACTGTTTGGCTTCAGAGAAGAGAGAGGCCAAAAGCCCTAGGCATGCATGCTAACGTAATGTTTTGGATTAATTAAGAGTCATGCTTTGCCATTTCTTTTTCAAATTTGTTTTGGATGCAAGTTGAGTTGATCGCATTCACATGCTAGCTAGCTCCAGCTGCGCGGCAGTGTGTAGGAATAATATTTGTACCTTGACAGAAAAAGAAAAGGTAGGTTTTCTGAAAGATGCGATGAAAATGTTCAGTAATAATTCCCTCCCAATATATATACACGAATAAATACATACTTGTGCTGCAGATATATACGAAAGGAGAGAGGAAAGCTGCCACCCGGACTGTTAGGTTCCTCTCCAATATTTATGTTACTCATCCAGTTTTTATTTGTAACGAATATTGCTTCTCCAATTTTTTAAATTTGACAATTTTTCTTTCATCCCTCCCTCCGAATTGTGCAATGAGTCACAAAATTACTCTTTAATAGAAGTAACGCTAGCATGTTTCTAAAAACACGGAGCTGATTTATTGTTTGAAGCCGATTGGATGAAGTTTTTAATTAATAACCCCGACAGGCATGCGCGAATGAGCACAGAAATGGGCCAGGCACACACTGGACACTGGACACTGGACGCTTGATGCTTGGTTGGGGCATGAGCGGAACATTTATCCTTAAGAGTAAGTCTTGTCTCTTCTGGGTTTGTGGGCTCGGGGGCTGGCTTGCGGCAGCGGCACTGGCACTGACCTCTCAAACTCACTGCTCTACCTTCCTTCTCATCTTCATTGCTCAGTGTTCAATATTCACCTTCTTTGTTTGTTTGGGAATGCCCCCCTCTCCTCTCCTCTCCTCTCCTCTCCTCTCCGTTTCTTTCTATAACAATAATAATTAATAAAGCTACCTCCTCTTTCATATTCATCCTCCATCTTTTTTTCATATTTATACGACGCTGTAATATATTCTGCTCTTTTCCAAGTTCAATTTTTTTACAACTTCAGGTCATTTTTCTCGTAAGGATAGAATAATTCTCATGTCCGCATCATATATATTACATATGATCACATTTTATATTTATATCCGTACGTACAACATAGTTCTCGAGATCTATATGAAATAATTAGATTGTCTCGCGTGTGTGTCTATATATATATATATATATATATATATATATATATATATATATATATATATATATGGAGTTTTGCAAATGTACTATTGTTAACATTTCGGCCGAAACACTAATAATTTAAATTTTAAGTTTTCGTGTTCAAAATTTTGATTTAAGTAGCTCAATAAATTATGCATATGAAAATCTCATAGAATACCGAAATTTACCACTTTTAGAAATTTTTTAACTATTTTTTTTAATTTTTAAAAATAGCTTTATTGGGCTCAAAAATAAATAAAAATAAAAAAATATTTGTATGCTAATTAAGATCATCTTTGAAAATTCGAAAAAAATAGTTAAAAAAAACTCTAAAAATGGTAAATTTTGATATTCTACGAGATTTTGATATAAAGAATTTATTGGGCTATTTAAATCGAAATTTCAAGTACGGAAACTTAAAATTTGAATCATTAACATTTCGACCGAAATATTAATAATAGTACATTAGCAAAATTCTATATATATATGTATATAGAAAGAGAGTAAAGTTAGTGTGAGCTTAAGCTAATTAATTAATACAATTCACAGATAGATGCATTAATTAGATCTGAAAACAACACGAGGTTTATTAGTTAACTCTTGACACAATTGAACCTAGGTATCTAGCTAGCTAATTAATTAATTACTCATCTTCCAAGCATCACAAATTAACAAAGTTTCTCCTAAACAAGGTTTTATTACTGAATTTAAAACAATTGATTAATAACAAATTAACAACCCTCTCATTTTGCCAACTCCACAAGCTCCTTGAATTGATCTCGGAGGTACGAAGGCGCCTATTCTTCCTTTAAAAACACAAATGGCTTAGTATTTCCTAGTCCATAGGCGCCATGACCAGGTCCAAATGCCTTAATATGGTCCTTTAGAGACCTCTTGTGCTTGAAATCAGTACCGCATATGCAGAACCACAATCGGCCGCAGTTCTTTTCATGGGTTCGCCAATCACCTCTGACAGCTAGGGCTTTACCGCACTTTCGACAGGAGAAGGGCCGGGAACCATGTCGCCGCTTGTAGTGGGTTTGAAGGGTTCTAAAGTCCTTTAGAGGCCTTGACCTAGGATGGTCTATGTTATTGCGGCATCCGGGGGCACAACAATAGCATTGTAGACGCAGCATGGCGCTTGGTTGGATGCCCCTCAGTGAATCCAGTCCCTTACGGTATTGTGATCCATGTCCCCACATGTGCATCTGTGAGAAAGAGAGATCAAAAATTCAAAACTAGTTGCAATATGTATGAGAATAAACTGAATCAAACAATTGTTGTGTTTTATATTTTTGTATCATTTTTTATTAGATAAAAAAAATCTTACATTACATTAATAAGCTGTTTAATGTTGTAAAAACTTTAACAAGCGAAATTTGGAGCTAAAACACCGATCAATCAGTGCTCTACATCCAATAAGTCAAATAAAAGGACAACTTCTTTAGAAAATGAATTGCTAAACTGATCTACTGAATTCACTCAATTAAAGAAGAAAAGTAATATATTACATACTGAACGGTTTCCTATCTAAGTGGTACGAAGTACGGTATCTAACTGGTATGAGGTCAACTTAATTAAGATAGTTACCAGCAGTGAGGTAAATATAGAGGATTCAGAGAATTTAGAATATAAGTTAAGACAGTGTATTGGCCATTAAGCAAAATGAAAGCAGAGGCCGCTGTCGTTTGTCCAAGTTCGTTGACAAGTTAAAAGGGAACATATATATAAGCGGTCACCACTACCCCTCAACCCCCGCCGTCCATCCCGATGTGGCCCCGAAGACATTGATATATATATGGTGCTATCGGAGCCCAAATACACCGGGTTATAATTTTGGGCTAGGCCCTATCATATACAATGAAGAATCTTTTAAGATTCATAATGTCAAATTAATTAGTTAATTGAGTTTTAACAAGTCCAACAGGTAAATGCTTCCACCTTTTGCTAAACTGTTTTGGATGCAACTAGAACTGATCACATGGTATATGCAGTGTGTAGGAATATGTGTACCTTGTGAGGGAGAGAGAAAGAGAGTAGGGTTCTGAAAGATACTCTCCATGTGTTCAGTATTCGCTCAGATACAGGAATAAGTACAAAATTCAACTCTCCAAAGCATGTATCCGAGTATAGATGTGCAGAGATCGATGAGAGCACTGTCAGCTGCTTCAATCATCACACTGTTTGGCTCTCAGTACTCCCCAATATATGTTTCCAAAAATAACAGATGGTGGCCACTGATCAACTCACCTCAAACCCCAGAGTACTATCTTGGAAGTTGGAAATCAAATAATCAGTGCATCTCTCTGCTTTACTAAATTACTTCATACTGGACCCTACCTATGACGGTGCTATGTGTTCTAGTAGAAGTTAAAAGTTATATTCTAGCTAGTGTAATAACAGAAGAATAAAGTCTGCTTCAGTGGGTCATCTTAATTATTTTGAGGGGATGTTGGATTTTTTTTTTTATTGAGTTTAACAGTCTTTTCCAAATCATACCCGATGATCAAGATGTCCCCCCAATCAAGTCATCAAGGTTTAATTTCAGACGCCGTTCTATCTCCTTTTCTGTTCCGAGCATATATATATTTAGCTAGTTTCATTGTATGACCTATTATTACTTTTGTATGCTTGTTTCAGATAATTATAGAATGGATCCACTGCACTTTTGTTGGACATTAACTTAATTTATTTTTAGTAATAAAAGATAATATGAATTGAAGTTTCCATAATTAGATCAAAATGTCTATATTGGAAAGTCGAAATATATATATTTTCTATAACATAATCAATCATTACTCTTTTTTATCAGGATAAGATCTTTCCTATAATGTAAGAAGAAGCTCAATCATTACTCTTTTTTAAATAGGATAAGATCTTTCCTATGATGTAAGAAGAAGCATAAGTTGTAAGAGGTTCTTAATTAATTAGACTGTGTAGATGCAGCAATAGAAATTCATGGATTGTTAGCCAGCAGCAACATGAGCAAGATTACTCTATTCACCAGTATAGCCAGGGAAGGTATAGAGTTTTCATGTAACAGTAATGTCAGCTTGGGTTTGGTTCTTAGACCGGATCACCTCTCACAGAGTATTTTCAAACAAGACCTGATTCAAAGTTTCATTAGTTTAAAATAATGAGGATCTATAGAACAACGAAAGATCAACTGATCTTCATCTACAGCTTCAAAAATGAATAATATATGTTGAATCACTAGTTCTTATGTGAATAAGTAGTATATGTTAACCAATATTCTTATGTTAATCAACAGATAGATATCATGCTGATGAAAAATAGTAGTAGCCTATTGTAAGGCTATATCTTGACTAGTATATACTATGAGCGAAAGTTAATGTTGTTGCACAAATTATCATGAGTATGGCATGGATCTATACAAAGACATCATAATTCTGATACTGGTCCTAGGGATTTTAGTGTACAACATTGATGTCGTCGAAGGATCAGAAGACCTCAGAAGCATCATCATTCAAATTTCAGGAATTAATTGCTGAATTATGATTCAGTAACATGATTGCATGATCCCGAATTTATAGATGAGTATGATCCCAATAAGTACGTGATGTAATATGCTAACTAAACAATTCTATATACAAATGGTTCTTCTCTGCTTTTACTTGGTTGACTTTGTTTTCAGCATATATGCTCAAGTTTGAGTCTTTGACTAATATTTAGTTAGTACTGACAGCTTCTATGTGATTCCTATCATCATTATTTTTTGTTTTGTTGTTGTTATTACTGTTATTATTGTATCTGTTGTTGAAATTAGTATTACCTCAGGTTGTTGTTGTTTATTCTGTTTTATTAAGATGATATATCTTGATCTTGTCGTCAAAAAACAGTTATTCAAACTTCAAAGAGAAAAAATGAGTACCAAGAGAAGAAAGGAGAAAGTTACAGTACCTGTAAATTAAAAAGAATATATATTGGATTTCTTCCTCTTCAAATTAATTTTCAACCAAAAATAAAAAAAAAGAAGGATTCATCCATGCAACCGAACTCAGTTTTCTGTTGCTGAAAAATTAACAGCTTTATGCATCTTAAAGATTTGGTTTTCTGATTGGTCGTTAGAGGGAAATTAAGAAAGTATGAAGAAAAAGATCATATTTAGAGAGAGATATAAAGAATAAAAACTAACATACCTGTAAATTGTTGTATCTATGAAAAGTCTTTGGACACACCGGACAGGAAAACTGCGTCGGGCCGAGCAATATCTGAGCAGGCGTGGGGATCCAATATGTGTTTCCCTTATTCAATCTCCCAATAGCATCTCCATTGTTGCCTAATATTGTTTCTTCCCCATGATCTCCTTCTCTCTCCACAGTTTCGCTCCCGCTAGAAACGTTTTCATTACTGTTATCACAGGGTAGACCTAACTCGAGTGTAACAGTAACGTCAGAGTTCACATTCAGTACATGGGGATGTTGTTTTTCATAATTCTGAGAGATGGAGCTGGTACTGTTATGCTGTTGGGAAAATAGAGCTAACAGAGGGAGAGTCTCTTTGAGAGGAGGAGGAGGAGAAGATGGGATCGGCGAAGTGTGCGCTAGATGGCTCATGGTTTGACGATTAGGGTTTGGTGTTGCTTGCGAAGGTGGAGGAGCAGTGCATGATAGGTTGTATTATAGAGAGAAACAGAGGAAGGAGAGAGACGATTGCTTTGGCAGCCTCTGGCAAGGTTTTTTAAGCAATTCGAAAATTGAAGAGAGAGCGAGAGGGACCTGGAAATTGTGGAGTAAAAAAGAAGGCTGTGATGATGATTGATGAGAGAGGTCGGGGGAGGAGAACTACTGTGCAATGAAAAGGTGTGTGATCTGATCAAAGCTGGAGTGTAAAAGGAATCATTCCCTGGCCGAAGTAGACATTTAAACACACTATCAGGACTGTCACTGACAACATGTATGTAAGTGCTCGATCGGAGCTAGTAGCGGCATGGAGATCACTCTTTTCATTTGCACCTTCTATTTTTAATATATAGGAGCTAGCGTTAATTTGCTAGCTAGCACATATATTCTTTGCGCGGAAAATTATTTCCCAAATGTCAAGGGTGCAAAACAAAAGGTACTTTTGATATGTTGAAAAATCCAGATTTATGCTACTACAGCTAGCATATTGGATTTATGCTCTAATTAATCAATTCACTAGATAAGAAATTAACCTCGAATTATTTAAGGTTCATTTAATTTAAAATGATTTTGACGTGAATTTTGTAATACTTATCTACAAAATGAACTCCAAATTACGTGGGTCGTATGACAAGATATATATAGAGAGAGAGAGAGAGTTGAATTTATTTGTTTTTGTAATATGGATTTGAATTAATTATTATTGCATGCCTCAACGTTTTTGTCAATATATATATAAAGCTAGAGTGATCTTAATCCCACCAAACTCTTTGATAAATTTAACTCAAAAACTTACTGAATTGACTCCAAACTGTAAATCCGAGTTGCTCAATAGATTCTTCATATCAAAATCTCATGAGATACCTAAATATTTTATTTTTAAAATTTTGTAACTATTTTTTCAGATTTTTTTGAAAATGGTCTGTTCTCATATACAAATATTTAATATTTTATTATTATTTCAGGATCATTTAAAAAATCCAAAAAAATAGTTAGAAAACTCTAAAAATAGAAAATTTTGACATCCTACAAGATTTTGATATGAAAAATTTATTGAGCAACTCAAATTTGTCTTTGAAAATCATTTTGATTATTTTTTAAGTTAAACTTATCAAAAAGTTAGGTGAATTT
The DNA here is from genome assembly GCA_037678475.1 of x Bolboschoenoplectus mariqueter. Classification (NCBI taxonomy): domain Eukaryota; kingdom Viridiplantae; phylum Streptophyta; class Magnoliopsida; order Poales; family Cyperaceae; genus x Bolboschoenoplectus; species x Bolboschoenoplectus mariqueter. The sequence continues at coordinate 3,166,857 of CM075283.1, forward strand.
AAACTCACTCTAACTTTATTCTATATATATATATTGTATTCGTCCCTCTTTATCTTAGGCTCTAAAAGTTAGTTTTTCTTTTCACGAAATGATGATTTTATTATCGGTGACATGAGATTTGCTGGCATGCATGCATTATTTTACACAGAGGAAATGTTTCATATATTGATGTAATTAATTCCTATTTATAGGAACCACCTTCCCCTTCTCTCCTTTCCTCTTTTTTTTTTCCTTAAAGTTCTTAACATAATCTAGCTAGAACTTTATGAATATATACATATATTCAATATGAATGGATCATAAATTTGAATTATTTACTTGAGAATATTTGGGGAACAACACGGGAGCAAATGTTACGTACGTTGATCCCGGAAAGCTTCAAATTTGTATAGTGTAATGAAATGATGGCAAAACCAATTAATTAGCTCATGATAGAGAATATGATATATATCTGCCAAAACCTTAGGAATGACATGGGCTCTACTGGGAACATATATCACAAGAGCATGTAAATTTCTGAAGGCATATATCCCTACAATACAAAAGGTGCATGCATGACATTTGCACAGAAGAAAAGGACAATTAACTGTAGTGTAAACTAAAATATAACATAATATTTAAATATCATTATTTTCAATGAGTTATAAAACTTAGAATGACTATTATGATTTTGTCGAATTTTATTTATTTATTATAATTATTTATGGGTGAGTCTCCGGTACACCACCTTAGCTTTTTGTGGAGACAAAAATTGAATTTATTTGGACCATTAAATATGTGATTGTGTTATGTTTAGTAACAAATCTCTGACATGAACAATTCCATTTTGGTTGTAAGATTTCCAAAAAGTATTTAAGTTGAGAGATTTAACTCTCACCGTTTTCCAAAATAAAAAAATAAATATAAAACTGTACAATATACAATAGATTAATAGATTATACATTGATTAGAAAAATAATTTTTCCGCGTACATGTGAAGCATCAAAAGTCTATTATTTAGCATTCATATAACTAAATATTTTAGGCCAAAATCCCATTATTTAGATTTTTCTTTCCACAAAAAAACAGCATTTTCAACAACAATTAATCAAGGTTTGCTTTAATATAATGAAAAATATTGGATGCGCCAAGGTCAATATCCCAACTACTTCTATGTACGTTCATCGGCAAAAAGAATCCCTTATAAGTTTTGATTGTGTGAGATCCGCGCGCAATGACAATAAAGAAAATATATACAAAAATATTGGGTACACCTATGAATGCACATTTTGATTGTTCACTCGCCTTTTAAACCGTTGGATATCAATTTAATTAATGACTAATTTTCTCTAATTTTTCTTGCCATAAAGATGAAAGGGAAAAAGGATACTCTTATGGGCCCCACACGAGTAAAAAAGACGTTGGAAACCTATAAGAATTCATTATTCCCTTAATATATTACTTTTAACTATTATGTGTATATATCCTTATTTATTTTAGTGCTGAGGATAAGTCTTAAATTTTTTTCAGAATCTCATACTTGGACAAACTTATACATCACATATAAATGTGTTTAAACAAATTTATATAATTAAAGATTCATACAATATTTCATGTCAAAATTGTCAAAATAAAATTTACAATTAATTTTGATGGAATTGTTATAGTATAAAAAATATTAGACTGTATTGATTTCATGATTTTGAAAGAAGGTAAGATATTTCAGAAAACAATATGTTTTTTTACAAAATAAAAGCACGATTTACATAACTTATTCCAATAATTAAATAAAAATGATAATTGAAAGTATATTGGATCATCGTTATTTATGTAAAATAAATGATATTTTTTTTATTTGATTGCAACAATAATTCTTTTGAAGTTATATATATATAAGGTGTTATTTAATAAATATTTTCAAAATTTTAATATATCCATGAGTTTATTTAAAGATTTGAAAATTTGAATTTTTTTAATAAAATCATAAAATCAATATAGTTTAATAGTTCTATTTCATTTTAATATTAATTGGCTCATTTTAGGTGCCATAACAATTCCATAATAACTTTCCTTTTTGTAATTTAGGAATGAGGTACTATCTTTGTGTAAGTCTTGCTTTCTTGTGTATGAGAACAAGAGTAGTGGATAAAAAAAATATATATGTAAAGAACATATTGGAATAACACAAAATTTCTGCTTTTGGTTTACACAAGGTTTATATGATATTTTGAAATTGATAAACACATAAAATCGATATAGTTTAATGATAATTTTTTCATTTTATTAAAATTGACTCATTAAAGGTGCTATAACAACAATTAATCAAAAGTGCACTCATGGATGTATCCACCCCGCTCTCATCCCTAGCATGAAGGATTGAATCATCGTTTTGATTAAAGTGAAGCATAGAGCTTTAATTAAGAGGAGGTGCTCCATGCACCCGCGCAAACCTGTCTCTTGGAGAGACGAGATCAACTGTCTAGGAATATTTATAACTTGATAATCAGATCCAGATTGTGTAGTAATTAATTGACAGGGTCTTGAATATTGTGATGAACTCAATTAAATTTGACTCTTTCAATTTTGCATTGAGCAGACATGGAGGGGAATTAATAGCGTGTACTCTACTTTAGAATGGTCAAATATATTTTCAAATATTTTGGAAATTTCTAGCTAGAGAAGGTTATGTTTGTTTCATTGATCGAAGACTGCACGCAAGTTAATTAATACTCTCTCTGCACCACATATATAGCGCTTCCAACATACATATAGACAGATACAGTTGCACTAGAACAGAAGAAGATCAAGTTCAAGTTCGTTTTGCTTGAATTCAGAAGAAAATAAGATCAGAAACTTGAAATTGAAGGGATGATCGATCATGTCCCGCAGCGTTCATGATCTATTTGCATCGGTGCGATCTTCATTTCTTCCTTGGTATTGAAGTTACCAACTCATCTGATATGGGACATCATTTCATGACGGCATTAATTATATCGATGGGAGACATTTCATGGTCATGATCCATAGCTAGCATGGAGAGTGTACAATGAATTTGGCATGGTTCTAGCTAGGAGATTCCATCTATCTTGTAGTGTAGCTGTTGGGTACACAATATTTGGACCGGGGATGTGCTCAAAGAAACAATAAAGAGAGAGAGAGAGACATTCTTGGTTTCCAATGCCTAAAGATCTACTCAAGATACGTGGATGGTGCCGATACCAAATATTAATTGAATAGTATTACAAACAACATGTCAAGCGCAAGCATTGTTTTAGCTCTATCTAGAATTTTCTATCGGTTGTTAAATAGACCCTTATATTTTATAATCTGTATTTTACTTCAAATTGTATTAAAATATTTTAAAACGCATTTGAAAGTGTTTAAGTATATTTTTAATCAATTTAACCTCATTTCTGATTCAAATATTATCTAAATACACAAATAAATCCCCGCTAGATAACTCTGATCATCCATTAGTTGAATTTATTAGCTCAAGGCTGATTCTCCTTTTTTCTAGCTTTCTACTATTCATCTGAATTCATGAACAATAACAGAATGCAATAGACTGTGCCCACCAAAATAGGAAGGAAAACAAACTATCAATATTCAATTTTGAGTACCAGTACCTCTGTACCTACAGTGTCACAGATCCAACTCTTCACGAGCAGCAAGCGTCACTAGCATCCCTTTGAAAAACAAAGCTAGCAAAGTACATTCCATGTAAGAACAGGTCACTTCTCAGTCCATAGCTAGGTACACGACAAAATTTAAAGAGCCTTTTTACTTGGTGTGGTAATTTACAAAAGTTTGGAAGCTATTGATCATAGGCTAGCAAGAGCTAAAAGCCCACACCTGAAACTGCAACTAAAAGACGAAAGAATGTTAAGTGGCCCAGCACTCCAGGGGCCTAGCAATTAATTAATCAATCAGCAATCATGCATCATTAATTTCTTCAATTGAATCGAGCCGTCAAGATCTTTCTTTCTTTCCAACATATGGTTTGCATGTCACCATTTTTTATTCTGCAGCACAACGGGAAAAAAGGTAACTAGCTAATAAATGTCATTTATGATAGACAAAAGATGAAGATTGTCTTCTTTTGATATAAAGATATGGGGTCTAACTTGTGGGGTTCTCAACGAAATTCTGAAATTCTTTAATGAGATTGATCTATAGAAAATATTTTATTAAGTATAGTTTAATTAGTAACTTATGATGTGATAATTTTTTACAATATTTTTAATTTATAACGGGACTAATAATTGTAAATTTATTATGTATATGATGTTTTTAAAGTAATATATTTATTTGTTTGTTAAAAAAATTTTAAAATTTTTTTTGGTTATATTGTAATAATATATTTATTTTTCTTTTATGAAAATAATTTTTCGATTAAATTATATATAAATTATCAATTTATTCGGTAATTATCCGCTATTCATTCATTAGTTATCCATTAATCTTAACGGATAAAGATATAGTATAAGTAAGGTTAAATTTAACGGATACTAGTAGGTAGTGAATAAGATTAATATTAGAGAAGTACAGATACGTAAACACCCCCATCCAACTTGTATCGGATTCCATTGACACCCCTAGGTCTAAGTCATCCAAATTTGAATTTTTATAAAATACTCCTAATTCAAATTTCAAATATACAACCTCTCATATTGAGAGCATTATCTTTATCATTAAATCAAATGTTGGTTCTTATAAGATTATGATTGTCTATAATGATAATAGCATCAATTCAATTTAAATGTGTGTGGTTGGTGATGTTTAGTCTTTTGCACCGTGTAAATTAGTTTTGCAGGATATAACTATATATGTTTAAGAACAACAATTAATTTTACATTTTTTTAAAGACTGGGGGGGGCTCATTCTCCCAAGCGAAAGCAAAAAAGGCGACACCCGAACGAAAGAAAGAGTTAAAACCCTAGGTGGAGAGGTTGCGCTGCCAGCTTCCCCGCCACCCCCAACCTCCGCATCCCCCTCCCCCCACCTCTCATCTTTATCTTCACCTTTCTTATTCCTCATTTCTTCTCTTTTCTTTTCAATTTGAAATACAAACAGATCTAGTTTTTTTACCTCAAGGCCGTCGCCTCTCTCTAATTCTGACGATTCACTCACTCCATTGACAACGACCCTCTCCGGTGATTGACCCGCTTTAACGACAGCGATCCATTTCGCCTTCGTCAATAGCAACAACCTACTCCGCCCCTCCCCCCCTCTCCATCCTTTGTCCCACTTCGCCTCGCCACTACACATCGCCACCTCATAACTACGTATCAATGTCTAGCCTCACCACTCTCTTGAGGCCGTGAATTAAACCTGGCTCTCTCTTTCTTCCCCGTGGCTGTTAACTTCACTACAACCGCTAACGTCATCACCTTCTTGTTTCCTCTATCCTCCTAGCCCTTGTTTAGGGAGAGAAAGAGGAGAACTGATGTCAAGAGAGAGAGAGAGAGGAGGGAATCTATATTTTTTGCTTCTCCCAACAGCCGCCTCTCTCTCCGCTTCAGCTAATTCCTCCACCTTTCCAACTTGCCTCAACCTCAACTCTTCCTTCTCTACCTCTCCTGCTTGTCCCGACACCCTCCTTTCGATGTGTTGCTATAGTCAGTGATTGATGTGACGAGTCAAGCAACTCATCTCCTTTTTATTTTATTTTATTTCTTTATGATTATGTTTGTATTTCAATTACATTCTGAATTACTTTTGTTGTTTTCCTCTCTTTTATCTTATCTAATATGTATCAACTCTTCACGTGCTATCTAAAAAAAAACAATTAATTTGACAATATATTTTTTTGATGATGATGATGATCGTGATCGTGATTTTGACTGAAACAATCAAGAATATATATGAATAATAGTATGAATATCAATGAAAACATATATATATATTTTTTTTAGTTTATAGTACTCATACTATCATCGTGATTTCAGAAATTTGTAGCCATATATTTATTATATGTAGAATTGCTATTGCGATTGCGATTGAGATTCTGAATCCAATTAGCCAATAACAATGAATATATATAAACAATAGAACTATAGTACACTATCAGAAAAAAAAGGCTTTGACAACAGTTGTAAAATACATTCAGCACCGGTTATAGAACCGGTGCCAATGGAAGGGTCGTTGAAAGTTGACAACGGTTGTTTAAATAATCAGTGTTAAAGGTAAACTTTCAGCACCGGTTATTAACTAGGAATCGGTGCCAAATGTCACTTTCCGCATCGGTTATTTATAAAAAAACGGTTCCTAGTTAACAACCGTTGTCAAATCATTTTTTTTATGTAAAACACTCTATAGCATTGTTTTTTTAATAACCGTTGTTGAATGTATTTTTTTATGACCTGTTGATTTTTTGTGACTAACCCGATAATTGCTTGTCGAAATTAGGCATATATCATACATATAACACAATCGCAAAAATCCTAATTTACATATACGATATATCCTAATAATAACATATAAATAATATTTACGCAATCACAATATTAAAAATCATATAATCACACAATCAAATATTTCAAATTCACAAATTAATAAATACAAAAATATAGTTTCAATGTACAAAATCAAATAGTATAAGTAAAAAATCTTGCAATCATAGCTCGTACTTTTTTGTTGTCACTCGGAGATCGAGTACGACGAGGGCTTCATAATTTGTAAAATGAAAAACAAAATTTTCGATTAGTTTGATTGAAGAAGTAAATAAAACATATATATATATATATATACGAATGTAATTATTTTTTCATACCGTAGGGTACTAACCTTAAGAGAAAGAGAGGGGGTAGTCGGAAGAAAGGTGAAAATGACGGAGAAGGGTTGTGCGCAGTGGTTTAACTAAGAGAGATGCAGGGTTTGAGAGAGAGAGAGAGAAGGGTTTACAATTTATATAGAAGACTTGACATGGAGAAAGGGTTTAGGAGGAAAAAATTCAAAATCAAGCACATTCGACACAGATTATTTATTAATAACCATTGCTAAAGTTACTTTTGGTACCGGTATTAGTAAATAACCGGTGCCGAAAGTGTCTGCTTTGATTTTCACATTACACATTGGAGCACCGATTTTTTGTATGAACCAGTGTTGAAAGTCTTTATTTTTCTTTTTTTCTGGGCAGCAATTTGACAACGGTTGTTTTCTAACAACCGTTTCTAAAGATTTCATAAAGTTATTTTTGTAATAGTGGTAGGAATAGCAATGAAAGTATAACTTATTAGTTTCATATACTATCATTCATGATTTCAGAAAATTGTAGCCGTATATTATATGCAGGACTAGGATTGTGATTATGATTAATTATTATTCTGACTGCAATAATCCAACAACCGTGAATATATTACATGTAAACAATAGTAGGAATGTTAGTGAAAGTATAATTTATCAATTTTCAGAAACTTGTAGCTACATATATGCAATATGCAAGCACTTGTGTCCTTTTAATTCAAAATAATTATAAAAAATATATTCTGTGTGCAAACAAAATAATTATGAATTAAATAATGTCTTACATTAATTTTTATCCCATCCTACCCTCCTTGTCTCCACCCCTGCATGAAATTACACCATATATATAGTCAATAAGAACATTAATAAATAAAGCTATATATTGTATCTGGGTATAATGAGATACATATCATTTTTTTATATTCACTGATCTTGCTTGAGGATGAGTAATACCACCACCAAGTGGATATTATTGATAATCAACATTATTTTTGTGACTAGTGAGTAGGCCAATCAATATTTGTTCTATCATATATGTATAATAACAAGACGACACGCAGCTCTGGGGGTAAGACAAATTTGGATTGTGATGTTATCTCATTCATCTCCATTTCACGCGTGTATGAGTGCATCTCTTGTTGGCAATCTGTACGTTAATATATTCGAGTCTAAATATTTATGTAAACTGCTGATGCATCTGCTGAAATTGTTTGTTGTTTGTTTGCTAGAACTACTCTGAAATTAAAGCAGGAGAATACAAAAATCGGATTGTACGTCTGAGAGATTAAGATTGGATTGTACATGGATCCCATGAAACGGAGAGGAAGGCACAAGGCGACAGCGTGCGTTAGCTGGTTTGCTTGTACAGATGGGCCATGACAATTCAAAACAGATACATATACATAAATAACTAAAAAAATAGCAAGGCAAGTTGGGCAGGGGTCCAAGGGGTACATGCAGATGATGATGATGTAATGCATCAACTATTGATATGATCTTGTTTCTTTGCGTGGGGGATGAGAATTGAATAGCAGCCTGAGATGCGCAATGTTTGTCCATTAGGAAGACTAAGCGAGCATTTCTCTGTCCAGTCCTTTTCATCAGTTTGGACTTCAGAATGCCATGTCTCAAACTACATGTATGCCTGCCATCTAGCTATGCATTGTGGCTAGCTGTGTCTACCACCAAGCCAGGGCTTCACTTGTGTAATTGGCTAGCTGCGTCTACCAGCAAGCAGGGCTTCACTTATGTAATTGGCTAGCTGTGTCTACCACCAAGCAGGGCTTCACTTATGTAATTGGCTAGCTGTGTCTACCACCTAGCCAGGGCTTCACTTATGTAATTGGCTAGCTGTGTCTACCACCAAGCAGGGCTTCACTTATGTAATTGGCTAGCTGTGTCTACCACCTAGCCAGGGCTTCACTTATGTTATGGCTTAATTATGGGACATGTTTTGTATACCATTTCTCTGCAAGCAGAAGCATGTGAGTCGGTGGTGTCTGTGTATAATTACATATACGAGGAGGGATAACTTGATGGTGGTTATTTTGACAATCTTAATAATGAAATTTTACTGAAAAAAATTTAAATTGAAAAAACTTTATAAACATATTTTTGAATTTATATTGTAGATTGATTATATTACAAATTCTATACAATTTAAATTTCATTTGATAGTCCAACAAAAGTCATTAGAATTTATGCAATTTACAATAATCTATAATTAATAGTCTTTGATGAAATATCAAATTATACTTAAATTATTTCAATTTTGAAACACAATCAATCTATAAGTTTAAGAATATGTCTATAAAAGTTTTCTATTTTTAAGATTTTTTTCGAATTTATGTGAAATCTCATTTTCAAGATTGACAAAATAATCATTGTCAAATGCCAAGTGATCCCTCCCCAATAAATTTTTAGATCACATGTTTGAAACCGATTGAACGGTTTAGTATGAATAATTAAAGTCAGAAAACTTGATCCCACTTTGTATAAGAAAAAAGATGTAACAACTTTTTACTGATATTCACATACAATGCTTAGTTTTGTCAAAAAAAAAAAAGGGAAGAAGTGTGACAAGGAAGGATATATTAACTACAATTTGGGTCCATCTAGCTAGAAAATATATCACAGATTCAATTGCCACATTATCAACATTTTCATCTCTTCATTTTTATTCTTTTCTTTATTATTATGATTGGGGGTTCCTACTTTTTTACGCTCTTTTCATTCATTTAAAAGAGAACATATGTTTGTTTTTTGTAATAGGAATTTTCATACCGCGAATCATGTTGTTATTATAGTTTGAAAAAAAATATTTATTTATGTCCAGAACTTTTCTGTAAGATTTTTGTATAGAAATTATGATCATAAAAGGTTAATTATTCTAAAATAGATAATATTCTTAGTCTGAGAAACAATTTTAATAATGTAGAAGCATACCGAGAACAAAAAAAATTATATTCTTCGATTGTTAAGTACAAAGATATTTAAAAAAAATCACTAGATAAAATATTTACTCGCGTAAATGAAATCATTTGAACAATTCCTCTCATTATAAAAAAGTTAAAAAGGAAAAAAGAATAGCGCATTATCCAATTCAACGATTGGAATTAATATCATACAGTCCAAGAACATCAAAATATTCCTTGGTGGCACAGCTTAAGAAATGGACTATCCAAGCATTGTAGAAAACAAGATTCCACGCAGACTACCAGAGGCCATACTATCTATCCCTAGATAGATATGCGCGCATTATCCAATTAATATGAATGATATATATGATGTATCTCTCTGTGACTCCGTGTATTTCCCTGTATATTCTTTTAATTAATTGTATATATAAGGAACACAGTAGATTTGCATGATTTATTACCCCCCCTTTCCCCTTTAGTTCTTACCTTTATCTGTTATTCTGTTAGATGTTGAAATTATGGAAAGCTAGCACCTACCAGTAGTGCATCTCTCGCTAGCTCTATAAAAAAAATGAAGCTTTTTCAAAAGATGAAATCTCATTGTCAACATTTTTAAACTCAGGCCGGGGTTAAAAATTTAAAACTGAGAATAGTGAATTACACTGTAAGCTAGCTGACATCGATGATCAGTAGTAAAAATGAATTTAATTAATTTGGTAGATATAATCCTGCTTGATTGGAGTCTCAGCTCTCCATTATAAGGATATTTTAATTTGAAAAATTAAAAGAAATAAAAGTAGATAAAGACAATTTTAAAAGCTATGATATTTTAGAGCTAGCTAGAGTAGCTGGGGTCCATCTCACTGGGACTGACTGCAATAGTGCATACATATAGCTGCCAAAACTTCTCTCTGTTATAAATAGTAACCCATTTTCATGTCAGTAGTTTTGTTGCTCTGATGGATCTCACTCGTCAGTATTGTACATCTCTATTATATTATGTTAGACCATGTCCTATATTGTGTTTCATTTCTGGACCTCTAGTTCTAGGTCCATCCCACTGTGAGCCTGTGGCTGTAACTAAAAGAGAACTTGGCCCAAAATTAATATGCTTCATCACTGAGCTGATTCCATCATTATGGTTGAAAAACAAATGTAACTAAAAGAGACTTGATACAGGCCCAAACATATATTTGAGTACTGCAACTCAAAACTGAACCCACTTTACCAGTAAAATTTAGCACTTGCCAAGGTACAGTTCTCGCTACTACAGAATTGACAATTCCTGCACTTGCCACTTGAAAATTTAGCAATTTGTCTGCAGATGATCATCTATAATTAAGAGGAACCTAATTTTACGGTACAAACAACTTTTCGGTACCAATACTGGTCAATTCATCCTTAGAGAGACCAAAAACTTAGCGGTGCAGAAGCAAAAATTTGATACCCGTAACAGTTAGAAAAAAGAAAAAAAGCAGTGGCAATTTGAGAAGGAGATAGGAGGCAGCTAAGCCTCCTCAGTCCTGAAAAAAAAAAGGTTTGGTATATACTTATTTTGGTGTTGTTAAGATTTATCACTGACTTCTATGGTACACAAATTGGAGATGCATATCATTAATTTATATTTCTGGAAAGTTAGATATTTTATCTAGTTCTAAATATTTCCTTTAGATATTTGTTAGAGACAAAATATCTAGATAGCCTAGAATGTATCTAGATAAATTCTTTAAGATGTCTAACTTACAAGAAAAATGTTTGGGAGATATCAAAATCAATACTGACTTTAGTATTCATATTACATGAGTTATTATTTATACTAACTATTTTATTTATGTGATTTATTTTTTTATAGTATTTTTATTATTTAACTCAAATATTACTTATATGAATAATAACTCATTTAAGTTAAATAACAAAAGTATTGTACAAATAAATTATATAATAAAATCGTTAATATGAATAACAACTCATTTAATCTGAATAACAAATTCGATATCGATTTTGATATTTATATATCAGCTCCCAAGTTGTAAATATCTAGGTTTCTAGAGAATTCATGCTACCTCTCTTAGTCGCCTATAAATAGAGGCGTCATGCTCCATTTTGAGATCAAGCCTCCAAGTAAGAAGACAAGAAAGAGAAGGTGATCCTCTCCAAGAGTGAGGAGGGATGAGCATGTGAGGCGATCCTTCCGATGGTGTATGGAAAGATGAGTCATGTAGTTTGAGTTATGTTGTGATGTTATGTGCTAGTTGTATTATGCGCTAGTGTTGTGATAATAAAAGTGTATTTGTTGTGTTAGTGCTTCCGTTGTGCCAAACTCAACAGGTATTTGTAAATCAGATACTGCAACATCAGCCCTCGCGTCATAAAAAGAGCTCTTTAGTACTAAAAATGATCATAAACTTAACATAGTCATTACATTAATGCACAATGGTGATATATATATTATTTTCTGTTTTGGAAGTTGAGTAAAGCTAGTATAAGCTTAAGCTCATCAAAGAGTTTGATTAGCTTAATTCAAAAATATATCGAATTGATTTTAAATGATAAATTCAAATTGCTCAATTCATATCAAAATCTTATAGAATACCGAAATTTTCTATTTTTAGAATTTTCTAACTATTTTTTTCAGTTTTTTTTTGAAAAAATGATCTATTCTCATATAAAAATATTTATTATTTTATTATTACTTTAAAATCATTTTCAAAAATTCGAATAAATAGTTAGAAAGCTCTAAAAATATAAAAAATTGATATCTTATCAGATTTTGATATGAATAATTTATTAAGCTAACTTAAATTTATCATTTGAAGCCGTTTCAATCATTTTTGAAATTAATCTCACCGTAATAAGTTCTCTCGCCCATTTCATAGCATAATTAAGCTTGATATTTTACCAAAACAAAGAGATTCCTTTAATTAACTATTTGCAATTACAATCATCGTTGATTTGCATGCATTTCCCTCTCACTTGTATCTCAATAGACAGGGTCCATGAAGCACCGTGTGGAGCGACTGCGTGCTGGGCTGATCGGCCTGGTCTTGACTATGCCCATTTCGACCTCTCTTCCAGAGTTCGGGTTCTGATATTCATAATAATTCATCCCTTCCCAAAACAAAGCAAAAGAAAATTATGGAAATCGCGGTTTCCCCCCAAAAAGCGTTTCCTTTAACCTAATCAGTGATCAGTGATCAGTAATCAGTAATCAGTAATCAGTATTCAGTAATCAGAGACGGAGAGACCCCTCTCTCTTCTCTCAGTTCTCTCTCTGGTGTCTCTTTCCTTTCCAGACAACCGACCCGATCCCGATCCCGATGGCCACAGCGTACTCGTCTGACGAGGAGTCCGACCTAACCCTAAGCCCCGACTCTGTCACGGACTACCAGTTCGTCGACGGAGAAGACGACTCCATCTCCTTCTCCGTCCTTCCGTACGAATTGCCCAGCCCCCGATCAGACCAACTCTACTTACGTGGAACCACGGAAGATAAGTTGCAGAAGCTGTACCAGCCAGCCACAGCTTGGAAGCTTCAAATTTCTCGAAAGACGGCACCCGATGTCTTTGTCCTCTCCAATGGCAAGTGGGTTAAGCTCTTGAAACCCAGGAAATTTTACGAAACCATAATCAGGACTATTTTGATCACCATCCAGGCCTTGCATTTTCTCAGGTGGAACCCAAATTCCGTAGAGAAAAGTTTCTGGGATAATCTCAGACGACTCTTTGAGTAAGTTCTCGCTTCTTCTCTATTTGAATTTCCTGGCAAGTTGTTAGAACTTGGGAGTTTGGGACAACCTTTGGTCTGAATTCCAACTTACTTCTAAGCCAAACCCTATAATCTTAATATTCTGTAAAGTACTAGGACAAGCACAAACAAATTAATGTTTCGGGTTTGATCTTTTGGTTCTGAACCTTGACCCGATACACCATAAAATAAAGAACTCATGAGAATGTTTTATCTATATATATAGCAAATTTGAAGTGAGGCCGTCAGAAGATGATTTCAGGCCTCACATCACTTTCATGAAGCAGTTTGCTGAAAAAGATGAAACTCTTGCAAAGTCTCAGGTAATCTTTTATCTTTTTCTTCATATTATCCAGAGCTTGGCCTTTTTATTGAGAAGACAGAACTAATAAGTTAGGCCTACATTGATGGTAATAAATAAACAGCAAACGAACCAAGAATGAAAAGAGCAAAACAGAAGAAATAGATGCAGCCGGTGACCATACATGTAGGGGTAGTGTACTAAAATACCAATTCGATATTATGTATCTTGTGTACAACATTGTTAGGTTTATCGCCTGATATGAAGATTATCAAATTGTTTCTTGAGGATTTTAATTTTTTTAAATACTTATTGATGAAACTACTTGATATTTAATTATTTTCTAACTAATTTGTTTTTCAGCTTCTGAAGGTCCTCCTTGAGGGAAAAGGCAGGAGAAGAACCGGAGAGGTTGGCATTCTTCCTTTTTTATTGTCATTTTAACTCTAAATAATAGGATCTATGTTAACGGCTGCACACTAAACAATTGTGGGATTTCTTTACAAATGCACTCTAAATAATTTTTCGTACATGCGACAAAGTATTATTGGTTCTTTAGCTTTGCAGTTATTCAAATAGATGTAATGATTTAAAACTTTTTCCCAGTAGATGACTCAGGGAATGTAAATAATTATATACTCGTGTCAATTGCCAATTAGAATATGCAATAATAGTATTGCACTAGTGCTACTGACTGAATTGTGTGCAGTTGGGATATTACCATAAATAATACTCTAGCTGAGCAATAAATAGGATTGTTACAATTGTGAATACTTGATATCAGTTGGATTTGGTACCTGGCAGTCCCAAATGTTGTTTGATTAATGTAGTCACATGAGAGCTCAGTTGTTTGCTACTGTAATGTACCAGGATTGATCTGGTTACACTGACCCTGCAAAACTAAAACCATTTGATATGAACCTGGTTGCTATGACAAAAATTTCAGCTGGTATCATTTGGTCAAGCAGTAATTTATTTCAGCTGGTTGTGTAAAGCATTATGAAACAACAACCTCCAAGATGTCCAGATCAGCTCTTACAAATCTGAACTCTTTGGTACAGGGAAAGTCAGGTGCCCTCGATGTCAAGCAATCATTTATAGCTGAGGATGATGAGGTGGAGATGGGAGATACCAAAGGGGATGAATCTGAGGAGGAGGATGCTGACTTGTTCGATTCTGTTTGCTCAATTTGTGACAATGGTGGTGATCTCTTGTGGTATGATACTGTTTCCTCCTAAGCTTAGTTGGCTCTGAACATTTATATCTTTTGCATTTCATTGATTCTTGCAGACTTGCATTTTTATTATTTGGCTTCCTTAGGTTTGGTTATTGTTTTGTTATCATCCGTCAAATTCTGATTTTTTTTTTAATTTTGGTTCCATTGCATATCTCACGACTAAATATCTAATTGCCAAAGCTCAAACTGAATCCTGAACTTGTGGGTCAAGAATTACTAGCGATGTGCATAATTAATGTATGCTTATGCATTTTAGTCTGTTATGCCTGATGTTGTTTTGTTTTTGTCCTGCACATTCTAAACTTCAATGTTGACATGTTATGTACTGCTTACTGAATTTCAAAATGGACCTGTTTTGCTTAAATCTGATACCAATACATTCATCTTCGGCGACACTTTGTTTCATTAACTTTTAAGAGAGTTAAATCTTTAGCCCCTGAGATTTCGTGATAATTTTATTTTTGTCCTATCGATAGCTTAGTTTAATATTAGTACCATGTTATCTCTAAATTCTGTAGTCAATATCGACTCCATGCATGCAATAAATGATAACATTAAATTAGTAGCATGTTGGTACCAATCAGCTGCTTGACGCCCAAGCCTCGTCTGCTGGAAGATTAAAATTGATGATGTCATGTTCCATTTTTTGGACAATTATGGTTTGCTTTCTCAAGGATATTGTGGTTATTTGGGTACCAGTCCAAGTGCTTTTAATGTAGACAATAAGATTATGAACCAAGTCTGACCTGATACTTTATATATTCCCAGTGAGATCCTTCTTTACCAAATACATAGTGCGTCTATATTTTTCTTCAAAAATTGAGCGTTAGGCAGAGAGGGCTAGGAAGGTGTGTCATCTGGTGAGGAAAGGAAAAGGGTGTCACTAGGATGTGAGGAGTGGAAGTGGAATAGATAGATGTTGATAACAATTGGATAGATTCACTTCTCTTCTGATTCAGGCAGGCAGTTCTCATTGATGAGGTTAGGAATTCCATTGTATCATGTGATTCATATCTTTAATTGCATGATGCTAACTTTTTTGGTTAGGGCTTAAGACTCTGTAACTACTATTTCTTGCTTCTTTGGTAGCAAAAATGGGATACGCAACCAGTATTTTATTATACAAAAGTAGTAATATCCTCTTAGACACAAACACATATTTATATAACAAAATAGTAAGTTATTAGTATGGATGTATATTTTTGTCTGTAAGACTATTTAATGACATGGGTTTGGCATGGGTTTGTTTCAGTTGTGAAGGTGAGTGCATGAGATCTTTTCATGCAACTGAAGAAGCTGGTGAGGATTCATCTTGTGAAAGCCTCAGATTAACTAGTGCACAAGTCAAGGTATATTCCTTTGTCATCCATTTGATCTTTTAACATTTTATTAGTTTTTTGTCGTTTGTAAGTTTTGTGTTTTTTGGCTATTTTTTATGGTTGTTCTTCCTAGGCAATTCAAAACTTCCTTTGTGAGAACTGCAAGGCGAGGCAGCATCAATGTTTTGCCTGTGGGAAATTAGGGAATTCTGATAAAAGCAAGGGTGCTGAGGTATTAAACTCATGACTTTGCCATTTTTATATGCATAATTTACTGTAACCAGATATGATACATTTCTAATTTAAATAAATAAAATAAGAACTGTAGGAGATTTTAACTTGTTACTTTGATGAGTTCAACTAGTTGCTCCATCATGACTATCTTCTGGATCATAATATATGATTATCTTCATTTTTCGGTAGATGATGATTAAAATTCTAGTGCCAGTTCAGCGGTGTTTTAGGATTAGTCATATACTGAAACCTGTTATAGTACCCACTTTTTGGGTTAAATTCACATGTGCCTCTTGAAGACCCTGAAATACTATAGTAAGCCCTTAAAATAAGAACCTTGAGCCCCCAAAAAACATGGGAACACTGTGCAAAAATTAAAAAGCATTATACTTGTGCTAGGTATATCAATGCTCAAATGCTACATGTGGGTACTTCTACCACCCCAATTGTGTGGCAAAGTTGCTATATCCTGATGATGAGGCAGCGGCATCAGAATGCGAGAAGACTGTTTTAGAGGGAAGATTTGCATGTCCTTACCACAAATGTGCTATATGCAAGAAACTCGAGGACAAGGCTGATCCTGAGCTTCAGTTCGCGATGTGCAGACGCTGCCCCAAGTCATACCATAGGAAATGCTTGCCTAGGTTCTTCATCTTCTCTCCCTCCTTTTTATTTTTTTAATTTTGAGCAATCTTCGAATATTATCATACACCTAAAAAACATGAGATCTGTCTTGTAACGGCCCTCTCTACCTTTTGCTTCTGCTGGATATGCCTCTCAGAATTCTCTCTAACAAATGAGGAAGAAAAGAGGTATATTTGATACTTCTGACGTTAAATAAATTAGGAAAGAATATCTTTGATGCCCTACGGGTTATATGAGTTATACCTTGTTTTTTTAGTGGAAATTGATGTCTCTAGAAGCATGCATGAAATTGTTCCTTCTATGGCAGCACACTGCGTGCTGTAGATAGCTGCATAGGGGACCTCAAACATGGTCTGAATAAATTTTTATGCACCTGAGACTGATAAGCAGAACAAGACCACTTGGCCTTACTATCTCTGCCTTAAGTCCATACTTTTAAAAGCCTCTTTCAGCCTCATTTACCATTGTAGGGAGCTGTGAGTGCTTTATAGATTAGCATTTTTGTCTCATCTTTTTATTTGCATTTTTGTTCTGATTGTGGTTCATGATGGTAGATGGTGGGCAGGCATACATATTGTAATGTGATCCTATGATGCTTAACTTTGTTATTTTGATAATTTATTATTATACCATCTTTAATCTGGTTCCATGGAGTGTGAGTTCTGTACTTAGTAGTTTGTCTTTCATAAAGTTCTACTGAACATTTTTTTTGTGGAAAATTGTAGGAAAATATCGTTTACTGCTGATCCTAAAAATGGGATAATGATAAGAGCTTGGGAGGATCTCCTGCCTAACCGTATCCTCATATACTGCTTGTAATGCTCACATTGTTTTCCTTTCTATATGTTTTTCATTACCATTTGTTGTCTTTGGTTGTTATATGAATAAACATTAAAAAAGGCAGCATTCAAGGCAGAAACAGAAAAAAAAACTTTAGTAAATCATAATTAAAACAATATATTACCAAATTTTTTTTATGCCATTTCATGGGAGGATTTGTTTTTTTTTTTTGATCAATGAAATACAGTGGGCCACATATTATGAGGCTCTAAACAATAAGTTACCGTCCATAAAATTCTGTTATTACATAGGTATTGTCAGCTTGATAACAACTAGAGCCTGGAGGTGACAATCTGGGGCTTGGATTGGGTTTGGGTTGTTGAATGTCAGGTTTGGGGTGGTCCAGGGATGGATTGGGTCGGGTCAGGTCTGGTTCATTATCAGTTTGACTTTTCAAATGAGTTTGGATCAGGTCAGTCATGTCCAAGTAAAAAAATGCATAAGTCAATAAGGTTCATGTTACGAGTTAGCAAATTTAACTGTTTTAGTCAATTTGGTTTGGATTATTTCAGGTTGCAAGTAAATTGAATCCAGTTCGGTCCTGGTTACAGATTGGTCGGACTTTTTCGAAAGTGCATATTAAATATTTTGGATCCAATTTCAATAACATAATCCTGTTTTCTTATTTCTTCATTTTTAGTGCAATGTTGCAATTTTTGGGTACTATCTTAATTCAGTAATTCACAGGTTCCCAAACGTTTTGAATCTGTACATAGTATGAGTGGAAGATCAAGACTAAATTTTACTGTTGAATATCATCTTCTTGGGCTTGGGTCATTTTTTGGGCTCTGGGTCATTTGGATTTGGTCAGGTTGGACCGGGTTTGTGTCATTTAGTTTTGGGTTGACACAGGTTTCAGGTTGTACTAGTTTTGGGATGTATAACTTCAGATCAGCAAGGGTTTCATGTCGGCTCAGGTCATTTTTTGGTCAGTTGACTTTTCAAAATTATTGGGTTGAGTCAGGGTTTTACTTAAGTGACAACACTATATACAGGATTCACTTGTGAACATTATAGCTGTTGTACTTTTTCTCAACATAAAATGTTCCTTTTTTCCTAGGAAACACAAGATAGATGAGCAGCTGTTGACACCCAGGCGAGACCACATTGTGTTTCCTAAAACGGTTGCAGCGCAAGAGAAAGGAAAGGTTAGGTTATCAGAAATACCATCCCACAAGCAAAAACTGCCTCTAGCTAAGCGTCATGAATTACCGATAACAACAAGTCGAGACACCTCGCCTGCTGACAGGAGACCTCTGAAGAGGCAGGCCATGCTGTCTGAGGAAGTCGCCTCAAGCAAAGGAAGGGATGTCAGACACCCCAATCAGCTGGGCAAAGGGAAAGCTGTTTCTCTAAGGAAGGTGAAGAAACTGCGGGACAATGACTTATCCAGAGAGGAGGTGAGTGGGACTGCATCTCTAAAGAAGGTGAAGAAACTGCAGGAAAATGACTTATCCAGAGAAG
This sequence comes from x Bolboschoenoplectus mariqueter, assembly GCA_037678475.1. Classification (NCBI taxonomy): domain Eukaryota; kingdom Viridiplantae; phylum Streptophyta; class Magnoliopsida; order Poales; family Cyperaceae; genus x Bolboschoenoplectus; species x Bolboschoenoplectus mariqueter. The sequence continues at coordinate 3,186,283 of CM075283.1, forward strand.
AGGCGAGCGGGACTGCATCTCTAAAGAAGGTGAAGAACCTGTGGGATAATGACTTATCGAGAGAAGGGGTGAGTGGGACTGTAGCTACCTGCAGCAGGAGCCCAAGCCCACGGGAGGTGGCAATAGGTGATTTGCCAAACTGTTCTGGGAATATTCCGCATAGCTCCTTTCCCGTCATAGATGCTCCCATGGAAAACAAGTAAGATGATGTAGGATTATACTGTAAATCAATTTTCATAGCTTTTACCTATGTGCATCTCATCAGTATTAATTAGTAATTGAATTAACATTTTATAATTTGAGGATGTCTAAAATACAACACGTTGCACGAATGGACCTGTACAACGGCTCAATATCTCCAATTTGAAAATAAAAATGATCGATCCAAACTGTTCAATATAAACTCCATATGAAAAATCTTATAGAATACAAAATTTTACATTTTTTAGAATGTTTTTGCTATTTTTTTGGAAGGGAAGAAAATCAATTGATCTAAGGGTTTTGGAGCATCCAATAAGAATGATTTTCTCCCCATCCAAAAAAATAGCAAAAACATTCTAAAAAATGTAAAATTTTGTATTCCATAAGATTTTGATGTGGAGATTATATTGGACGGTTCGGATCGGTCATTTTAAACTTGAAATTTGAGATTTTGATGTGTTGTTCGGGTCCATCCACATAACATGTTGTATTGTAGCCTTCCTCTTATAATTTTATTTGTCTACTCTTTAGTCATTCAGAGATTAACATTTAGTGTTTCAGTTTGTAGTCTTCTTACATTTAGTGTTGTATCTGATTGACTATTTTATCTTCTTCACATCAGAGAAAAAGAATAATTAGCATATCCTTTATACATTAGTCTGATGACAATTTATTTAATCTTATTCAGATCAGAACAACTTTTTGAAGAACTATATTTCTGTACATATGCATAAGCATAATTTTATATGAACTCATTAATTATTTATATTTCTGATAACAATGCAGTCTGTATTCTTACTACTACTACTTTTCTGTTAAATGCATCTTGAGGGAACTTGGATTTACTTAGCATCACGTAGATTTTTTAGCTTCTGTGTGGATTGTGTTTGTTTTGGAATTGTGATTCGAGGTCCTTTCATGGTTGGTTCCTAGGAAAATAATACTATTGTTCCTAACTTGGTTGGCACTTCTTTGTTTAGACAGTATTACTAATTGCCTGTCTTATTGTCTTCACATTTTTCGATGTGTATAATGTTCATTTTGCATATGTATTGCAGAATGAAGGAATTCTTGGAGAAAGAATCAGTAACGGTGAAGGATGTGCTAAAGAGGCTAACCATACCGCGAACCCATCAGTATACTGGTCGGCAGATTGAGAAAGTTACGTGTGGCAAAATCGAGGGATCTGTGGAGGTACTTCAGGACTATAGGATTTTTTCTATTGAATGCATACTATTTTTGGGTCATGCTCAAAGAGAAAGCTGAATTGAAAATATTATAGATAAAAGGACCTGAAATGGATGAAAATTAAACAGAAAACAAAAAAAAAGCATATTGGTCGTGACTCGTGACTGTATGGTGATGTGGTACAGACAGTTAAACTTAACTAAATATTCTTAATTTCTTTTTCTTTTAGATAATTGTGTTAGTGCCATATCGATGAAGTTTTGTTCTAGTCACTGAGATTAGAAATTAGAAATACTTCAAATGGAAATGTTTCTTTTTGAAGATTAGATGACGGCAAACCAAAATTTAGATAACAACTGAGTTTAGAACCAACTTCAAAAAGAAAATTAATATAATTTAGTTGATCTAACTTTGGGGAGGAATGTTTAAACATATTTTGCCAATGGTGCTATAACTTAAACAATGATATTATGCAACGCTTGTTTGTTTGTTTGTTCCTATAGGCTGTACGGACTGCTTACCAGAGAATAATTGATGGGAGCAGTGTGGATGATGCTAAGGCCATATGTGAACCTGAAGTTGTTAAACAAGTCGCCAAGTGGCATGTGAGTGATTCACGTTCGTATACTTTAGTTACTGTTATTAAGTGTTTTGAATTATTCATTTTTATTAATCTTAGATTTATCTTTCTTTTCTGTTATTGGTAGTTCTAGGCAAGAATATTTCCAATTTTTCCTTTCATGATTTTTTGTATAATTGATATGTATGCTATTACAGAAGAAGCTAGGAGTATATCTTTCACCATTCATGCATGGAATGCGATATACCTCCTTTGGCCGTCATTTCACTAAGGAAGAAAAGTTACAGGAGGTATTTCACTTTCAAATAGAAATAAACATATGAGAATATTGTGTTTTGTAATTTTTTTGTTGTATTGCTTTACAAGATTTCCTTGACATGCAGATTTGCAGTAAGCTCCAGTGGTATGTCAAGACCAACGACACAGTACTCTCTCTCTCTCTCTCTAATTTGTTTGTTCACAACTTGATTTCCAAAACCATATGATAAGTAAAACTTGCGGATATTTGTGTAAATATCTGTATCCAGGAAGTTAGTAGGCTGATGTCTTGATTCATTTATCTGCTTTCAGATAGTTGATTTCTGTTGCGGTTCAAATGATTTCAGCCGAATAATGAAAGAAAAGATGGACGCTTTGGGGAAAAGATGTAACTTCAAAAATTATGATATTGTCCCACCGAAGGTAATAAGTTTGTTTTCTACTTTTTGCTTAATTATTAATTTAGGTAGAGCTCAATTGATTAATGCTTAAAAGGAAAATTGTGACAAGTAAATGTGAAGGAAACAAAGAATAACCAATACAACGGCACATACTGGAATGGCTCTTAACTTGCTTTTTCAATTTTGAATCCTAACTATGACTGACATATAATCATTCATGTAGCATAAACAGTACCTGTAAACCTGGTCTCAGGCTCTCAGCACAGGATGCTAAGCTCGATGTTCTCTGGAACTAGCCAATTTTAGGTCCTTTTATAATTTCTTATATGTGTGATTTCTGTTTATTTGGTATTTTGGCGTGTAGGATGATTTTTGTTATGAGAAAAGAGACTGGATGACTGTATGGCCGAAGGAGCTCCCTGATGGCGAATCACTGGTACTAATCTCAATTTTTTCACTCACAAAGAACTGAATTGAGCTGCTAGCACAGAAGCATACCTGAACTGTACAATACCATATTGACCTAATTAGTACTCAATTGTTTTCTTGGCCAGTCTTTGTTTTCATGCAAAAAGAAATGTAAAATGATACTGGTATGGTCCAGAACGAACAGGTACTCTTGCTGGCTCCGGCCACTAATCCTATTTCAGACAGACCATCCTTGTTTTAACACCAAAATTTATTTCTCTATTTCTAGTGTAGTTATTAATCATCTCTTAATATAATTATTCTCTATATTGGTCATAGATAATGGGGCTAAACCCTCCATTTGGGACAAAAGCAGGCCTGGCAAACAAGTTCATTGACAAAGCGCTTGCGTTCAAACCTAAGCTTGTCATTCTCATTGTACCTAGGGAGACTGAAAGGTATTCCTTTAATGTCATCAAATTTTAAATGAGGACTGCTCTCTGTTTAGTCTGTATACTAGTATGAGTATGATTACTCTTTGTTTTTCCATTTGAAATTTGGTGAAGAACTAATCAAGCTTGTTGGACATGTTTGTATGGGTAAGTTTCAGCCAATATATTTGACTCTGTGATGCAACTATTCTTTATGAATAAAACCTTGTGCAGAAAGGAAATTAATTAACCATTTAAGGTTATGGGCATGATTGTCATCTCAATAATAAATCACCAGTCCAGCCCATGAATATTTTTGGTTATTGAAAAATGCAGCAGTTAGAGATGATAGTGATAGCAAACTGTGTTGTCGGTTAGAGGACCAACTATATGTTTCACCCAACTTCACATTAGTACAAGCCCCTATTCTAAACTTTATGTTTTAACTATCTCTTTATTTTTTTTAGCTTATTATTCCAGACCGTTTTTTATTAATGTTGTGCTCTTTGTATGTGTGTGTGTGGGTGGGTGAAACCAGGCTTGATCAGAAGCGGACACCCTATGACTTGGTCTGGCTTGACAGTGTGACGCTCTCTGGCATGGTAATTATTTCTCTCTCCAAATCTTCTGGTGTTGCGCTATGTTTCTCAGTGCATCTTTTCTATTTCTGTTTCAACTTCTTCCACAGCAGGCCATTCCTATCATTACGTTGGTTGATGGTTTTGATCACTATATACAGCTAGAGTACCCGTTGTACCATTTTAACATACTAAACAAAATAGGGGTCTAAATAGTAATTGTACAACAAATGCATGCATATTGTACCATTTTTGCATGGACTTCTCCAAGACAATGGGTGGGCACTGATTAAAACATGAATTGAATTTTGCATCCAGTCATTCTACTTGCCAGGCTCGGTGGATGTGAATGACAAGCAGATGGATCAGTGGAATGTGATCCCACCACTGCTATACCTATGGAGCCGCACTGACTGGACTGCCCGCCACAAGGCCATTGCTGAGGAGCACGGTCACTTCTCCAACCTCTCGCCAGACATGCCGGCATCACCCCTATGTCCACCCCTGCCTTCTGAGGAGGAGCAGAAGGAGGCTGAAGACATCATCTCTGAGGTCATAGGTGACATCTCTGTGATAAACAATGTGGTGATGGAGATGAAGCAGGAGGATATTACATCCAGGAAGGGGAAGGAGAAAGTGGACCCTGGCCCTCGCATGGTAGAAAGTCGAGTGAAGACTGGACCCACTGTCCTGAAGCAGATGGAAGAAAAGGATGCGGGTACGAGTGCTACTGCAATTGAAGAAGTCAAGAAGCCTAATGATAGAAACCAAGGGAGAGAAAAGAAGGGACCACTGGAGGGGACAGGGTCCCATAGAGAAGCTAGAGGTACTGACCGCCAGAATGATGGTAGGGGAGATAGGGCTGACCAAAATTCTGATGCAAGCAGCCCCCTCAAAGAAGCTAGAGCAAATAAACCCCACAATGAGGGTTCAGTCCGGGGACCCCACAAGGAATATACAGATAACAGACACCACAATGAAGGTGGAGCTACCCAGGACCATCAGGAAGCAAGAGTACTTAGGCCTCACCATAACTTCAGAGAGACTGAGCCATGCAGAATTGGGAAATGGCCTGATGCGCAAGGGGGCAGCTCATACTACACAAGGGAAATCAAGAGGAGGTTGCCTGAGATGAGAACAAGTTCTGCCAACCACATTGGGAGGAGATCACCTCCTGCGGTTATAGACAGCAGGTCCAACAAAATGAGGCAGTCGGAAGATAGAGCAACTGGGATCCCCAACAATGGTAATGTTTCTGATATGGATATCTCTTCTCCAGATAATAGACAGAATGCGTCTGCAATTAGAGGTGACAACACTGCTAGCTGGGTGAATAATAACAACCCTAGCAGATACGATAGCACCTCTAACAGAGGGAATAGTAGTACCAGTCGGAGGGAGAATAATAATAATAATGGTTATAATAGCAGATACGATAGCAGATACGATAGCAGCATAAACAGAGGGAATAGTACTCTTCAGAGGGAGAATAATAACACTGATAATGGAGATATCTTACCGATGGCAGGCTTTCAGTACAATAATGATCTATTGATGGAAGGGCCAATAGAAACACGCCAATTGGACTCGCAGCTTGACTTCTCCGACCTGGGTCCCATTTTGAGCAATGGAAATGATGATTTCAATGATATGGCAAGAAAATACCCCACACCATCCTCTTATGACTGGAGTTATGGATCAGGTTTGGGATCTGGATCTGGATCAATCTTAGAGAGGGGCTTTGACGATTTTGGAGGGCTCGGTCGGTTTTATGGGTCCCAAGATGAGAACAGATACAATAATTTTGGGGCAGGGACAACTGGTCAATCTGGCAATACCTTTCATAACAGCACATATTCATCTTCTTATGGCTTATCAGGCCTTGGTGGCAGCACGAGCACATCTGCTATGGACAGGTATGCGCCCAGGTTGGATGAGACTAACTTTTTGCGGCCTGGAGGGTCTTCAGGCTTTTCTGGTGGGTCCCACCAATTTCACCAAGGCGGGTTCGGTGCCCTCAGTGGGTCCCCACCTTATTCTTATGACATGCATGGGTTGGATAGAAGAGAGATGCCTGCACACCGCCCTGACCTTTCTGGGTTTGGGGCAAGGCAACAGCACTCATTTCGACCACCACCAGGTTCATCAGGTGGTTGGCTTGACGACTAACCTCATACTTGATAGAAGATACTTTTCTTTGTTTGTCTGTAGCTCAGTAGTGTCTTTTGTTGGAGGGCACATGTACATTCCGTATCAACAAGTCAAGATGCATGTAATTAGGTTGTGATTTTTAGATTATGCTCTTGCCTGTATTATAGATTTTTGCAGCGCGCAGATCAGGATGGACTTCATTGCACTTTTATGATGGACTAACCATTTCCTGGTTGTTTCTTGATTATTTTCTTCTGTTTGAAAATTACCACTGTATGATTATTTTCTTCTGTTTGATTATTTTCTTCTCAATTCCATGCCATGATCACATCAATATCGGCTGATGCTATTGTAAGGTTCTAATTGAACATACACCTGGAAGTCCCATGCCATGGGCTAACAAATCGCTCAAGTCAGAGGTTAATCTATTTTATTACCCCCCCCAGCTTGTGAAGTAAGGAATACAGAACCAAAATCTAAGGGCTTGTATATGGTCGTTCTTCGACTATCTCAGCAACTGAAGCGTTATTTTAAAATATATCATAAAGTTATCAGATCAGAAAGTTGTCATTACATAATTTCTCTCTTTTTATTTTGAGGTACTGGTACTAAAAAAATTAAAAATATTTACAGCGTGCTTAATTTAATCGGCTTGTAAAAAACCAAAGGAATGAAAAAGGTCATTACATAATGTTAGCAATTATTTGTATGTCCTCTGGTCACAGCGGTTCGGACTTAGTATAAAATGTTGCAATCTGTATTGTATAACTGTCATTAATCTAAAGAGCTATAAATATATAGTAGTACCACACAGCCGAAAACATCCAACTCTTGAGATTTAAGAAAAGAAAGGTCCCAATTCTCTTAAGGAGGGCATGAACTAGGGCTAGACCACCCATCATAAAAAAGACGACAAAGAACAATAAGAAATTCCTGCTAAATAAATTAATCGACTTTGGGATTGTTTTTTAGTTCAGATACATTGGATGTTGATTCTAAGACCTGACAGACGACAAAAGCAAACGTGGCTTTTTAAGTTTTTAGTCCAGTTTCCTGATGTGTTTGAGTGTGTTCGTTTTGGGTTCTATTATATTTGATTCATCTGTTCATTGTTCAATTGGGGTGTTTCCGTTCCAAATTAAGCCAGTCATCAATGCTGTAAGGATCTCTTAGCAATAAGAAACCGGGAGAGCGAATTTTGTAGCTACATTTTATCAGAACTATTTCGTAGGAGCAGCTTTCTTCAGGCTTGGAACAATTTAATTTGTCGTATCATAAAAGAGGGAAAAAGAGAATTCCTGCTTTAAAAAATAAGGCATAGCACTCGACTTCCTATTGATAATTCTTCTCATTAAATTACCTTCAAATACATAACTGGGGCAATATCATTTCAAGCATATGCAAATTATATAGGACAGTTAAAAGATGTTTAGAGATGGATGCCATGATCTGGAACAGACAAATCATACTAAAATAAAAGAACCTAAAAAAATATTATAGGATTAAAAAAGCAATGAGCAGTGGCGAGCATATATATATTTCTTTGCTTGAACCTATACAATTTATACAAGGTGATACATTTGGTAGTATTTATAACCAAGAAAAAGGGAAGGAAAAGGAAACAAAAAGGAAAACTGGGTCATGACTAGCCAAAACCCACAGAAATATTTTGTTCTTGTTCCGGTAAAATGCACTCTATTTTGGGTTTCAACTCCTAACAAGATTCCTTTACATTTGTTACATTTTCAAAAAGAAAAGAAACAAAAAGTTCTTTGGATATGAGTAAGCAGTTAAGCACAGAACTAAAGCAACCATTTATTATTCATCCAATTTGAGAGAATTGATTCGCTTCAGTCTCTGATCAATCTCAGCCAAAACCACTGTCTCTTGCTTCTTTCTCTCCTTCGTAATTGAGTTGGCTGTCATACCTCCTATCTTATCAAATGCCACCTGAAAGAAAATCCACAATAATTAATATCGCATCATACTACTTAATTTCGGATGAAATTACAAAAAACAGCCCTTAGAACAACTGCAAGATTTTTGAGCTGTTATTCGAACCCATACAAGTTTCTAACAGGTAGGGAAGGGTCATGATCTTTTTCTTTTACATTTCCCAATGTTTAAGTTTTTTTGAAAAGAAAAAAAAACGTACCGTAAGAAGCTCATCAGGATCATATAGGTGGCGGGAAGTAGTTTGTAAGATGTCTATCACATCTCCAATGTGATGTGCTCTTAGCAGATCCTCTTCTTTCATCTAGGAATTTTTTTTTTAATGTTCAAAATTAACAATGTTGTATTGTTTTATTTTCATGTGCTGAAAAATGAAAACTAATATCAACTCTAGATGTTGGGCAAAAACTCAAGGTTGGGTCCATCAACTTGGGTTAGTATTATAATATCTACCAGCATTAAAATGTACTGTTCAAAGCATATAATCTATATCCCAATTTGATGGTATTTATGACCGCAGACAATAGAAAAATAGGAAGTAAAACCGTTCATATGTGCCTTAGGATCATGAATTGTGTAAAAAAAATAATGTAATAAATGACAAATGTAATGGTACCTTAAATATTGCAAGTGCCACATGGAACAAAACTTTAGCTCCCTCGTAAAATAGTACATCCCACACCCTCAGTGTTGTCTGACATCAATCAATTTAAAAAGGTAACATAAATAGTAACATACTGCATTGCAACGTGTTCACTTTTGGAATGTAATTATCAATTCTAACAACTGGAGCTATAAGTTTTACGGTAGGTGGTGTGGTTCTGCTGAAACTAGAAAAGGAAAGAAAAAGACGAGAGAGAAAATGATTGATGAAATTATGAATCAGACCTCAGAAGGGAGGCTTTTAGAGAAGAGGCAAAGAAACCATTCAGTGGCCACAAGAGAAGCATCAAATCCCATCAATTCCAAATGTGCTGCTATTCTGTGTTTCCCGATAAGGTAGCATAATGGATGAGAATGTGCAAGAATTCAAAGAAATTGCGATAACCAAGAAACAAATGAAGTACAAAAGCCTCAACACAGTGGCACTTGGTAATTTCCAATTTTGCAGGGTAAATAAAACATTTTTTATGATGCTTACCCCCTCTGCCTCCCCCTCCCCACCCCCATAAACTCCAACATCAATTCCTTGAATAAATGAATAATGAAGCAAACAAATGGAAAAGAATAAGGAAAATTACGAAAAGGTGCTGACCAACATACACATGTAAAAGTTTAAAAATAGTATGCTTTGTGGATTCATTTTTTTCATCAAAAGTAAATAGAGCAAACCTGGGGCACTTTTTTGTAAGAAGATCCTTGAAAACCCTTTGTTCGACATGGCAGCCTGAGAGGTTATCAGTATAGCAATCACTAACCAAAACATTTTCCAATAATACAGATAGCATCCAAAATGCATCTTCTTCTTCGGTCATCACGAGTAATAGTAGTGCAGCCACATAATTTAGCCCCTGGAAAGCCACAAAATCACATTTAGACCCAAGTATTTTTTGTATAAGCACCTAATAATGATTTCAATCTGCTCCATTGAAAATTGGCAAGCCAATGCCAATACCAGTTCTGGTACCAAGTGGCATGATACATAAGAAAACATAAATTGGAGGATATAATGCAGATGCATATGAAAAAATAACTGCATATCAGCATAGTGCCAGACAGCAGAATATAAGATATGGCAAAATAAGAAACTTTTCTTTGGCAGGGGTTTTTGTGGAGTTTTGAGAAAGTTCACCTGGCAATAACCAACTTCGGAGTCACGAAACGAGTAGCCAACAAGTACACGACGAAGAGCTGCTTGACCACCTTCACTATTTAGCCAGGGATGGCATGGGAAAGTGCGCGGGAGATCCTGTCCCAATAAACAATAAAATCAGCAAATGATTTTCATCGAAAACATATAAATTAAGGGTCTTCAATTATTTCCTTCATGGAGGTATCAAGCCAATTAGAACCATTTGTCTGAAACGTCACAAGTATCTATTCAATAAGACCAGAGCATAAGACATACCTAGTATTGAATTCAAACCCAAAAAACTGACTGCAAGCACATCAATGGCAAATCTCAAGTCTTGCCATACACATTTGCAACAACATTTGAAGATGTATGCAAATCAAATGTCACAAGTAATAGATATTACAAGAGAAGTAATGTAAAAAATCTTACATGGTCAATCTGTCTAGTAGCAGGAGTTGTTTTCCCTTCAGTAGCTCTGATCAATTCATCATAGTACGTCTCTGGCACAGTCGACCTTTTCTTGGCCGCACCAGACAATGACAGCCACAACTTTGGCCGGAGAGTTGGCGGCACACCTTTTCGGACCAACTTCTTCAATGTCATGGTATTTGTCAGCACTGAGAATTTCAGGGATGCAACCCCATTGGAGGAGATTTGTGTGTGCAAATACCAGTTTGCCCCTTTGCTCATCTCGAGGTCCCACCATACCTTGCTCTGTTGCCTGATTCGCTCTCTAACCTCATTCAGCACATTAACATCATCCACATTTCCCTCCACCGTGAAACCATAGAGGTCTTCAAATTTGACCGAAATGGTGTTGGAATTTGAAAAATTGGCTGATTTTTTTGGGTTTTTTGCAGTCAAATTTGTGGTATTGGAGGAGTTAGGGGTGGTCCAGAGAGTTCGAATACGCCTGTGAGGGGTAAAAGCTGAACCGATATCTCTATCTGTTTGGACGCCAAACATTATGATTGTTTTGAAATTTGAAAGATTGAATTGTTCTCTTGGGAATTAAAGCAAACAGCCTGCAATGCCTAGAGGTTTGTTCTCTTGGGAATTAAAGCAAACAGCCTGCGGGCAGAAAATTTGCAAGTTTTTGGAGGGAAGAAGAGGGTTAATTGGTGCAAAAAAGGAAAAATGTAAAGGAAGTAGAGTTTATGCAATGCGATTCCAATCGTCTATAAAGGCATTGACATAACGAGAAGGATAGACGGAGCTCTGATGAAACATCAAATCACGCATCAAATGCTTAGATGAAGGAAGAGAGGATTGGGATATGAAATGGGAATCCAGCTTCAAGGGAAATTAATTTTTGAAAGGAAACAAAAAGTTCAAACCTTACATGCAAAACTAAAAAGAGGAACTTTGGCCGGTCTTCTATTTGTATTGTTTATGTCGGGGGGAGGGAGGGATTACGATTATCTCCTTATTGGATCCTCCATGAATGACAGACAGCAATAGAGAGAGAGAGAGAGAGAGAGAGAGAGAGACGAAACAGACCAAGTCTCTTTTTGTCGTTTGTCTGTTTCTTTATCTATGTCATTTTTGGTTTCGGACTTTCATTTCTCCTTTTCGGGAAAATGGAGAAAATTTAGAGGGAGTCATTTACGCATTAGGAGGCTTGCTTCTTTGTGGATCTTTTGCTGAAAATTGGATTGGATTGGATTATTATTGGATTGGATGGGAAGGTGATTGACTGATTGTTGTTCAAATTTGAAGTATAAATTAGGCAATCTTTATTTGAAAATTAATTGCCAGACTTCCCAATTAGAGAGGTTCTGTAATTATGCAAAGTTCTTGGGTTTCGGTGCAAAAGCTCCTCCTTGCAATAACTAATAACTAAAAACTTACACGAAAGGAAAAATCCAAGCAATGGTGCTTGCCTTTGCCCAGTTATGATTATGATGGGAACTAATTAAACGGATGTGTGATGATTATGATGGGAACTAATTAAATGGATGTGTCATGATGGAGGCGTGACTACATGAGAGATGCAAATTGGTCAGGGTAAGATCTGTTCTGTGCTTGACTTTGCCTCAAATTACGAAAGCACCCTTCTTGCCCATGGAAATAGGCGTTCGTTGCAATCTGTTTATTTCCCGAGGGCATCAACAGAAAGAGCAGCCTCCTGTGACAGTTGCGGTGTGCCAATCCGTGCAGCATGGCTTATAAGCTAAGAAATTAAGAATCATCTTCAGAGATGAATTTGTATGTTTTCTTTCTACAATTTTCGGCTTTTAATTGCTAATGACGCCCATTATCTTTACTTATTTGTAACCAACTCCAAATATTGCTCGTGACTGCAACTCTACAACTGACACCCAAAATTCAAAATTTTTGGGCCCTTCATAATTTTTACTGCCGGATTAAAATGGAAAAAAAAGACCGTTAAAAGTTAAACGCTAAAAATAAATATTAACGTTAGGCAAGGTAAAATATTTTGAAATTAAAACTACAAGTACAAGTTAGGGGCGCTTGTTTGAATTTAAATACTTAATGTTGAGCATATCAGTTAGGAGTTCATAAAGGAAGTTGTCTGATATACATATATCATTGTTGATGTTGTCATGCATATCAATTTTATTATTTATATTACATAAATTATTATTGATAATAATAATTTTATCATGTAATTTATTTTTTACAATACTTTTATTATTCAATTTAAGTGAGTTATTATTCATATTAGTGAATTTAAATTGAATAAAAAAATATTATACAAAATTAATTATATAATAAAAATATTAACATGAATAATAATTTATTTTAATTTGAATAATAAATATTTGTTTAAGATTTTCCCACGAGGAAATAAAGGTATCACTCGTTTATTCATTTTTATATGGAAGATATAGATGAAGATTGTATCCGGGTCAATTTTAGTTATTTATCGTCTTACCTGGTACATGAATCCATCTCCTTCCTAGTAGCTACTACATTCTTATCTACCTCTCATTCTTATATGGAAGATATACATGGATATCTCAGCAGCACTTCTCAATCGTTGGCATTGGTTAAGAAAAGGAGGCATAAGTAAATGGAACACATATAATTGAAATTATTAAATGGAAGAGCGCTCGATCGATCATTCGTTTTGTTTTGAGGCATTAATGGATATGCATGTGATGTCATGATGAATGCACATATATGTATTTGTATGGTTGAGATTAACTGAAGAGATGCATACATACGTCAATATATGTATGTCAAAGCTGACCGTTTCCCGTGAAACCCAATCAAACCACGTGTAGTTTCAACTCTATACATATATATGTATGTATGTACTGAGTATTTAGATAAGTGTAAATCTTCGAAAACACATTTTAAGCTAGGCTAATTAAATTCTTGTATAGAATTCAAGCGCATGCATGCATGCATGCCAGAAATTTATTGGTGGGCGAATGCTATCTGTTAATTAAACGAAACAAAATCCTAATAAAAGGTCATATATATATATATATATATTGCAAATGAAGTCGCTAGCTCTACCTATAATTAAAATTAAGATGCAACAAACTCAAGTTAGCTACAAAAAGCATGAGCTAGGATCCAAGGGTAGGTGATATATTTATATTTTTCTTGCTCTTTCAGTAAAGTTCTTTTATGATTTTAATTTCTTGTTGGAGTGTTTGAGATGTATTAGAAAAATAAGAAGAACAAAAGAGAGAGATGGTTGATAAAGTTCACATGTACAACGAGTCAAAAAATATTTTGTATGGTGGATCAAAAGTACAAGTCATAAGATCCATCGCATTTATAATGTGTAGTCAAATCCATAGATAATTAAGATTTGACCTATCTTTTTTAATTATGGACCCCTCCTTCCCATCTTTCATCTACTTCCTATTGTTTTCTGATTAAAAAGAAGAGCAACCAAAAAGAAGCAAAAAAAGGAAGCAGAAGAAGACAAATTAGACCCAGAAAAATTATCAAATCTCACTCCTTTCACTCATTTCCCACCATTTCAAACAACTCCTTACTCTAATTCACCACACTAATGATATATATATAAAAAATCTGATATCATAGATCTATAATTCAGTTTCGGTGCAGCTATATTTATAGAAATTACCATCTTCTAACTTAAATAGTTTCAGGATCATTCGAGAGATACATACATATATATATATATATATTCTCTAGCAATTAGTCTTCAGAATTATATTATTATTATTATTATTATTGTAGGTCTATATGTAATAATTAATTAAAGAATTGATACTCAATAGTTTAGTCTTTGTACCAGCCTGACAAGCCAAATCATAGAGGAGCAAAAACATTATCCAATATTTTAGTCTACATTATCTCAAATACTCCTTCAAAAATAATCCTCTGTATATATATTCCGGATCCCATTTTACAAACCTGAGCTTTCCAACCCCGAATCAGAGCCCCAGCCCAGAGAAAATGTCCTCTACCATTAATTAATAATTAATTAACCCCTCCTAGCTATCTCTTTCTATTATAAATAAGGCAATTAAGTTGAGGACTAAATCAAAATTTCTATGCTCACATAACTTCATTGTCATGACTCTTTCATTTGGTATTAATTGGAATTCAGATCGTGTGATCACGCACTTCTTTGACCGTCTAAAAAATAATATGAAAGCAACAGTCAGCACCGTTTAATTAATAGAGAAAAATATTATAGATATATATCTATGCATGCTTTGGTTCAAAATTTTGAATAGGTAAAATGAGCACGTTGATACAAATATCTTTATTGGTCAACTAATTTGTACCACCTGTTTCTTATCTTTTAAGAAAAATTCATATTTGCACCTCATAAAAATAAAAAATATTGTTCTAGTGATAACTCTCACAATTACAATCTTACAATTCTTACATAACTAATATATTAAACATATATCAATTTTGGATGTTTGAAGCACCGTAGAAAATACAGTCTCTGCTTGATCTCAACCATCTATTTGTTGTGCCTTTAATCTGGAGCGTTCCATGCAATTCAAGTTCCTAAGAACTTCATCTATTATTTGATGCTTTGTTTGTGTTTTATTGTATGTCGCCAGTTCGTCTAATTTATAAGAAGTGTCAATCCGGACCGTTTGTTTGCATTGCTCTAAATGCAATGAGTTCGGACTTCAGAGCATCTCGCTTCTTGGATTCCGTGGGAGCTGCCCCTTCCATCTTTGACTTTGGTCATAGCTTTTTCGGTTCTTGGATCTTATGTGCCATCCCGCTCCACATTTTTCATGGGATCTTCTCTGCCCATTTGTTTTGTGTGTTGCAGTTGTTTGTTCTTGTTCTGTTGTTGTGCCTTTGTCCGCATCATTGCATGTAGTACCACAATATGACACAATTTTTTTTTTTTTTTTTTGCGTGCGTACATTATCTTATTAAAAATAAGAGGTGAGTGGCATGGTATAGTTAAGGCACGGCGTGTTATACATACCGTGTCGATTCGATCCGTGCTAAACGTGACGTGCCTTAACCGTATCGTGTCGAGTTGACACGCCATGCTAGTTTTAACCGTGCTAAACGTGTTTGGTGAGGAAAAAATTCGAAAAAATCGGAAAATTGTAAAAAATTCGGAAAAATATTAAAAAATATTAAAAATTCAAAAATTTTAAATTTATTTATTACTAAAAAAATTAAACAAATAATTAAAAAAATTTATAAAAAATGCAAAAAAATTAAAAAATCCCGCCAATAAATTACAAAATCAACCGTCCGATTAATATCTAACGGCTTACAATCTGTGCATACTATGTTTATCCGTGCTAAATGTGCCTACACGTGTCCATTCCTATCATGCCTATCTGTGTCTATACGTGCCTAACCGTGCATATCCGTGTCTATTCGTGCCGAACATACCTACACGTACCTACGTGTGCCTACGCGCGTTCTCGTGTCGTGCGTATGTGTGTTCTGTGCCGTGTCCCCCCTACCTGTGTGTGTCGTGTCGTGTCGTGTCGCCCCTTTTACCCGTGTGTGTCGCGTCGTATTTTCGGCGATAAAAATCCGATATTATACAGATAATGGCACGACACACGATATATATAATACGGTATGTTTTGATACGCCGTACTGTATCGTGTCGTGATACGCCGTACTGTATCGTGTCGTGATACGTCGTACTTTTTTTAGAATTGTAATTGCATGCTCTTTGGTTTCGGTGGGGGTGTTGTTTTCCTCTTACTCTTTTTTTTTTCACTTTTTGTGCGCCCTTCCTGCTCCGTTGTTTCTGCCCACTGTATATGGGCCCTCTTGCTAAGTTTTTGCTTCTCTGGTGTGCTGTGCCCTTGTTGCTCCGCTTCCTTTTGATTTGCGCGCAGGATTGCCTTTTCACATCTTTTCTATCAATTTCGGCACTCTCTCGCTTCTCTCTTTGCTCTCTCTATCTTTAAGCACAAGATATGAAGGGAAAAAAATATTTTTTTTGGGCCAAAACTAGTTTTCGGTATTCGGCACTAAATTCATTATATTTTTGAGCCAAAACTAGTTTTTCTTATTCGGGACTCGATTCTTGATTTTCTTGAGTCAAAACTAGCGGTTGCTATTGGGGACTCGATTCTTGATTTTCTTCATCCAAAGCTTCTTTTGGGTATTTCAGCCTCGATTCTTTATTTTCTTGAGTCAAAACTAGTTTTTCCTGTTTGGGACTCGATTATTGATTTTCTTGATCAAAAACTAATTTTTGGTATGCCGCCCTATATTCTTTATTTTCTTGAGCCAAAACTAGTTTTTGGTATTCAGGACTCGATTTGTGATTTTCTTGATCCAAAACGAGTTGTCGGTATTCGAGACTCGATTCTTGATTTTTTTTATCCAAAACTATTGTTGGCTATTTCAGACTCAATCTTTTATTTTCTTGCCCCAAAACTAGTTTGTTGTATTCGGACAGAATAATAGTTTTCGGTATTCCGCACTAAATTTTTTTTTGACCCAAAACTAGTTTTTGCTATTCGGGAATCGATTCTTTATTTTCACGATCTAGAACTATTTGTTGGTATTCAGTACTCGATTCTTGTTTTCTTCATCCATAACTACTTTTGGGTATTTCAGACTCAATTCTTTATTTTCTGGAGCCAAAACTAGTTTTTGCTAATATGTACTCAATTATTGATTTTTTTTGATCCAAAACTAATTTTTGGTATTCTGCACTAAATTCTTTATTTCCTTGAGCCAAAACTAGTTTTTGGTATTCGGGACTCGATTCGTGATTTTCTTGATCCAAAATGAGTTGTCGGTATTCGGGACTCGATTCTTGATTTTTTTTATCGAAAACTATTGTTGGGTATTTTGGACTCAGACTTATATTTTCTTGATCCAAAACTATTTTGTTGTATTTTGATATTCCACACAGAATTCTTTATTTTCTCGAGACAAAATTAGTTTTCGGTATTCCGCACTAAATTCTATAATTTCCCTGGCCGAAACTAGTTTTTGCTCTTCGAGACTCGATTCTTGATTTTACTTAATCCAAAACTAGTGTTGGGTTTTTCGGACTTAATACTTTATTTTCATGGGCCAAATCTAGTTTTCGGTATTCCGGACTCAATTCTTTATTTCTTTGAGCCAAAAAAAATATTTGATATTAGGGTTCAGGGTTCAGGGTTCAGGGCTTAGGGCTTAGGGCTTAGGGCTTAGGGTTTGGGGTTTGGGGTTTGGGGTTTGGGGTTTGGGGTTTAGGGTTTTGGGTTTAGGGTTTTAGGGTTTTAGGGTTTGGGGTTTAGGGTTTAGGGTTTAGGGTTTTGGCTTTTAGGGTTTTAGGGTTTGGAGTTTTAGGGTTCAGGGTTCAGGGTTGAGGGTTCAGGGTTGAGGGTTGAGGGTTCAGGGTTCAGGGTTCAGGGTTGAGGGTTGTGGGTTGAGGGTTGAGGGTTTAGGGTTTAGGGTTTAGGGTTTAGGGTTTAGGGTTTAGGGTTTAGGGTTTAGGGTTTAGGGTTTAGGGTTTAGGGTTTAGGGTTTAGGGTTTAGGGTTTAGGGTTTAGGGTTTAGGGTTTAGGGTTTAGGGTTTAGGGTTTAGGGTTTAGGGTTTAGGGTTTAGGGTTTAGGGTTTAGGGTTTAGGGTTTAGGGTTTAGGGTTTAGGGTTTAGGGTTTAGGGTTTAGGGTTTAGGGTTTAGGGTTTAGGGTTTAGGGTTTAGGGTTTAGGGTTTAGGGTTTAGGGTTTAGGGTTTAGGGTTTAGGGTTTAGGGTTTAGGGTTTAGGGTTTAGGGTTTAGGGTTTAGGGTTTAGGGTTTTAGGGTTTAGGGTTTAGGGTTTAGGGTTTAGGGTTTAGGGTTTAGGGTTTTAGGGTTTAGGGTTTAGGGTTTAGGGTTTAGGGTTTAGGGTTTAGGGTTTAGGGTTTAGGGTTTAGGGTTTAGGGTTTAGGGTTTAGGGTTTAGGGTTTAGGGTTTAGGGTTTAGGGTTTAGGGTTTAGGGTTTAGGGTTTAGGGTTTGGGGTTTGGGGTTTGGGGTTTGGGGTTTGGGGTTTGGGGTTTAGGGTTTGGGGTTTAGGGTTTAGGGTTTGGGGTTTGGGGTTTGGGGTTTGGGGTTTAGGGTTTAGGGTTTAGGGTTTAGGGTTTAGGGTTTAGGGTTTGGGGTTTAGGGTTTGGGGTTTAGGGTTTAGGGTTTAGGGTTTAGGGTTTAGGGTTTAGGGTTTAGGGTTTAGGGTTTAGGGTTTAGGGTTTAGGGTTTAGGGTTTAGGGTTTAGGGTTTAGGGTTTAGGGTTTAGGGTTTAGGGTTTAGGGTTTAGGGTTTAGGGTTTAGGGTTTAGGGTTTAGGGTTTAGGGTTTAGGGTTTAGGGTTTAGGGTTTAGGGTTTAGGGTTTAGGGTTTAGGGTTTAGGGTTTAGGGTTTAGGGTTTAGGGTTTAGGGTTTAGGGTTTAGGGTTTAGGGTTTAGGGTTTAGGGTTTAGGGTTTAGGGTTTAGGGTTTAGGGTTTAGGGTTTAGGGTTTAGGGTTTAGGGTTTAGGGTTTAGGGTTTAGGGTTTAGGGTTTAGGGTTTAGGGTTTAGGGTTTAGGGTTTAGGGTTTAGGGTTTAGGGTTTAGGGTTTAGGGTTTAGGGTTTAGGGTTTAGGGTTTAGGGTTTAGGGTTTAGGGTTTAGGGTTTAGGGTTTAGGGTTTAGGGTTTAGGGTTTAGGGTTTAGGGTTTAGGGTTTAGGGTTTAGGGTTTAGGGTTTAGGGTTTAGGGTTTAGGGTTTAGGGTTTAGGGTTTAGGGTTTAGGGTTTAGGGTTTAGGGTTTAGGGTTTAGGGTTTAGGGTTTAGGGTTTAGGGTTTAGGGTTTAGGGTTTAGGGTTTAGGGTTTAGGGTTTAGGGTTTAGGGTTTAGGGTTTAGGGTTTAGGGTTTAGGGTTTAGGGTTTAGGGTTTAGGGTTTAGGGTTTAGGGTTTAGGGTTTAGGGTTTAGGGTTTAGGGTTTAGGGTTTAGGGTTTAGGGTTTAGGGTTTAGGGTTTAGGGTTTAGGGTTTAGGGTTTAGGGTTTAGGGTTTAGGGTTTAGGGTTTAGGGTTTAGGGTTTAGGGTTTAGGGTTTAGGGTTTAGGGTTTAGGGTTTAGGGTTTAGGGTTTAGGGTTTAGGGTTTAGGGTTTAGGGTTTAGGGTTTAGGGTTTAGGGTTTAGGGTTTAGGGTTTAGGGTTTAGGGTTTAGGGTTTAGGGTTTAGGGTTTAGGGTTTAGGGTTTAGGGTTTAGGGTTTAGGGTTTAGGGTTTAGGGTTTAGGGTTTAGGGTTTAGGGTTTAGGGTTTAGGGTTTAGGGTTTAGGGTTTAGGGTTTAGGGTTTAGGGTTTAGGGTTTAGGGTTTAGGGTTTAGGGTTTAGGGTTTAGGGTTTAGGGTTTAGGGTTTAGGGTTTAGGGTTTAGGGTTTAGGGTTTAGGGTTTAGGGTTTAGGGTTTAGGGTTTAGGGTTTAGGGTTTAGGGTTTAGGGTTTAGGGTTTAGGGTTTAGGGTTTAGGGTTAGGGTTTAGGGTTTAGGGTTTAGGGTTTAGGGTTTAGGGTTTAGGGTTTAGGGTTTAGGGTTTAGGGTTTAGGGTTTAGGGTTTAGGGTTTAGGGTTTAGGGTTTAGGGTTTAGGGTTTAGGGTTTAGGGTTTAGGGTTTAGGGTTTAGGGTTTAGGGTTTAGGGTTTAGGGTTTAGGGTTTAGGGTTTAGGGTTTAGGGTTTAGGGTTTAGGGTTTAGGGTTTAGGGTTTAGGGTTTAGGGTTTAGGGTTTAGGGTTTAGGGTTTAGGGTTTAGGGTTTAGGGTTTAGGGTTTAGGGTTTAGGGTTTAGGGTTTAGGGTTTAGGGTTTAGGGTTTAGGGTTTAGGGTTTAGGGTTTAGGGTTTAGGGTTTAGGGTTTAGGGTTTAGGGTTTAGGGTTTAGGGTTTAGGGTTTAGGGTTTAGGGTTTAGGGTTTAGGGTTTAGGGTTTAGGGTTTAGGGTTTAGGGTTTAGGGTTTAGGGTTTAGGGTTTAGGGTTTAGGGTTTAGGGTTTAGGGTTTAGGGTTTAGGGTTTAGGGTTTAGGGTTTAGGGTTTAGGGTTTAGGGTTTAGGGTTTAGGGTTTAGGGTTTAGGGTTTAGGGTTTAGGGTTTAGGGTTTAGGGTTTAGGGTTTAGGGTTTAGGGTTTAGGGTTTAGGGTTTAGGGTTTAGGGTTTAGGGTTTAGGGTTTAGGGTTTAGGGTTTAGGGTTTAGGGTTTAGGGTTTAGGGTTTAGGGTTTAGGGTTTAGGGTTTAGGGTTTAGGGTTTAGGGTTTAGGGTTTAGGGTTTAGGGTTTAGGGTTTAGGGTTTAGGGTTTAGGGTTTAGGGTTTAGGGTTTAGGGTTTAGGGTTTAGGGTTTAGGGTTTAGGGTTTAGGGTTTAGGGTTTAGGGTTTAGGGTTTAGGGTTTAGGGTTTAGGGTTTAGGGTTTAGGGTTTAGGGTTTAGGGTTTAGGGTTTAGGGTTTAGGGTTTAGGGTTTAGGGTTTAGGGTTTAGGGTTTAGGGTTTAGGGTTTAGGGTTTAGGGTTTAGGGTTTAGGGTTTAGGGTTTAGGGTTTAGGGTTTAGGGTTTAGGGTTTAGGGTTTAGGGTTTAGGGTTTAGGGTTTAGGGTTTAGGGTTTAGGGTTTAGGGTTTAGGGTTTAGGGTTTAGGGTTTAGGGTTTAGGGTTTAGGGTTTAGGGTTTAGGGTTTAGGGTTTAGGGTTTAGGGTTTAGGGTTTAGGGTTTAGGGTTTAGGGTTTAGGGTTTAGGGTTTAGGGTTTAGGGTTTAGGGTTTAGGGTTTAGGGTTTAGGGTTTAGGGTTTAGGGTTTAGGGTTTAGGGTTTAGGGTTTAGGGTTTAGGGTTTAGGGTTTAGGGTTTAGGGTTTAGGGTTTAGGGTTTAGGGTTTAGGGT
>CM075284.1:3007500-3205000 GCA_037678475.1 x Bolboschoenoplectus mariqueter
TTATTCATATAAAATGAGTTATTATTCAATATTAGCAACTTATTTTATACAATTATACTATTTTCATTAATAATACCAACCTATTATTTATATCTTTCAAATCTGTGTTTAATTTTTCTAAATAAAAATGAGATCGAACCTTCCTAATTTAGATATTCACAAATGACAAATTAGTCGGGATTTGAACCTATATTACCGACAAGTTTCCCCTTTTTTCTTTTACTGATGGGTCATAGGCTTACATAACATTACTGAGGGAAGTCCATACGGATTGATAATATTTGTACAGATGAAGTTTCCAATTGTTGGTATTCATGATAAGATGGTCTTTTTCCACTCGTTGGTATTCATAGAATTAGTTTTATCTGAAGCATCTGATGTTGATCTTACCGCTCAGATTGGTAAGTTCCAGGTTGCAGCTGACATTAGTTACAAACCTTTATGAAGCCCATCAATAATGAAATTTAAGGAGCCTGGTTTTAGATGCATACCATTACCAAGCTACGAACAGTGAAACACTAAGAAGTAAGAACAGAAGAGACCCGCACCGATAGGAGAGACGGAGACCAAATGGTATACGGCACGAGTACGACTGAAAGAAGGCACAAAAAAGACTCCAGAAAAGAGAAAACAGATGGATGGCAGTGGGATCAGGAATCAATTCAGGGGGCTTGTATTCTGTTTCAATTTGTGTGTTTACTTGGCTGTCTATTTCTCCGTTTTCAATAAGTTTGAACCACCTGATATTCTTATTTAGATCATGGTCCGTGCAACCTTCTTTCTTTTTTTTTGTGTTCGTTGACAATCTTCGATTTTATTATGCTGAAATGGCTCTTTCAATGTTATGTCGATATGATGATCCACAATCAATTCGCTTTCTATACACCAAATTTTTTTTTCCTGGTAATTGATAGAATCCTGAGTTGAAGAAAGAATAAAAGAAATTACTAAATGCGGCTTTCTTCCTCTGTGATTTATCGCACTCTGAAATGCGGAATAATATCTTCTTATATTTTACAATATGAAAGGATATATTGCTTGCAATCTACCACTTGTTATATGTAATAAAAAAAATTGACATGCATGTTGTGTAATTTGTGTATCAGAATTATTAACATGCATGTTGTGTAATAATTTGCAGCTACATATAATAAGAAAAAAGAAGAAGATGTTGATATCCAATATCTAAAAGAGGCAATTATTTCTACGCAGTACGCACGTTATGTACTTAATTATGCTTGAATTCTAGGCTGCTCTATGTTTATTTTCTCTTTAAGAGGAAATATTTATATCTCGACGTTAGTCCCCCAGGTAAGTCCCCCAACTCATTCTTTCTATTTTATTTTCAGAAAATGCGCTAGAGATCACGCTTGAATATTATAAATGCTAATTTAGATAATATAAATACGAATTTTAATATGTAAAAATCAAGCTCAAAATTAAAATGAAAGATTATATTGTAATTACCTTGAATACTTAAAACACCGGCTCCAATTCTATAAGCACCAACTAATATAAATATTAACCTTAATATTATAAAAATTATGTTCTATAGTTATAGATTTTGAATATTATAAACATTATGTCACTAACATAAACAACTAACATCTAATAGTATAAACATCAGAAATATATAATTCTATAAACCCCTGGTTTAAGAAAAAACACCGACTCAACATGTTGGAGAGATCAATATAATTTAAAAAAAATTCTTACTAGTATAAACACTAACTTTATAGATATAAACACTTGTTTTCAAAATATAAACACAAACTATAAAAGGAGCTTTTATATAGATACTGAAATCGACACTAATTTTATTATTAATATTACATGAATTATTATTCGTATTAACGATTTTATTATGTAAGTTATTTATACAATACCTTTGCTATTCAAGTTAAGTGAGTTATTATTCATATTAACGGTATTTGAGTTGAATAATAAAAATATCTTCAAAACTAAATTGCATGATAAAATCCATATTCATTTTGATATGTCCCAAACATTTTCAAACTTTAAAACGTTGGGTGCTGCATCATATTTTTCTGGGCACTACGATGCTTGTGCGGGGCACGAGAACCAATTAAAGCACATTGAACTCATTAAATTTCTATTTTTAGTACAATTAGTTTGCACAATTACTTCTTAAGAATTTGGATGCTGCTGACCAAAACAATTTTAATCAGACCTCCTAAGTTTTGTAGGGTCCACATTTATTTGAAAATTACGTCAACAAGAATCTATCATCTCTGTGTCATATTAAATAAAATCAACCCCCCCCCCCCCCACCCACAAATAAGAGAGAGATTATTTGACAATTTACTTATTTTGATAATTTTAACAATTGTAAAAGAAATGATATTTAAGATTAACATTATAGAGATGATCTATACAGTGTACATATCATATCTATAAAATTATAATGATAAGATTTAGTTTATTTTGAGCAGATATTACCATTCATTAAGTTATCTGAGTGTTTCAATGGTTTGAAATTAATGGCTTTCGATGCAACAACAAATGATGCCAAATTGCATGAAATTTGATTGATGCTCTCTTTATATATCTACTATCTAGTAATATATTTATAAATTTAAGAAATGCTGTTAAAATTATCAAAATAAGTTATTTGTACGAATTAAACAAATAAGCACTACATTGTTCGATAATGATTTTTTTAAAAAACATTTCGGCTATTAGATGTAAAGTTTTTGGTATAGATAATTCCATTTATTCCTAGATCCAAGTCTCCATGAAAGAAGTTCTAATCTCTCTTTGATGTGCAATGAATTACGGCCTACCTGCCACACTAATCTTTATCTTGTATTAATTTTTGCCTTTTGTCATCCTAATTGATCTTATCAGTAACTACTAATTACTGCTAACACATAATCCACCTTTCTAATATGGTGGCCCCCATGTGAAACTGAGGCCTGGTTTGAAACCGAGCACCTCATATAATTGTGCTAATTTTAAAGCATTATATGGATAAATCTCTTTCCGCCTAAAATTTAGAGTGTCGTAGGCTAATTATTGGTAAAATTTGATGAAACTGAAGTTTTAAAACTCAAAATTCTAATTCTAATGCGTGTGCTTATATAATTTCCTGTTGAAATATGTTCTTGACTTCCATTACAATAATCAATTAAACTGAATTAAATAGTATTCATATTCATAAAATACCAATTGTTGCCAACTCATGTAGTACATGCATCACCTGCATGGATTTCTTAAAAAATTGGGCGACAGATAAACTAATCACCTGCATCCGTTGCATGCTATCTTGATCCGTTTTCATTTGCTCCGCTGCTCCAACAAATCTAATAATTATTATGGACTATTAATCGTTGTATTTCTCATTATTTATACAAGCCCAAACCATACTGCTCAATAGGAGTAGACAGAAAATTAACCGAGCAAAGTACTTCTCAAATGTCTAAATATTTCTTTTCATATTACTATAATTCTCTACCAAATATTATTCTGTTATATTCCGCTGAATATTATAGAGCTATCATTAGTCACTTCATAATCGTATCCTAAACAGTGATAATTTCAAATTAGCTTGATGACAATTTTAGAATCTTACATACTGAAAATGAAATACATTTAAAGACAATGATAATATCATAATTCAAATAATATAATTCTAATTAGTTCACTTTTATTTCGCAGCTATGTGAATTTACTAGAATTTGTTCCAAAAAAGCAAGTCGCTTCATAGCTGATAGTTCATAGTTCATGGTGTTATACTGCACAACTGAAACAAAGCTAAAGAAATCTTCAGAAAAGTGATGCAAGCTGCAGAAAGATCAGGATTCACTGAGGGGGCTTCCTTGTATTCTTATTTCCGTCAAACCTCTTTCTTTTTTTTTTCTTTTTCTTTTTTTTGCCCTCTTCGTTGATGATCCTTGATTGTAATATGTTCAAATAGCTCTTTCAATGTTGATATGATGATCCATATATGAACAATTCGTTTTCTATGTACACCCCCCCTTTTATTTATTTTGGATAATTGATAGATTCCTGAGTGGAAGAAAGAATAAAAGATTAAATAAATTATTATTCAGATTAAATAATTTATTATTCATATTGACGTACGATTTTATTATGCAACTTATTTGTACAATACATTTGTTATTAAACTTAAGTGACTTATTATTCAGATTAATGGTATTTGAATTGAATAACAAATATACAATACAAAATAAGTTACAAAATAAAGTCATTAATATAAATAATAATTTATTTCACAATAATAATAAAATCAGTATCGACGATGGTAGCAACAATGATATCTCCCGAATATTTTCCATTTTTATAATAGGAAAAGATACATTGCTTGCAATCCACGACATGGTTAAAACGGTTTTAGACTCCTTCGCTCTTAATATTTTTAATTTAGTTCCATTTATCATTCTTTTTTCCCTTTAGTTATATATAGGATCCAAAGAATTGAACAAAATTGATATCCCACACCTAATTTGTATAAAATAAAAATAAAAAGAAAAGTACCACAACGTGAGAAATACAACTCAAATCCAAATATATGCCCTTTTGACCTATCTATGCCAGTGGGGATTTACCTACAAATATAACTATACTTAAGTTTAATACTTAATTGCTGTAAAAAAGAAGAATAGATTACTACAATTTTATGCTGCTATGTTACTCGTTTATATATTGTAATCGTCTGATCAACAAATTTTGAAGGTTCTGGTTTGAACTTCTTGTTATGGTGTTATACTTCAGCGCTTCTTTATAATTAAAATATGCTTGCAAGTAGACTTGAATTGTAGAATGCACACACAAAGTAATAGCTGCCACGGCACCGCCATGTGATTTATCTATCTTGTTGTTTTTTACATATAGTTTATAACTATTGACATATATCGTGGATTTGACAAAGTTAAAATGTATTTTTGATATTTGTCAACAACTATATTGTATTGAATTTCCTGACTCATCATCTGGACCCAAAATGTATGCTTGACCTTTACAAATTGTGCATTTCATTATTGTATGTATATTTATTTGGCCATAGTAACATGAACACTTTATTTATTTTTATCTTTTAACTTCCACGCTCATTGTTTGAACAATCAATAACCTGCAAATTTATTTTATTGCTTATTTAATGTACGCTTGAGGCTTTTATTATTACATATTATATACTTTTTATTTAAATTTTTTTTATTGAAAATTAGTTATAAATAGTTGGATGGATTTAATTAGGAGGTGAGGACTTGAGGTATAAGTGCCATATTTTATTCTCGCTGACATGCAACTCCAAAAAAAATTAGGATATAAGAAGTTTTCCGTACATAGAAATAAACTAGATAAATATTTTTGTTCTTATCATGGGCCAATAAATAATTTTCTATTTTTCATTTCCTTTTTTCCCCTCTGTGCAGCGTTGGCTAGAAATGAGTGGGGAATTTGGAAACCATTTTTTCGTGTTTCGCAATGCATCATCTTTTTTTCACGGCCGTCCCATATACAAACTTTGAATGGATATGAATCGTATGAAATAATTAGCAAATTAGGTACAATATACAATATTTAGTGAAGGAATTTACTATAAAACTCATAAGGATCATAACCAATTTTTAATTTAGTGAACAAAACAATATACTCTGTGTGAAAAGTGGTTGATTCAAAATTGAAATTTTAGTTTCCAAAGTGCGACATAAGAGATTTCTGTTTTTTCACAATCATAAATTATTGATCTACTTTGTAATAATTTGTAGTTACATATAATAAAAGAAAAAAGAGAGTTGATACACAGATACGCTTATTGATACCGTCATCGATACATGCTTAATTATACATATTAAATGAGTTATTATACATATTAATTACTTTATTATGCAAACTCATTTTGTACAATATTATTATTATGCAACTTAAATGAATTATAATGCATATCAATGGCTTTATTATATAAATTTATTTTATACAGTATTGTCATTATGCAACTTAAATGAATTATGCATATTAATGATATTTAAGTTAAATAATATAAATATTATACATAATAAATTCATTAACATGCATAATAACTCATTTAATGTATATAAATAATTCCATATCGATGACGGTATCAATAATGGTATCTCCATAATATTTTCCAAGAAAAAAACAAATTGCGCTAAAATACATTTAAAAAACAATTATATATATATCTCTTTGCAATTCATACAAAATTAGAATCATGCGTAGTATAATTGCTTAAAATATTAATTTTCTTATGAAGGAAGTGATTTAAAATTCAATATGGA
The DNA here is from genome assembly GCA_037678475.1 of x Bolboschoenoplectus mariqueter. NCBI lineage: Eukaryota > Viridiplantae > Streptophyta > Magnoliopsida > Poales > Cyperaceae > x Bolboschoenoplectus > x Bolboschoenoplectus mariqueter. Next base: position 3,013,785 of record CM075284.1, read on the forward strand.
AAAAAGGTGACTTGAGATTTTCCTCATTCAAAGAAAATATTATATATATGTGGTGCTGACGCGTACATATATATCATCCAAGGAGAAGCACCGGTTCAAAAGAACAAAAAAATCACGGAATATTATTTTGCTTTACTTGTTAGAACAGATCCAACGTCTTATATTCAAAGATAAGATTGAATGAATCTAACCTAATATAATATGCAAAAGTAAAGAATACCATGTACATATGTTATATTCTAATTAATGTTTCGTCAGAATCTCCAAAACTCAGAGTCAGAGAGGCCCAATATTTCTATAAATAGCACTAACCAATACATAATCATATCATCATTACATCTCAACATTAATTCTTTTCCTAAAAGAATTCAATACATCAAATCTCTCATGGCATTTTCATATCGTTGCTTTGTCACTCTTCTCATCTTGCTTGCCTTCAGTCCCTTTGAGAGAGGCCCAGTGTTAATAACAGGAGCTGATGATCCTTTGTTGTCAGTGTTTGAGAAATGGATGACTGATTATGGTCGATCTTACGGGTCTTTAACCGAGAAGCTACAACGCTTTCAAGTGTTCAAAGACAACTTTCAGTTCATCGAATCCACGAACAATCAACCGGGACTTACATATACTCTCGGTCTTAACAAATTTTCCGATCTCACGCACGAGGAATTTCTACGGAGTTATACAACAAACAGAAGCGATGATTCGTCTAAAACATCAACTTCATTCCAATATGCAAATTTGGCGTCAATTCCTACTTCTGTTGATTGGCGTACTCTTGGTGCAGTGACGCCCATTAAAGATCAAGGCCAATGTGGTAAGTTCAAAGAATGAGACATCAATCGAAGTACATATATTCATTTTTTTTTTCTCTTACAATGAACTATAAAACATAGTGTCGTTAAATTAAAATCGAATGGTACAGTCTTAAAACATATTTATACTTCGATTTTGTATTCATTTTTCAATTGCAGAGATGGAACATAATTTTAGAGGGGATCTAACAAATGATAGCGAAGTTTCAATTTTTGAAACTGACCTTCAAGATTCAAATTAGGGATTTAGAGGGTACTAAGCTAGTAAATTTTTAGTATATTATTTAATATGAGTAAAGTTAGGATGAATTTAACTCAGAAATTCAATTTGCTCAATAAATACTTCGTAACAAAATTTTGTAGAATACAAAAATATTTTATTTTTAGAACAACATTAAAAATTTTGTAGGATACAAAAACGACCAATTCTAATATTCCAATATTCATTATTTTATTATTATTTTAGAACAACATTAAAAATTCGAAAAAATAGTTAGAAAACTTTAAAAATGGAAAATTTCAGTATCATATAAGATTTTGATGTGAAGAATTTATTAAAAACTTAGATTTATTATTTGGGGTCATTTTAATAGATTTTTGAGTTAAACTCACCTAAGGACTTGAGCTTAAACTCACCCTAGCTTTATACTTGCTAAATATATAGGTCTTAGACATCTATTTCACTCATATATAATTGCTAAATTTAATCTGGTGGTGAACTCTCTCACTTTGGCTAACATGAAGTTTTAGCTTGTTTGTTATCTACCATGATTAAGAAAAAGTTAAGATAAAATCTATTTACACCGCAACTTCAACGTATCTTGTCCTTCTTTTCTAGCTATGTACTACAATCTTTTCTTTTTTAATAAAATAGTAGATTAACAAATATTCTTATTAATTAATTAATTAATTACTCTATGAATCTTCATTAAAGTAGAAAAATTGGGACATTGCGTTACAACAAAGTAGCCATTATTACTTAGAATGTCACAAATTGTGAATAGTAAGACTGGTATAGTAATATTAATTTCCCGACTTAAAAAGAAACTCTTAACTGGACTCCTATTATAAATAAGCATTGTTATATGATTGTAGGTGGTTGTTGGGCATTTTCAGCTATAGCTTCAATCGAAGGGATAACTCAAATCACAACGGGTGACTTGATAAGTTTGTCGGAACAAGAATTAGTTGATTGTGACACAAATTCTTATGGTTGTGACGGAGGATACACATACCTTAGTTTTCAGTGGGTGGCTGAAAATGGCATTACAACAGGGGAAAATTATCCGTACATCAGTGGTATCACAGAAATGCAAGGTCCCTGTAAATATTCTAAGATAAACGATTATGCCGCTACCATCACGGGTTATGAATTTGTCACGACTTATAACGAGACAGCTCTTGCGAACGCTGTTGCTAACCAGCCCGTGTCCATATCGATTGATGCAAGCGACTATACTTTTCAACATTATGCCAGCGGAATTTACTCAGGTCCATGTGGAACTGATCTTAATCATGCAGTTAACATAGTTGGTTATGACACTTACGATGGAGTCAATTATTGGATAGTGAAGAATTCTTGGGGTACATCATGGGGTGCATCCGGCTACATACTGATGCAAAAGGATATTTCTGACACGGCAGGCTTATGTGGGCTCGCCATAAGACCCTCATATCCTACAAAATAATCTAAAAATTAAGAATTATTATGGTGTGTTTTGACGATATCAGTAATGTCGTGCGTGATTTATGTATCGTATTTATTCCTGATTTGATTTGTAATTGATTTTCACTGCTTTAAGTTTGGTAACGATATGTATTTAAATAAATAAAAATATATACAGGCATGAGAACCCAACGAGAAGTTATTAATTTTCTAGAAAATTATGTTGAAACAGGCAACTGAAATGGAAGGAAAACAAAGGCAAAAAAATAAACAACAAACTAAAGAAGACAATCATACCAAAAAGGGGGAAGAGAATTTAGTGGGCAAAGAACAAATTCTCTGTAAACCAAAGGAATCCGGGAGACACAAACTGGCTTGCAAGTACCAAGAGATCAAAGGTCAAAATAAGAGGTATAATAATAAGTTTGTTCTCACTGAAAATCCAGAAATTACTTGAAAGCCCCTAAACGATTCACATATTAATCCCAAAAAAAGAGGGTGCAAGCAAATCGAATGACTTCAGGCCAATAAGCCTCATAAATGGGATTCAAAAAATTTTCTCTAAAATTTTGACAAATAGACTGCAAAATTACATGAGCAAGTTATTGACGGAGACAAACGGGTTTTCTCAAAGGAAGGTATATAATGCATGGGTTTCATTATGCAGAAGAAGTGGTTAGAGATGCAACATGCCAAAAGAAAAAAATAGCTTTGTTCAAAATGGACATTCATAAGGCCTTTGACACCATAGAATAGCCATTCCTGATAAAATGCTTGCAGGCGTTGGGTTCCCCACCAAAAATGCTTGATTGGATCCAATACCTCGTATTGCAAGGTAAATCAAAGGCCATGCTTAACTCAGTGGCGGGACGTGACATCAAATTGAAAAGAGGGGTCAGGCAGGGGGACCCACTATCCCCTTACCTTTTCAACTTGGCAATAGACTTCCTTGCTCGATGGATAACTAAACTCAACCAACTACAGCTACTGCAATCACCATTTGTAGGTTGTAGACCATGCTTGCTGTACGCTGATGACACATTAATCTTCTTGCAAGCAAGATACCAGCAAATGCGAGTACTAAAGGTAATCCTCAGCCTATTCCACAGTCTTTCAGGTCTTAATGTCAATTTACACAAGTCAGAACTACTGGTCACAGCAGACGAGCAAGGGACAATTCACACACTGGCAGCAATCGTACAATGTAAAGCTGGTCAATTCCCCATGACATATCTTGGATTACCACTATCACACAAGAGACTCAGCAAAACAGCATATCAACCGCTGTTGGAAAAGGTACAAAAAAGATTGTCAGGTTGGAAAGCACCATTGTTGTCCATTGGAGGGAGAGTGGTCCTCATCAAATCAATACTGGCTGTGCTCCCAATATACTTCATGTCAAGCTTTCTATTACCAAAATGGGTCCTCACAAACATAGACAAGATACGAAGACGCTTTTTGTGGCATGGACACAAGGGGCACCGACAATGCAAGAGACCCATCTACTTGGCAAATTGGAAACTGATAACAAGGCCTAAGTAACTATGAGGTTTGGGGGTTAGAGATTTGGAAGCTGCAAATAATGTTTTACTAATCAAATGGATGTGGCAATGGTGTCAGCAAGATCAGGCCTAGTGGAAGAAAGTCACGTTAACACCACATAGTCACATCAGACCTTAGGAGATGACATGCCAATCTGCCTTCTGGAGAGACCTACGGAAGTTAACACATGTGTTCGATGCTTGCACATCGTTTAATCTGGGACAGGGCACACATATACAATTTTGGAACCATAACTGGCTGCAGGGACCCCTCAAGCTACAATACCCAGCCCTATATAGCTATGTACAACATCAAGACATTTCTGTGGCAGATAGTTACCAACAAGGTCAATGGATAATACACACATCAGGCGCTCTGTCAGTACAGGCACAGAATGAACTGCTTTGGTTGCAAAACAAGTTACACAGTATAAGACCATTGCACCAAGTAAGTGACACAGTAAATTGGTACAGAAGCTCGTCTGCAAAATTCACAACTAAGTTGTCATACCAGTTCATATCCATCACCCCACATATAGCAGATTCATACCATCACATATGGTCCACCAAAGCACCTCCGAGAATCATCATATTTGCTTGGCTCATGTTGAGAAACAAGATCATAACCGTAGACAATTTGATTGCAAGAGGATGGGCTATGCCCAATATGTGTCATCTCTGCAGACAAGAGCAAGAATCGATTAAGCACACATTCCAGACATGCCCATACACACTACAATTAAGACAATACATCATTGACATCCTACTGCCTGCAAGGACACTGACACCGCTATATTGTAATGTTCACTCACGGGCTATTTTACTATCTACAAAAGCTGACAATTTTAGCACGCAACTAGCAATAACAACGATCTTTATTATCTGGAGAGAGAGGTGTAGAAGGATTTTTGCAGAAAAAACACAACATATCTTAGATACAGCAAGGGAGATCATACGTGAACGGAAACAATGGTTTGTTGCTTCAACAGAGGATACGGAGGACGCATAAATTCCCTGGCAAATGAATCAGTTGTTTTTTTTCCTGTAATATACGATCACTACTTGTGATCAACATAAATGAAATTTGGGGGCTTGACTCCCATCTTTTACTAAAAAAAAAAAAGTTCGTTCGTTCAAAGGTATAACATGGACAAAGTGGAGCTCTGACTTGTTGGGTCCACCGCATAGGGAGCGGAACGGGTAGTCGATCGAAACGGAGGGGAAACCAAGAGAATCGATCACGAGACGAAACGCACGTCGATGTGCTGACTAAAACGCCGACCACATGACGTGTGCGGACTGAAAGAAGAATAGAAGGCGAAGGGATCATTGCTTAGTTCTCAACAATAAAGAACAAAGAACGGGATACAAAAAAGGGCTTCTGCCAATGAGAAAGGAGCAGTACCCTGACACACATATGTGCTCACAAAAATTTAAGATAAAATTAATAGGTGAGACATGGAATGCATTTTAGGATAATTTTTTTTCTTTAAGAATTGATGAGAAAGTTGTTGATTGTGTACATGATAAAGGAAAATCGAATAGTCCAAAATGGAAGAGATCAAATTAATGAAAGCGATCGGTGTATTATTTATGGCTACTTTTAATGTATAGCAGTGGGCTCTCTGTTCCTTTTCCTTTTTTCTTTTTTTTTTGTTGTCCATTTTGTTTCATTATCAATACTACCCTCTTGTTGTTTTTCTTTTTCTTTCTTTTTGTTTGGAGTAGCATTAAATGGATCTATCTCACAATATTCTATGAAAAATATGAAGGTTAGAATAACAAGATGGTTGCCTTATAGGGAAGCTAGTATGTCAAATGCATTAATCAATCAACTTAATTGCATGCCTAAAATGATAAATATATCATCTTTTTATAAAACTAGCATGTAGCCCGTGGCATGCACGGGATGATATATGCTATATTGATAAATTTGTCTGTATATTAGAATAAGAAGCATGAATTTAATATTGTTGATAATTTATAGTTATTGTGTAACAGTAGTTAATATTTTTTACTGACATTTATTTATTTATTTTAGTATATTGATATGGTATGAAAATCAATTTTTTCATATTTAATTATCTAATTTTTTGTTTACTGATTGAAAAAAATTGTAATATTTAGTTGGCATATTTTCATAAATTAATTTATAATTTATATGTCATAATGAAATTGAAAAAAAAAAAGATAATCATGATAACATGTATTACCTTCTCATCAACAAAGATGACATTTAAACCGATGCAATCATTTATTCTTAAGTTAATGCTATCCCATATACGAGTTGCACGAACAAAAAAAGATGCTTTGTTGCTTGAATATAATTCATTGATATATATTGTATTATTTTTGGTAGTCCTAAAACACAAACATGTAAATATGAATTAAATCAATGTATATATGCCAAAATTGACAATAGAGTTGATCATGAAGTAATGACAAAAAAAATGTTATTTTCTATTTTTGATCATCATAATCAGAAAAAAATATAATGATAAGGATAGTAAACAACTGGTAATATTAGATTTTAAAAAATGTACAGGATCTTACGACATATTGTTTTTTTTTTCTGATTTTGCCTTAATATGCATTTCAGTCTTTTGATTCTTTGAGTGCATCTCCGTCTTCTTTTTCTGATGTTATCAATAAAAAAATAAATCCAACTAAAAAGAATTGTTAGTGCATTTAAGAGTTAAAATAAATAAATTAATTTATAAAGAAGACTAATATAAATTCAGAAAGATGACAGAAATAAATAAATTAGTTTACTGAAAGAACACAGTTCCTCTCATATCTACCTTTCTACCATCTTATAACTAAAATGTTTCAATCATTTCGAATAAATTTGCAAATAAATTAACAAAATTCAACAAATGAAAAATCAGTGTTCAAAAGTATTTTAAAATTTGAAGCCCGCAAAATAAACACCTATAAAGGATTAACTAAAATATTTTTATATTCCAAATAAATTTGCAAATTAAATAACCAAATTCAACAAATCAAACATCAGTGTTATCTTCTATAGTTATTTGCAGTTGGAAAGAAAATCAAGTTAATCTATATTTATTTGTGTTTCAACATTGGTATATAGCACTTGAGGCTTCCAATCCAATGCAAAAAAAAACCCATTAATTTAAAAAAAATAACAAAAATAATCAAAATAACTAAGCAAATTTATTATATCCAATTCATCTCCGTGAAGGGTTCCTTAAATTGAAAGGATTTTTCAATGTCCAATCGAAAGGGTAAACAAATTAATCAAAATAATTAAGCAATTTTATTAAATTCGGATCAAAACAGGGAAAAAAGGAAATTACACTACTTTTAAAATTCAAATCGCATGGTAAACAAAACTTCGAAACAGTTTCAGAAATTGTTAAAATACCTCAAATTAATGACAGGCGGAGAGGTAGCGATACGGCGCGAGGTTGTAGACGAAATGCATAATGGCGAAAGCTTCGGTCTTGTGACAATTAGATAGGCGAGACGGTGTAGAAGAAATACGAAGATTTGACAAAATGAAAAGTGAAGCGTCGTCAGAAAATCGCATGGCAAACAAATTCCGCAATAGTTTCAAAAATCATAAAAGTACCACAAATTATGAGAGACGGAGAAGTAGCGATACGGCGTGAGACTGTAGACGAAATGGATCGCGAAAAAAGCTTCAGTCTTGTAACAAATTAGAGAAGCGAAACTCTGGATCTCGAGATTAAAAAGGACAGAGTTGGAGAGCCGCTGGTTTTATCAAATTGAGGAGAAATGAGAGGTGGGACCATCTGTTAAAGAGAGCAAATGGAGAGATGCAACCCTCTGTTAAAGAAAGCAAATGGAGAGATACGACTGTCTGTTAAAGAGAGCAAATGAAGAGGCACGAAGAGAAAAATATGTGGCATAGTTTGGTTCGGCGCTAGTGAAATATACTACACAAATCATAACCCTTCCAACTTTGCATCAGACGGTTCCTCATAAAGGATGACGTGGCTACATAAAATCGTTTCTTTTGTCAAGCGTTTTTGTATATTACTATAGATACGCATGTTTAGTTTATTTATACAAAGGGGCATCCAGAATGTAGAATTAACATATATTCCTATATACAAAGGAATAATAGTATTCCTCAAGTGTGACAATTTATTCGTAAATCTATCACATGCAAAGACTATAATTGATAAAAGAAAATAGTTATGAATGCCCGGCAATAATAAACTAGATAGCTCATGAAATAGAACTCAAGAGAAATCAATAGTGACATATCGTTCGTATTTAAGATAAGGGGCGAACTTAGGCCCAAAATTCAACTTTGAAATTTAAATCACTAACAGATTTATAAGCTTTCCACCATGGTCCTCAATTCAAATTGCTTTTCAAGTATATTTATAGGCCTTCCACCGGAGCCTTAGATTTATTTAAAGAGAAGTGATAATTACACATTTTAATTATACATTTATTTACTTCTCAGATGTATTTATATTTCTTTCAGAATGTATTTATATTTCTTTCAGAATGTATTTATATTTAATGATAAAAAATTTTATTTCCTAAAATTAAAAAGTTATGTAAATTGTATTTTTACTTATGTAATAAAAATTTTAATTTGAATTTCTATAATCATCTAGGAAAGAAAAAAGTAATAAATGTTCTCTATATTAACTATAAACATTTATAAATTCAGATATAAATAAATTATTTATTCAGTATAAATACTTTGTTGTGCAAATAAAGAGTGCAAACGTGTGATCCAAGAATAATTTCTCCTGTTTAAATAAATCAATGTACAAAGTAAACTCTATCATGAACATCATGATGGGTCATGCATTAATTCCCACCATCATGAGAGGATTTGAATTTTGCTTCAAATTTTCAAGCCTTTTATACTATTTGTAGCAATCAAAGTCATTAATAGGATAACAATAGATCCATTAAACGGTTGTAGATCATTGAATCATTCAAATTAGATATAATTAATGAGGGGATCAACACTACAAGAAAAAAGGGATTTACCGAGACCTTTAAGTTTTGCACAAAGTTCATGTAAGTCTAACTAAATTTCTTAGTAGGACCAACTCACGTCTTGTTATATGTGGTCTAGCAAGGTGCTTCAACAAAATGAACTTACTATGTGGGTAAAGATAGAAAAGGTGGTGTTGCAATATAACAACAAGTATTGTCTTGAGCTATTGCAAAACCAAGATGTTTTGCTATTTAATTTTTTTCAAATTTGAATGCAATGACACAAAATAGTTGAACATTATTTTTGTCTTTTCCTTACAACACCTAAAAATCTATTTAGAGACATGATTTTGATTCTCATATATGAATTTATTTCAAATGATAATGCTCTCTCGACACATTAATTTATTTCAGATTGGCACATATTACACATTGTAGCCTATTAAAAATATACAATTATAATAAACAAAAGCTGGAAATTTCAAATTATATTAGAAGTAATTAATCTGTTTTACAAAGTATCCTAAATATAATTAACAAAAGAGAGAAAAAATGTAAAATAATATCTCGTTAGTCAACTATTAGACAAAATTTTACATTATCATCCCTAACTATTAGTCCTATGAAGAATTCTATGCACATCATCATCAACAATAGTGCCTTCAATATTTGATCTTATCTAATTTTGACTTGAACTTTCTACCGCATCTTTTAATAAAGCCACATGGTAAAGCTGATATTCAATATCTTCCAAACATTTCTTCATTACCTATATCATAAACATCTCGAGACTTCACTCCAATAATAGTATACCACTTTAGACATGCTTGATCTCTGACATAAAAAATTTGTTCAGCTTTTGAAGCGAATATAAATGATTCATGCTCTAGTTTCTCCCATGTGTGTATCAAATGTGAGAACTTAATTAATGTAAAATCATAAATACATCTCCCTAGTGTAACATCAACCCAATCACACTTGATTAATACATCAGTAAAGCTTCTCATATTATTTAACTCAATAATTTGTTTCAACCTCCCATAATAGGTCACATCACCTAAAATTAAATTACGATCTTTGGCATAACTGTAACTCGAAGTCTTTGTCACTATAACTATACCGTTATTTTGGGTTGACTTGACATAACGAGCAAGTGAAAATTTATAACCATTTATATTAATTGCCCTATATTTCCTTGCAACTTCGTATGATCCTTTCATAAGAGAGTCAAGATCTTCTCTCATGTCCCCAATGGTACCTTCCATCTACATTCTTATAACCCATTTTCAAAAAAAAATATACATAAATGAAAGAATATAGAGTAGCCTTGAAACTGAAAAATCAATTTTGAAGAGGTATAACCAAGTTCTCCAACTTAGAGATGTTGATGAGAAGTATATAAAGCAACTAAATATAAAATTTTAAAAAAATATAAGTCGGTACCATATCACAAAAGTTACTGAAATCCTCTATATCATACAAGGTTGGTAATGGTTTTCACATCATATAAATACAATTAATTTATCTTCCAAACATAGTTTTCTTCACTAAAGGACCCATAGTAGAATAGATCACCAAATTTTCGAAAAAAAAACAATACAAAATTACATCTCAATTAGGATCTCAACAAATGCTTTTCTTCTAAATCAAGAGAATTAGACTTATGAGATAACAACAAACTTACTCCGATACACAAGCCAGAGGGTAGTTCAGAACCGTCAAGTACACAGGCCAGTAAAAGGGAGTGAACAAGAGTGAGGGCAAAGAGGGGGGGGGGGGGGGGGGGGGGGGGGGGGGAGGGCGGAGAAAGAGAGAGAAAAATTGACTAGAGGATAGTTGCGATCGAACTATACCATAGGTCTTGAGAGCTGAGGAGCATTGAGAGGGTCGAAAATATAATTTGGGACTGTTGAAGAAATGAAAATTGGGAGGTGAAAGTGAATATATACAACTCAATAGAATTATTGAAGAAATTTACAAAAGTATCCTCTAAATTAATATAAATTATCTAGAATTATATGGGCATATTAATAACTTAATAAATGCGGAAAAATGTTAGGAAAAAAGGTCAAAAAAAGGTGGGAAATGAAAATGTGATGAAAGATAATGGAGGAAAAATTGTGTGCTAAAATAGAAAAAATTAGAAGGAAGTGTTACGGTGTCTCTCATATATATATGCTACATCAATTTGGTCTTGCAATCTAGTGTTGCAATCTGTGTTGTAGTATTTATAAAGAAAGAAATTCTAAAAAGTTGCATAATTCCTGCTACATCAGTGGTGGTCTTGCACAACGATGTTGCAAAGATGGGGAAATAGATACATCAAACAAAATCTTTTGCAGTGTTTCTTTTGCTAAATCCCTTTTTTTTTCTAGTGCACTTGGCAAAATTCTTTATTCTAACAATCTTGAAAAGTATCGAAAAATAGAACTTAGTTTGAAATCCAACATTACAAACATGATTTATATTATCCACGTATCAAGTCTATAAAAGACTTGATAAAATTTAATGTTTGTTTCACTATAATTGAAATGATTTATAATTTCAACAGTACAAAATTAGTAGTCCTTGATTATTATCAAATAGTACTACAATTTGCATGAAATTTGTTTTTGTATCTCATCTATATGTCCAATATCATAGCATGTATTTTTGTTCCAAGACGAAACTCAAAAAGCAAACTCCATTTCATCAAATAATTGTTGCTTCTCGTTGGGCATCCATTCATAAACAAGAATTATTTCAATGCATGGCCTATCGTTCAAATATTAAAATTTAATTCGCATTTGTAATTCAAGAATATAATTAATTCTTTAATGCAAGAATTATCCAATTTTGAGTCATGCATGTCATATTAATGAATATTAACTTCTTAATTATCAACAAGCATATTACAATTTTTTAATTGAAATTTGGTGCAATAGAGTCTTTATATATGAAAGATCTAGTAAGAAGGGAGATATTTATCATCATTTGTAATAGATTTTCATCTGCGTTGACATGACTAATTATTTGATAGTGGGTATAAAAAACTCTTACTTGTACCCTTATTATGTAAAGTAACAATAAAAATTTCTTATACCTACCTTTTTCAATAAGTTAATAAATAAATTTTTTTGTTCATATATATTTTATTGAATATGTTATTGAACAAGTAAAAATATAACTTGCATATTTTTTAAATCCTACAATACTAGGAATGAATATTTTAATTATTAAATATAAATATTTTTTTAAGGAAGTATAAATACATCCGAAATGTAAATAAGGGGTGCAGTTTAGGGGTACAATTATGACTCTTTGAGTTAAAAGCACTAAAGGGTTTGATGCTTTTAGAAGTACACTAATTAAGAAAAGACCATGTGATTAAGAAATTGTTCTCTCAAATTGATATTACCTTGATTTCGCTTCGTTCTTCTGATAGCCCGAGACATTGTATTAGAACATCTTTATTGCCTTTCATTGCTGCTGAGAAAAGAGCAGCAGACATGATTGGACGACGTTGTTCCGACACCATTTCATTTTTAACTTCACTTTGGGAACATGACATCTCCATAGCCATATATTACAATAACTTACACCTTTAATTGGCCTCAATCTATCACAAGATAAATTGATTAGTTTAATTTGTAGAGGAAAAGTTTTTGTATGGGTCATGAGTTTGAAGGACAATAACAAAGAAGAATGATGTGTTAGATTTAATTAATTTATTTTATAGTCATTTGTTGAAGATACACAAGAGCAAAGAAAGACTGATTGTCAAAGACATTGAATTACATGTAAAATTGTTGTTTTATAGATGTAAAACCTCAGAGATTAAAATAAGCAAAGCATCACTAAACGTATATATTCTACGTGTGAATAGACTATCATTTCAGCAAGGAAAGTATTGGATCCAAATATAGTACGTACTCAAAGGAAATATCTGAGTAAAGATAATTTTTCTGTATTTATTAGCAGGTAATATCACACGGAAAAAATGTAAAATCATTACATCAGAAATCTTGATATGTAACCATTGTTACATAAGACAATTTCTGAATGAGCAGTATTTATGACAAAATGAAATATTTTGTATACTAATATCTTAATTGAACAACATAATTTTTAACACATGTTTATATGATTTTACTTTCAGTTTAAATTCTCGTCTTCAAGTGATAGTCAAGCTAAAATTAAATTTATCTAAGCAAGACATTGTTGCCAAAATTTATATAATCAAATTTACATTTATTTTGCCATGCACATTTAATTCTAACACAACACCAAAAATATAATGTGGAATGGTATAGCATTTCTCTTTGTTTTTCAATTTCCTTCATTAAATTATATTGTCTTTTTGTACAAATTCCCACTCTAATTTAACAAAAGAAATTTGTGGGACAAACATACAAATTACCATCTCCATGCTCAGAAAAGATTTCCAACATTATCAGCAATAGTTAAAGACTCTCAAGTTAGTGGAAAAGAAGATATATATGAATATGAAGTCCAAATGTCTGTTAAACTTTTGAATCATCCAGCTATATATATAATATTCCTTTATATTTTTATTGCTGCTCTTAGAATACTCTTATAAAAAATTAGGAGAATAGCATCTTTTATTCTTTTATTTCTTTTTCTTTACCTTTTGTTGGTTGTTTTCTTTTCATTTTACACATTCCAATATTTTGCTTTCGTTTTTCTTTTGTTCCTTCTCCCAGTAGACTAGATCCACCGACATCTCTAAGAAGTTGGACGGGGATGATTTACAATCAATTATAGTATAATAATTTTTTAATACCCACCAAGTATAATTAATATTTTCAAAATTTGATAAATCAAATATAAATTTATACTTTATATATATATTATATGATAAAATTTTATTAAAAATTTACTATTTGTCAATTGACATAAAATTTACAATAGTCTGTAATGATATTTAATGTAAAAACAAATGATATTAAAATTGAATGAAAATTAAAACAACATATTTATAACTTTCTATATATATTTTATAAAAATTTTGACATGATTTTAGAAAGTTATTAAGTCATTGTCAACAAAAAATTCCACAATGAAACAATAGCTTACGGAGTAGTTAGATTGAAAAATGTGCAACTCTTGTTGCCGCTAGAAGGCATTATCTTTCAAATCGTATTTCTTCAATTGTATCGTTGTTTTTGTTTTTGATAAAGAAGGGAGACGCGAGGGTTTAGGATCCAGAGAAGGGAGAAGAAAGAGAGGCGACCTTTTGTTTTTTTCGCTAGAAGCAATTCGCTTTTTAATTCTTTGCGTCGACTGAGCACACCGCTTCCTATATAATTTGGACCATAAAAAAAATTTAATCTGACAGTCTCTATTAAAGAGTGACCTGGCTGTATAAAATTACTTCCTTTGTCAAGGATTCATGTATACTGCTATTGATTATAAGGATAACTTTAGCAAACAAGTGTAGCTTGATTGGTGTTGCTCTGGGGCTAAGGTCTTGGTCACAAACCCTAGTTCGATTCCAGCATCCAACAATTCTATTTTTTTTATTTCATTCAAAATCTTAATTTGAAATGCTATTATTAATTTTGTTTTAAATCCAATTGAAATGAAATTTGACTCTTTGGAGTTCTTTTGAAATTCTATAATTATATCGTAGTCTTATCAATTAACATATTTTACATCATTTTTATTTTATTTTAGGAAAAAAGTTTATAACAATTACTATTTTTCGAAAAAATAAAAAGCTAGAAAGCATCATTGACTGATATTACGATAAAATTAAAGAAAGTAAAAGTATCTTTCTAATGAATCAAACTTTACTCAAATCGGAATTAAAATAACAATTCTTTTTTTTTGTTCAACATTTTTTTAAGATAGTCTCACTTCAAAATTAAAAAAATTAAATGCTTACAAACATTCAAATTGTAACCAATATTACAAGAACGTTCGTCAAAAGATTGAAAATAATATACTTCCAATATTTGAAATTCTTTTTATGGGCATTGAAAAGACTAACCTTGTGAATAAACTAGATTCTAGTGGTGATTTATGTCAAGAAAGTAAATCCGAAAATATATAATAAATAATTTTTTTATTGTTGTATATTTTTTAAGCTTACCAAAAAATGATCATTTTCCAATTCAACAACATAAATTATTATTCGTTTTGATGAATCTGAAAAATTAAAATAGTACATTTAAGCAAGCAACACCATGTGTTTGTTGGCTGCTGGTGTTGCAAAGGTGAGCAAATCAAAAAATAATATTATTTTGGCAACAGCGGAGGGGAGAGAAATGAAGTAATGTAACTTTCATGCTACACGAAGGCTCGTGTTGCTCGACCGAATTGCCAAAGGTGAGAAGCAACAACACCAACAGAACTGTGTAGCTGCAAAGGTGTTGGTATATCCCATTTTTGTTGTAGTGCTAGCTAATGCAATTTATGCTTGAAGAGTTCGAGTTGTTTTATAGCTTATTAAATCGCCTACCAGTAATGCTCGACCGAATTGCTAGTAGTTGGTTTAAGCTTCACCAATCACCAACAACTATCATTATTAGAAGTTGATTATTTTTTTCCTATGCATTTATTTATGATTTATGTAATTGATCACGGTTCACACAACATATTGATTTATGATTTATATATAAGCTGACCAGCTCCAGGAAATTTATCATATGACAAAAATCAATTTTCTTAGAATAAATTTTAGATAAAATAACACTTGTACGTATACAAGGTATAGTG
The DNA here is from genome assembly GCA_037678475.1 of x Bolboschoenoplectus mariqueter. NCBI lineage: Eukaryota > Viridiplantae > Streptophyta > Magnoliopsida > Poales > Cyperaceae > x Bolboschoenoplectus > x Bolboschoenoplectus mariqueter. Next base: position 3,029,480 of record CM075284.1, read on the forward strand.
CCTAGCTTAGTAGTGACTCGTTTCTAATCTGATTTCAAAATAAAGCTATAGAAAATCAAACTACATGATCAATGTGAATACATGTCAGTTAGTTGTCGCTATATATATATATAAAAACCAAACTCGCTTCTAATTAATCTGATTTCCAAATAATGCCACGTTGTTTCTAATAATTAGATGGAAGTGCATAAGCAAGTTTCCATTTACTTCATTTTTTTAAGAAAGTAATAATCTAGCTACATCTTAATTTGTGCCCAAAAATAATATATGATTAATTAATGTTACCTATATATATAAAGTAATGCTGGTTCGTTTTGTTCAACACTACCTACTTTTTTCATTACTACCATTCTCCTTCATCGTCTTCAATTACAAGCTGAACAGATTAATTAATTAATGAAGGGGAGGGTTTAGCAATAGCAAAATGCATCATTACCTTATTACCGCGTTGATAGCCGTCGGCATCGCAGTCTTGGTATCACTAAACATCTGCCTTGTGTGATGGGGCATGAAGAAAGCACTACGTTACGGCCGTCCGAACAACAACGACAGAGAGAATTCTGAGTAAACATGGATGTACCTTTATGTATGGAGCTTCCCTTGTTGGTATTCATGGTAGAAGGATCATTCGTACCAACAAGGAATTTTTCTTTTTTTTTTGCCCCCTCAAAAGCTTTTCATTAATTAGTCCTTGGATAATAGTTGGACATTATTTGGAGCATCTGGTTCTGAGCATGAATGCATGGATTGGATCAGTTCCCAATTGACAGTATTTAGTATTCTAGGATCCAAAATTCCCAAGGTTTTCATTAATTATTCTTTCTCTGCTCTTTTTTATTAATTTTGAGGAAATTTGATCATGTCTTACATTTACAGAATTCATTATTCCAATTCTTTTCCGTTCAAATTTTAAAATTAAGTTGAATTTCTAATGTTCATTCAGATGTTATTTCTGCTTAAGACCAAACTATCTCGTTAGGGTTTTTGGCGCATTTTGATTAAGTATTTCAGCTAAGATATATATTTGCACTGAAAGCAAAAAGAATGTAGTGAAAGGAGAAAGATTCAGTGCACACTTTGTCTGGTACCAAAATGGTCAAAATTAAGAGAGAATTTCTCAATAAATTTACAAACCGAAACCAACTGCTCCAAAATTTAGGAATCTTCACTAAACCCACAAATGCCTAGAGAAAGATGGGAGCAGAGTGGGTACACCCATACGTAGACTTTTTGATTGTTTACTCACAAATCTAACCTGATTAAATATTGTTACTATTTATTTTTTTAAAGTAATATTCTCTCTTCTCTAGCATTAAATATAGCCTCTCAAATGGTTTATTATAAATTCTCTTTTTTGTAGTGTAGTTTGATTAGTTGTTGTGTGCTTCATATGTGAATATGGAAAAAACATATTTGTATATTTTGATTATACATTTTTTTATACTAAAATCTGTATACATGATCTTAATAACTTGTCATTAAAATTGATGGCTTTATTTAATATTGTTCTATTGCTAATATTTTTCTAGTTAATTTGTCATTTTAAATGGTTTATAATTTTGTATGATTCAAATGTCCATAAAATTACACATATTTATTAAAGTATCATCATAATTGAAAATTGATTTTGTAAAATCTTATGAATTTTTATTTATGTTTTTTCAATATAATTTATGTCATGTTGTTTTAACATAGTTTATGTCTAGCTTTCTAACTCCGATACATTGTTTCTTAATTATTAAATAAATTCTTTTGAGTTTTTATGGCAATTTTTTTTTTGGAATTTACTAAGTTTCAATCTCTTATCTAATTGGTAATAAAAGTAATTTACACTTAAACCATGCCTTATTTATCTATCAATTGTTATAATTTTTTATTGGTTTTCAAGAACAAGACATCACAAAAAATATTTGGACTGCTTACAAACAATTCTAACTTATTACAGCGGAGAGTGTTCAAAATTGTTTAATGAGAGAGCGGAAGAGTCTGCAACTTCGCAATTAATACAGCGGAGAGAGAAGGGTGAATGAGGTTATTAAGAGTTGTGATAATTACATCTCAATTCTCAACCTTACGAAATTTTGGAGATATACTATATAAATACAAGAAAGAATGTTCAAAATTTCAAGATTCAGTTCTTCATTTCATATATATATATATATATATATCATATACAAAATAAAAATATTTATACTAATATTCAAATACATTTATATAACATTTAAATATATTTATAGTAATACTCCAATGTATTTGTACTATTATTTAAATATATTTATACTATTATTCAAATCTATTTATACTAGCATTTAAATATAATTATATATAACATAAAAGTATTTATACTAATATTTAAATATATTATAGCACAGCACATCATAGTGTTACGAGCTATAACAAATATTAAATCATATTATTATGGTCTGTAATCCTTATTATTATTGTTAGATTATGAGATGCAAAATGATATGTAAAAGATGAGAGATAATAAGAATTTCTCGGCTATTAATAACCTGTTTAATTAAACGGTTATAGTATTGAGTGGATAATCAAAAGGTCCGCCAATGGGTGTACCCACCAGCTCCTCAGAAAGATAGATAGAATCAAAAGTCAATAACAGGGCCTTAATTAGTGCTTGGACTAAATAATTAGGAGTTAGGATTGACATTGCTGAGCTAGCAATTGCCTCCAACAGTCTTCTTATTTCTCCAACTAATACTGCAGCGAGTCTCACACGCTAACATTTTTAGAGGTCGCTTTTATCGATGACAGCTAGGAAAATAGGAAATAATGTGTTAAAGACATTATATATTTTGTTGCCTAACGACTAAACACCAAGTACTCACAAACAGAGGTCTCACAACAACCTTCCCTTTCATGTCAACTAGCCACACCGTTGCTCTTGTCTACCCAGCTAGGTTCTTTCGCCAATGCAACCTTGCCTCTCAAGATGCCATCTTTTATGACTCCACACACATGATGCCTCTTTTCTCCATTCTGTTCTCTCTACGAGCAGCAGTGCAGATAAAAATAAACACCAATTTTGTATATTCATTTAGAACACCAGCAGCTAAGTCAGAGAACATGGCTAAAATAGCTCAAATTGGTACTAGACAATTCAAAAGCGAACTTCTCATAGATGCTCAAAAAGAAATAAATCATGTATCCAAGTTAAGTTAAAGAAGAGAGCGAAACAACTGATTTATAGTGAGAAAGAAAGTCGAAACATTACAAATTTGGAGGTATGAGAGTGCCAAAGGGTTCATGAACCATTACAGCAGGAACTCAGTGTCAGAAAGGAGTAGATTCAAATGATAGGGGATGTTTACCAGTAAGAAGGAGGAGTTTTAAACATGAGTTATAAGAGATTAATTTTTCTCTTGTTGTTGTTCTGTGCTGTTTTCAGTTATTAGATTTGCGCTGCAGTAACAAAATGGAGGTTACCAGTAATTAGTAAACAGGAAAAATAATTAACTAAATTGAATAAGAGTTTTAAGAACATTAGTAGCAAATTAGCAATCAAGCAACAGAGACAAAAAGGAATTAGATTAATTTTGGCAGTGGCACAGTGAAATATGTGACAGGTGAGGTAAGGTCCCAGTTTGTACCAGTTTCTCAGGGCTAGCAATCAATCATATACCTTCCACAAAAGAAATACAGTGCTGAAAAGGATATCATATTTTAATTTACTACGTACCAATCCTTCATGCGTGTACAGCCAAAACTCCACTAACTTCGCAGTTAGAAAGTGAGCAACATGTGTCTACTACGTGTATGGCCTAAGAGGTAGATATCATCATATCAATTCTCTTGATTAACATACGATCGATCGATGTAGATATTAACATAAGAGGTAGATATCATCATATCAATTCTCTTGATTAACACACATGGTATATATTAAGAAGAGAGAAGGACAAATTGGGTGTAAATACAAGAAATTTTCTCTCAGCACCTAATACTGAAATTATTGCTCTCGAAGTCCCAAAATCGAAAGCATCTTGCTTGGTTATACCATACATACATTGTCATCATTATGCAAAGAGAGATCATAATTACGTAGCCAAATCTGAACAGACATCTCTAATCATCTTCTCAAGTGCTACGTAGGATGAACCTCCTTCACCCATTGCTTGTCTCGCAACCGCCGCAAGCTCCTCAGCTTTCTTCTTTGCTGCCTTCCCTTCTTCCCCGACCAACAACTCCCTCGACAACCTCTCTACATCCTCGGCCTTGACCAAACCGTGCTTGGTACCATCACTGGCACGTATCCTCAACCCCATTCCCAGCTCCTCCACCACAAACTTTGCATTCAGTCTCTGCTCAGCTATCATCGGCCATGCCAACACTGGCACACCCGCGCACAGGCTCTCCATGACCGAGTTCCATCCACAGTGAGACATGAAACCCAACACGGCTTTATGCGCCAGTATCTCCGTCTGATCCACCCAGTCCTTTACTAGCATACAACGGTCTGCAACTCGTTCCTCAAAACCGTTATCCCAGTTGGAATTTTCTCCCCGTATGACCCAGATAAAATTGAGACCTGACCACTCCAGCCCAGTGGCAAGCTCCTTCATCTGGGTCAGAGAGAGCTTTATTTGTGTACCAAAAGCTACGTACAATACTGGATGGTTCATGCTGAGCCTTGAATCCAACCATTGCAAAAGTGGGGACCGCAACTGGTTTTTCTTATCACTCTCCAGCTGTGCGAGACAAAGTGGCCCGACTCGGTAATTGTTACCACCAAACTTGCTATCAGTGTAATCAAAATAAGATGATTCAAGCTCGTAAAAGCTGTTCACGACATGCCCGCTACTAGCAACAGTCGCGTTTTTTTGTTCCACCACAAAGTCCCAGTGCGATCCTTTCGGGTCAGGGTCGTCGAAAGGCGGCTCAAGGTCTGCTTTTGTGAGAGAAAGGTGTGGATATCCCGGGACCGCAAAGGGTTCGTAAGGAGACAAAACCTCTGCATGCGGCTTGTGTATGGTCACTATAGCACATACTGACAGAGCAAATCCACCCATGCCATCAAATACGAGGCGTGGTATGCTGAGCTCCGCAGCCACGTATTGTGTCCAACCAAGGAATCCATCGGAGATGAGGAGAGATGGACGTGGAGAGAGCTGGCTGAGTGCCTGTGAGAAGGCAGGCTGTAAACGAGGCATGGTGGTTACAAAGGGGAGAAATAGATCGTCTGAGGGGAGTTGATCGGTGGATTCTATGCCGGAGGGTATGTCATGCGGGAGGTTGTCGGGGAAGGGGAGAGCAACAATGCTTGTGTTTTGAGCAACGGCAGAAGACAGAGAGGAGCGGATGAACGGTGCATTGAGCGGGGTGGTGAAGAAAGTGATGTGTGAGACGAGACAGCGGCGGTGGAGAAGGTGGGCCAGGTGGAGAACGGGGATGGTGTGGCCCTTTGACATGAAAGGGAAGATTGCTATGTGAGGGAGAGGTGAAATAGAAGAGGAAGCCATTTTGAAGAGAAGGGCACAAGATAATTAAACGGGGTGGTCGATGTTGTTTGCTTCATTCAATAAATAGACTGCAAATTACTGCATGGTAGGTGAATTTTCTTTTTAGATAATTGCCATGTCAGATAATAATGCACAGTCACACTTGCATACAATTACAAACTGATCACAGAGGGAATTAACTTGTAGCAAATTTTGTTAAACAAAATTTATTTCCTGTAAAAGGGAATAAGGGAATGTGCTAGTAAAATTTAATGGGCACTTTGTAAAATTGCTCTTCCTTCCAAAATTTTGAAATAGATTGTCCTCCTCTATAATTTACTCAACAAATTGCTCTTGTGGGCCCCTTTCTCCCCTCCCCTCTTCTTCATCTCATTTTACTCTCTCTAGCTAAAATTAATTATGAAAAAAAAATTATTGTATGATTTTAAATAATTCAACAAAATATTAAAATAATTCATGATAATTAATTTAATTTATAATTAATGAAGAAAATATTTTTAATCTTACGTAAAAAAAACTTTAATATTCATTCATTTCATATGAGGAAAGTCTTTTTTATTCATTTCTCAAAAAAAAAAATAAGATCATTAAAATCTTCCTTCATGAAATATAAATTGTCAAATTTATAGGGGTCAATGAAGTGACTCCCTTCCTCTATGAAATATTAAATGTGGTTTATTCTATTATTTTAATATAGTAATATAATATTACTTCTATTATACATGCATTATTTTTTTCATCAATTTTATAGTAACAATTATGATGCTCTTAACTATAAAATATCAAATTAAAATCAAGTTACATTAGAAGAAAATTGGAGTTGGCAGGCTAGTATACCAGAAGATAGCTTGGGTACAATTATGCCGGTTTGTTCCATAATTGCATCCCTTAAACAGTTCTCCATATTTTCCTAATTAATATTGCAATTACATAAAAAGAACATAAACATGGAAGTAGATATTGCCAGGAATATTTGCTAATTCGCACTGATATCATATATAAAGTAAAAAAGAAATGCAACTAAGCCTCAATTACCATAAAACAAAGAATCAAAGTCTTGTTTATGGGATGTATAGGTAACAAAATTTCACCTTCTGGTACGTGCCAATTCAAATCTGTTACCATACCAGATTAATAAAAGCTTGTATGGGAGCAGATAATTGAGGAGTAATTTTTCAAATGTACAATGATTAGTTTAAATTTCAGTAATGATACTTCTGAAATTAATGAAATTTGATAATGTTAATAAGTAAATCATCATACACAATTACTTTTATTGAACTGTCAAGGAGGTACTGGAGAAGACATTGACACTATTCACCAATAAAATATAGCTTGCAGCTAAAAATTAAAATATAGACCTATTGAATAGCTGTAATATATCACGCAAAATGTATACAAAACTACTTAAGAACCCCACCATTTTTTTTAAATTTCACTCTGAACTATTGTACGGTGTAGCTACTATACCAATTCATCTGTATAGTAGTACAAATCCATTTGTATCGGTAAATGAGTACTGATACTTATTTAGATATTTGTATCCATACTGCTTTCCTTATTTTATTAAAAAAAATGAAACAATAGTAGTCAAAAGATATGAAAAGGATAAAAAGATAAGTTATCCATTTTGATTCAAGATATTTAGATATAATTTTGGGATGAGGTATAAATTTTTGAAAGATCAAATATTATTTTCCGTTTTCCTCAAAAAAAAATATTAATTTCTGGAAGATCAAAATTAATTGAGGATCAAGATAAGAAGCAAATACAAATCAATGGATTGCATTCATATCTTCGCTATGTGCATCCAATCGGCTACATCTCAGTTCTGTCACAGCTCCTTATACTAAATGATATACAAAACTACATTCACAAAATATAAAATTTTGATAAACTTACGAAGAAATATTCTACTATAAAAAAAAGTAGAACGGAAAGGAGCTTTTTTAGAACCCACGTCACAACTAATCCAATGTGCATAGTCGGTGCTCAGTAAAATAACCTCAGCTGTTGATATCATGTAGATACGTACTAAAAAATATATTGGCATTAAATTGATATCTACATCAAGGGAGTCTAAAATATATAATTCTCAAATTTAAGGAGAAAATTTATTTTTTTAAGGACTTGTTAGAAGAAAAGGCCATCATAAAGCACCACAAAATCAGTTAGCATTGGCATGGTTTCAGTGACATCCAGCAGGAAGAAATCATTGTTAACTATTAGGCACACTCAGCGCTTTAAATTTGTGGTTGTGAAAGTTGTTGAAGATGGCATGTCGGTACAAATCTTATGAAAAAAGCATCTCAGTTATGGAAAAGGACGGGATGCATCCTCCATGGTTTTCAAGTCTCATTTAGTTTGCTCTCCATAATAAAATAAACCTCAGTCAATTACTTCAACCAAAATCTAGTACCAGGGGGAAAAAGGGGGAAAAAGAAGAAGCAGAATTACAGATACCAGGTCATGTACAACACGGCTATGAGAAGGTCGGTAGCTCTACAGAAATTAATGCCATGGAACAAAAGAAAATGTACCGTGTTCGGATCGCCAACGAGGCAAGCACATCAGCGATCTGTTCCCAAACGCATGAGAGATCTAGTACCAGGGGGGAAGAAGAAAGTGTGTGCATCTATCAGTTATTTAACTATTTTCTTCTAATTCCTTGATCAATTGACATGAGTGTGGCATTTCCAAAATTACCAGGTTTACTCACAAAAATAATAACACTGATAAACTGGCGCATAGAAATATTTTTGTAAGCATAATCTTGTAATTTCTTGACTATTCCAATTACATTTATCATCTTCCTAAAAGACGCCTTCAAGTAATAGCACTTGATGTCATAAGGGTAACATAGACAAGCACCAAAAGATAAATATATATACGAAAAAATAAATATTGCAAGGAAAGTATCTAAGACTAGTTTGCCTTCTCTTTTAAAAAAAAAAAAAGCAATTCCAAACTTGATATCTATACGAAGAAACAAATATTGCAAATAAAACATCTAGACTAATTTGCCTTTGTAAAAAATATCCAGTACTAGTCTTGATGGGATTCCTAAATATTTCACATTTCAAGGAACCAGTAGTGAGATGAAAAGAAATTCAAGAAAGGAATAAGTTAATCTGACCACATAAATCCCACAAATCATTAGCTCTAAGAAGAATCTCCTTCTAGTCATAGATCTTTCGTGTTTTTCTTCTCCTGCTTCGATCGCCTGTTCAATTACGAGTCCAAATTTGAGCTTCCAAATAACAAAAGAGACCAATACTAACTTTTTAATCTGACTTGTGCGAACCCCATCCCCGCGGAGGAGAGACGATGGAACCGAGAAACGCAGTTGGAATGGAAGGAGAGACATGGGACTCGAGAGAGAGATACGATGGCTTGGCAACTGGGAATGTACGGCTGCTGGTCTGGGACTGATGGGTTTCTGGTTTTTGCTTAATTATTGGGGAAATATGGCTGTTGCAACGCTAAACAAAATTAACCGCATTGTGTAAACTTAACAAAAAGTTCAAAACCATAATTAAGCTTATTTTATTGTCTAGCCTTGATAAAGTTTTTTACATTAAGAATTAAACCAAATTTCTGAAATATTTTTACAATTAAACACAATTTCTGAGTTGGAGTTATAACAATTTCTGAATAGAGGAATACAAATGGCACATGCAAGTCTAATTAAACAATGAAGTTTCCTTGAATTCGCGTATATATTAAACATGATAGAGTTTAGAATACAGTTTCACGTCACATTACGTAATACAAATATTTTAATTATGTTAGAATACGTTATATTTTTTATTCACTTGTTAAAAATAACGGTTAACACTTAAAAAATATACTCAACACATATTTCTTTCTCTCGGAAATTACCAGCATCAAAAAAGGCTATTTTCCTTAAAACTCTCTTAGTCACTTGTATCTAAAAATAACACCAATTGAAAGGCTTAGGCTGAACCCTGGTCTCTGGTTCCTTCTCTGGGCCGACCCGACTACATTCAGCAATGCACAGCCCGTTACAACACAACATGGTATCAGAATTTCAAGTTCAGACCAACTACTGGTAAGTCAATTCTTACAATATTTCCCTTTGTTTAACAACTGAAATAAAATTAAAGCAGAATAAATATTAAATTACTCTAAAATATTAATGTTTAATAATAGTAAAGCAAATAGATAAAATAATGAGAATAAAATGTGTTAAAAATTATCGATAAATTGACTTTACTCTACCTTCATAAATACTCTAACTTACTTTACTTTAAATCACTTTTATTTGATACATTAAAATCCCTTAAAATACTTATTCTATTTTTACTCCAGTTATCAAACACAAGTAGTTGAAATTGTAAACATGGTGAAGTTCAAGAGATTGATGATGCCCAAGAAAAGTGATGGGTTTCAAACAAACGCACCAAACAATCGATTGTTCTTGTAATGATTAAGGATTTCTCAAATTCATCAAACTTAATGGACACAGTAGGGACTAATTTGTTTTTCTAATTGCAATCCAATAACTAAGCGCCAACCTTTTCAATTCAAAATAAGCACCGATTTAGTAATTATTACTGGCACCAGAATTTAATTGCCATGAAGAAACTACCAGAATTACAATCCGCAAAAAGTCTCCAATTGCTAAGACAAACTACCATAGAGCACCAGATTATTACACACAGCCGCAGAGACCCGCACATGAGCCCAGTAATAACAGCAAATTATCATTTTTCTTTTATTATTATTTTTTCACAACCAGGCCGGGTTCCTCAAAGGAGAGACAACGGCCTTGACTTGGAGGTAGTTTTTAAGGCCGTCAATGCCCTTCTCTCTGCCAACACCGCTCATCTTGTAACCGCCAAATGGGATCGTCGCATCAAACACGTCGTAGCAGTTGATCCAAACTGTTCCCACACGCAGTGCACGCATCAGAGTGTTTGCTGTGTTAAGGTTGTTTGTGAACACTCCTGCGGCTAGCCCATACCGGCTTGCGTTTGCCCTCTGTATCACCTCATTCAGATCCCTATTGTTGTGAAAATGAGAAGACAGATTTGCAATGAGAGAAGTTTATACCAAAAAGGAAAAAAGAAAATTTGTTTGGGGACTTAAGAGTCTTTTGGGTTATGGGCTGGGCCAAATAGCTGTCTAAAATAATATATCTGGTTACAAGTGAGATGAAAAGTTAAAAAATTAAAGCCAATAACTAAAAGCTCTTTTAAATTCTCAAAACCCTTTCATTATTCCTGTGCACCAAATTTAGCCCTTTATGGTTTGGTGACACCAAGTGGCATGTTTTCAGAGCAATGCATGCTAACAGTTATCAATTAGAAGTATTCCATATATGATCGAACTTAAGACTCACTTGAACTTGAGAATGGACTGAACTGGGCCGAATATCTCCTCTAGTGCTATGGGCATGTTGTCCTGTAAAGAAAAGGAACAAAAAGTTAACAAAACAACCACTTGTATATTAATTGATTTATAAAGGAAAAAGACAGAACTTGCAAAGCAAATTACATTGACATCAGAAAAAATGGTGGGCTGGATGTAGAAGCCCTTGCTACCCGCTCTATCTCCTCCTGCCACAAGGTTGGCACCAGAATCAACGCCTATCCTGATGTACCGCAAAATCTTGCTGAACTGCTCCCCGTCAATCTGGTAAATATCAAAGTTCCTTTGTTAAAGTCTTTTTCTCTGTGTGCGTGGGTGTGGGTGGGTGCAGTTGAATTAAGGCTACAAAATCTGCAATGACAAATGAGGTCCTAATTGTACAGTATATGGATTGGTATGCTTCTTAGCCAATCTAGCGCACACGGTCAAATTAAAGTTTACCGATGAAAGACATAAAATTGCAAAACTTGTACCAAAAGTTGGCATTTCCTCGTGCTTCTTGTATAATAACAGCTAGTGAGGGAGGAACAATTGTGACAAACTCTCAAGCAAAATAAACTTAAACAAACAAACCTGGGGGCCTTGTTCTACTCCCTCCTTGAATGGGTCGCCAACAACACGTTTCAATGCACGTGCCTTAGATTTCTCCACAAACTCATCATACACACGTTCATGAACAAAAGTACGGGACCCAGCACAACAGCATTGCCCCTGAAATAAAAAAAATATAAAAAAAGGATTTGAATTGAAACTCTCTTTCAGTTACTATTCTCTTTTTTGTTTTTTTTTTTTTGGGTTTGTTGTTGGGGGGGGGGGGGGGGGGGTTAAATAATTTTTACCTGATTAAAGAAAATAGCAGAATGAGCAAGCTCAACAGCATCATCAACATCAGCATCATCCATGACAATAAAAGGAGACTTGCCGCCAAGCTCTAGTGTCGCCGGCTTTAGATTGCTTCTTGCTGCCAATTCTTGTATAATTTTGCCTGTGTCTGTAGACCCGGTGAAAGCAATCTGATTTTTTTAAAAGAAGAAGAAAAAAAGAATGCTAAACAATGGGGAATCAATAGAGCTACTAAAGAAAAGAACATTCTGCCATCCATTTAGTAGATTTAGTAGCACCTCTTTGTTGCAAGTTCTATATCCCATAACGTAGTGACTTCAACCAGACAATGTACTTTCAATTAAGCATACATTTTCAAGTAAGCAACTATTGCACAAAATCACAGATTGTGGGCAAATGCATAGCCACAAAAGAATTTTACTAATGTACCTTATCAACATCCATGTGGCTAGCAAGGGCAGCACCAGCAGTAGGACCAAAACCTGACACCACATTCAGCACACCATCAGGTAGCCCAGCCTGAAACCATTAAAAAATTCAGAAAAAGGCCGTAAAATTAGCCAAAATTTGAACAATGGGAAACTGAATAATTTACCCACCTCATGCAACAGCTTGGCTGCATAAAGAGCAGTGAGAGGAGTCTGCTCAGCAGATTTGAGCACGATGGTGTTGCCGCAAGCCAAAGCAGGCCCCACCTTCCAGGCAAACATGAGGAGAGGGAAGTTCCAAGGGATGATTTGACCCACCACGCCAATCGGTTCATGCAAAACCTGCACATGGTGAGGCCCATCCGCTGGGACAATCAGCCCATGTATCTTGTCGGCCCATCCTGAATGAACATACCAAATTTTGATGGTCAATTAACAAAGTAAGACCATGATATCTTTGGTGCTTTCTGCAAAGAACACTCAAATGTAACCTACCAGCATAGTAACGCATGAGGCGTGAGACCATCGGGACCTCTACCTTTGCTGCCTGTTCATAAGGTTTTCCATTATCCCATGTCTCTAGTGCTCCCAGCTCATCATTGTGCTTGTCAATCAGATCAGCAAACCTTAACAAGATACGTGATCTCTCCTGTAACCCAGAAGCAAATTATAATTTAATTCGTTTATTGTATTTGCGAAAAGATCAAAGGTCATTTGGCAATGCTTCACTTTGCCTGATTTTACAGCTGAACAATATTTGTAACAGCCCAAAAGAAACATAAATTATAGTGTCTCATGGCAAATATGAGACATATTCAATCTCATTTGCAAAGAACTCACAAAAATAAAAACCAAAATTCAAGGGACAAGAAGAGAGTGTTCCTACATAAGCAGTCATCCTAGGCCATGGTCCTTCATCGAATGCCTTGCGAGCAGCATGGACTGCGCGATTAATATCCTCTGCATCTCCTTCCGCCACATGTGCAATCACCTCACCTGTACGTGGGTCCAGGGTTGGGAACGTCTTGCCTAGTAAAACCAAGTAAAATTAGTTCTCACAAATATTAATACACATATGATATTAAGTTTCTACAGAATATGTGCTAGTAGAGAGTCTCCTGGGGGCTCCTTTGATTGTGCAACTAACAAGAGTTCTATTAGCGTAACACTGTATGCTTAAAAAAAATGGGGTTAATGTTGAGGATTAACAACACAGTTATACACGTATTGTTTAAGGGAAATTTTCATGTAAGAACTTTATAAAAAACTGCATCAGGAAAATCATAAATAAATTTGGGGAACATTATTTCAGGAGATGAGGTTTTTTACTTTGCACCAATTGATTCTTTTTTATTATTATTTCTTTTTGGTTTAATGTGGATCGGATAATTTTTACCTGAAGCTGCATCCTCAAATTGTCCATTGATAAGAAGTTGTGTGTAATTGACTTGAACAGGTGCTGCGATGGGATCTTCTACGGCTGCCGCTGTACTGAATCTTTGTAAGATCCCTGCTGCAGCTCCATGTGCTCTTTCTGCCAGACGGTTTGGAAAGAATAAAATAATCAGAATTTTCTTTTATATTTATAAAAAAAACAAGTGGAAATAAATTTAAGCCTGATATTTTTTTTTCTCCGTCAATAAAGTCAACAAATTATCAAATCAAATCAAATCAATTTTGCACATACAGCTTGAATTGCTGATGCCTAAATAAAAGAAAAAAAAATTCCATAAATCAACTTCTTGAAGGCCTAACAGATCACCTTTTCTAATCAGCTAAAAGACACTGACTCTAGGGAGGAAAGAAAAAAAAACACATCATCATCAAGCACTATCTCCTTCCTAAAAAAAAATCAAGCACTATCTCTGCCACAAAATGACAGATAAAGGACGATAAGGCAAGGAAAAAAAAGGTTACAGTAAAGTGATCAACCTTTATCAGGTAATTACTTTTTTAACCTTTACCAAACACACCCAAAAAAAACCAACAAAGAATTGGGCAAAAATAATTGTAAAAGGAAATCCAAAGGAGAGAAAAAAAAAACAGCTTTTTAAGTGAACCATAAAACAGAGAGGACTGAGAATTTTGCTGAAAACCAAAAAATAATTGACAGAGAAAAAGATAACAACTTTTGGTGAACCTTTAGGCAGGAGAGAAGGGGTGAGAGTAGGTCTGGGGGAGGCATAGACGCAGCGCGAGAGTAGAGATGAAACAGCCCTTCGAGCCGCCATAGCTTTAATTAGCGGAGATCCTTCTCTCTGCTTCCTCTTCCCTCCTCAGTAATGGCGAGTCAGAGAGAGAGTATATTATATCCTCTCAAGTTCAAGTATCGCTGTGCCGCTGTCTTTATTGCATCCGAGAACAGAGCGGGGGGCTACTCTATTTATTACTGAAGTCGAAAGATGTTGTGGCAGTTTAGTAAAATCAACTTAGTTCGGAGGCCTTATTTATTTGTTTTTTTGAGAAAAAGAGGCCTTATTTATTTGTTTTTTTGAGAAAAAGAGGCCTTATTTATTGGTTTGGAGTGTTCAGAAGTCCGGATATTTAATTTCACAAAGAGCGGACGGATCCTCTGCGGTTTGAATCAGAGTCTAAGCGTGTCCTCGCTCCTGTGTGCTCTGAGGAATCATCTCATAACTTATAAATTAACTATTGTATTCATTTATTACAAAGCCGTGTGAATACAAAAATTATGCATCTTACAACTTACATAAGATAAAATACCCAATAATAGATGTGAAATTTTTTACTAATGAAGGTGGATATTTCAAGTTTAAGTCATGCATTGTAGTGTTGATTTCTTAGACTTTAAAGATTTGCCTTCAATAATATTACTATTACATGTATGATTTTCCCAAAAAAAAAAAGTGTATATATTATACACTAAAAATCCGAATTGCATTTATTAAAAATAATGGTGTTTTGCAGGAAAAAAAAATAGTATATAATTCTACATTAAATATCCGAATTGCATTTACTAATGAATTCAAAATATTATGATAGTTCTATATTGAAAATTTTCACTTGATAATTAAACAAATTACTTATCCATTTTGAGAGGGAAAGAGATGGAGATGGTTTACTACATTAATTTTTGTTAAGTTCAATTCACTTTTTCTGCACTCCATTTCAAAAGGAATAAAATTCACTTACTTGGACGATAGAGTGAAATTTTCTCTTTTTCCTTTCTTTTTATAAATTTGTGGAGCAAGTAAATATGAATTTATATTTTTATTTCCTCTTATATTGATCTGGAACACAACCTTCATATCATGGTCAATAGACTAATTATGCAACTAGTGTATTAATAAAAACATGTGATATATGTGCACGATACAATCTACATGTGTTCAAACATGATTTAGTTATAATAAATGTGCTTGCATATGTCGTGTTGAGAATTAATTAATTTGACATAACATGACATGACAAGGTATGTTCAAATGTCATGTGTAGATATGTTCAAACACAATTTTTTTTATATTTTTTTTGTCTTCTTTCAAAAAAAAATTTAGAATGTTATAATTTATAGCATTTGAAAAAAAAATTCAAAGTTCAAAAAAAAAATTTGTCAAAAATTTTCAATTTTTTTTAAAAGTTTTAACATTTAAATTCTAAAATTTGAAAAAAAATGTAAATATGTGCCGGCACATACAGATACATCGTGCCAACACATACCGTATAGGCTCATGTGTTGTACCTATATGAAAAACACAACACAACACTACCATCATTTAATATATATACAGTTGCTATCTAGCTTAGTCAAAAGATAATACAAAATCAATTCATTCATAAGTCGTAACTGTTCATATGATAAAAGTTCTTCATAATATAAACAGAAGTAGAAAATATAAATGCGGATTATTTAGTTGAGCGAAAGTCTCAAAGTGGATTATAAAACTGGAGCCGCAAAAGATCTCATTGAATTATTATTTAATAATTAACGCAGGCAGTACTGAATTTACCTAATAGACGTGCTATGACCAAAGTAATAAACTAATACGATACACTTGAAAACATAAATACGCAACTCCAAAACTTTAAGGATGCAATTAATCTTTAGTTTTGTTTAGAGAGACTATTTCGAGATATGTATTATTATATATAGACAGACCACCTGATTCTCTCATCTACCATATTTCTTACCAAACAAAGGCTTAGAAGTTTGGATAAAGGAGCTAATTTTCGATTCTGTTCGGAGAAAACGAGAGCTAACCAATGTTAATTATGATATGTTCATAATTTCTTAAATTTTTTGTATTAACCTCTTTTTTCTACTATTTATACTCCACACCAAATTATCTTTAAAAACTAATTAGTTTTTTTTAATGCAGTTTTATTAGTAAATGTCGGATGTATCCAATATTCGTGCGTGATCACGTCCCATTAGAATGATTTTGGAGAGATATTTTAACAAAAAAAAAGTAGCTATCAAAATAAATAAAGAAGATAAATTGGAGATATTCCTCTAAAATTAAGATTGATCGTGTATCAAAATTTAATGTAATTAAAAATTTATGTGATCATCGATCAAGTTCAATTGCTACGTACGAATATTATCAGCCAATTACAAATTTCGATCCATTACAAATAGAAACTCGCTACACAACATTTCTTTGGTAAATTGCCACATAGGAATTGTGAATTGGGGTTGGAGGCTGCTCCCACTTTCTCTCTGTGCAGCGCTGTACGATAGACGTAAAGGATGGTGTGATCTGAACCGTTCAATCCATGTGGAATCAAATCAAGTAAACACACAATCAAACATGAGCAGGGGGGACATGACGGTAGTACCTCATTACCTCCACTGCTTTATTTTTATACAATCTTTTACTCTCTTTACTTGGTTCTATAGTTTTCTTGATCGAATCACGCCAAATTGAATCCGTCTGCCCTTTTTCATTTATAATTTGCCCAAAATAAAATTTAAGCTGCCAGACATTGCATTTTCTGTTCAAATTGTGTATAATTCGCTCAATTTTTAATGGTTATTATAAGAATAAATTGAGAGTACATTTAATTTTTGCTGTACATTTATTTGACAATTCAAAATAAAGAACCATACAAAAAATGGATTATAGTTTCTTGCCCCCTCTATCAGTAAAAATAAAAATGAAAAAAAATGAAAGGGGTACCATGTAGCTGTCTCCACAAATTGTAGGCAAAGAGTAGTCCTTGATTCTTGGTTAAATTGAAGCATTTAAAGTCAGAAAAGAACACATATCTATCAGATAAGCATGGACCATACAGACTTTTGGATAGGGGGCATTGATGATTTGGTGTCTAGCAATTATATGCGCAATGTGCTTATGAGTTCCTTGCGTTCACACCCTTGGCTCCTTGGATCCACAACAATCGGATTATTTTATTTGAATCTCTTCTATAAAGAATGGCTCTGGATTCATGCATCTAGGAGTGTTGCATCAACGCACGCTTTTAGTTGGTAAAATGGTAACAGGGGGAAACAAAGAAAGCGTTGTTAGAAGCTGTGATTGATACTCCTCGTCACTCGTCTCAAGCACCAATTCCGTTGATCGCGGATTTCCTGCGGCTAGCTGATGTTAAATCGGAGCCACAAAATTATAAATTTTACAAGGAGAAGAAGAAGTGCACAATAAATATGTGTTGGACTTCTAGATGAGGCAGATGGCTCATCATACCATATCTAGTTTTAGTTTCTATGGTTTTTCAAAGACATCCATCCATCCATCCATCCATCCAGTGGCTATGGTTAATGGTTATGGTTAATGGTTATGGTTAATGGTTATGGTTAATGGTTATGGTTAATGGTTATGGTTAATGGTTATGGTTAATGGTTATGGTTAATGGTTATGGTTAATGGTTAATTAATAAAAAGAAGAAAAGAAGAGGCTGATAAGCTATTAGCTGGGACCTGATTCTGTTTTCTTGGCTGTCTGTCTGTAGCCTATTATTGGTTATTAACAAAAGAGGAGAAAAGTTTTAATTGAATTGATTCATCCTGTGGCTGTAAGTGGCAATGCGTCACTGCTTCGCTCACAACCGCTTACGACATAAGAAAATATATTTAATCAAGTGAAAATGTAGCCGAGAGAGGACTTATAATATTATATATGTATATATATGTATATGCTGCAGGGCTATATATGCATATGCGTATGAGCAATTACTATATAATGTATTGGATATGTACAATACCGTTGCGGCGTTTGGTAATTTTTTTATAAATGTAATATATTCTATTCTTGAAAAATCTAACATTTAATTTTTTAGATATGCAAGTTCAAGTAAAATTAAAATAACATGCAAGTTAAAGCATAATAATCGAAAGTGCATATACAAGTTAATAAAAATTCAATTTGAAGTCTTAATTAATAAGATAATGTATACGCATAAAATCATGGATCATGCAATTAATTAATGAGATAATGTACCACGTCTATTAATTTTGATGACTTCCTACCTGCTAATTAATATGCGTTGTGTATATATATGCAACCCACCTTCAGTTAAGGCGCTAGGTATATGATTTAACATTTAATAATAATAAAATTATTTATTTCGCTCAAATAAAATACGACTTTGATTTATATTAAAATTTTATGTTTGTTTTTTGTGTTTATTATCAAGTCTAGTTTTGTACTCGTCCTTTTTATTTAATCATCTTTGTCATTTTCATTTATTTATTTATTATTATTATTATTATTGCAAATACGATGCACCAAACATCACACTTTTGGTGGTCGTGAATTATGACTATCATTCGCAAAATCACACCTAATATATTCATGAACAACTAACTATCTTGAAACTTTATCAGAAGAATAAAGAAAACATGGTATATATAATTATAAAATAGCAATCGCCAATGGAGCAACTATGATTTTTTTGTTTTTTGTTTTGGGTACCATGTGAATCCACCTAGAAAGCAGGAAACCCACTCCGAATTTGAAATATTTTTGGCATACATAACAAGTTCATGATTCTCCTGGAGAGATTGATTGTTTGTTTATCCGGGGCATGGAAAGCATGAAATGATATAATAATATAGCAAATAGTATAATGAGGATTATAAATATTTTTAATAGTATTTTTCTCACAAACTTTAAGTACACAATTTATTGAAGCTGCACAATCGACAACAATCTTTATGTCGTAATATATCCGAACAGAAAAGAAATGGACACCACATGGTGTGTTCTTCTATTTTTTTTCCACATCCAAGAAGATTTTAATCTCTCCCCATTTTCTAACTAATTAGTTAATTAATAGATAAGTCAACTAATTATGCATCACAACCAGAAAGTACATGATCTGCGGATTCGGATATACAATGAAAATTAGAATTATTATACTCATCCCAAATTTTTACAACAGAATATCTCCAACTGTTTGTAATCAATTTTTCAATCATAAACAACCCATTTGTATATTATGCAATATAAACATGTCTTAATTATTAGTCAAACATGTATTTGAAGAGTTATTTACGACTAATTTAAAAGTTTAATATATATTCTGCAATGATTAAGTGCATATTTAGAAAAAATTGAAAAAGTAAAATCTAAAAGTTACTGAGAAGTGACAACCACCAACAGTAACTACTGACAACTGTTAGTTTGTAGTTTGTTAACAGTTTAAATTCTGAAAGCCAGATTTAATCTTTTTAGTCCTTTACAATAAGTACCAGTTTGGCAGGTCTCGTGATTTCATGGTCCCAATTTATTTATTTATTCATTCATTTTTGATCCCTCTACTTGAAACTAATAATAGTCAATAAATGTGACTTGGACAGATCAGGAGCTCGTAGTTTGGTATTTAATCTTATCCGTGTTTGCTAACTAAACTATTTTATTAGTAAATTGCTCAAGAATGATTCAAATGGGGAAAGTTAATATCTCTACCATGTTGGGTTAGTGTTTGCAATATATATTTTTGTATGTTAAGATAGGGGTCTAAGCACCTGACTTATTTTATTATGTAAATGTTTTCAATACTTGGGTCAATCATTTGAGCCTGACACAATATATATGTATATATATTTTTTATTTCAATTGACGAACCACTCACGACATCTTTTTTAATTATTTCCTTTCTGAAAAGGGAGAGAGTGCTGATGCATTTGAACTTTTTTAATTTTTTTTTGTACAAAATAAACTGCTTGGTTTTAGGTTGTAGGTCGGAAATGCAGTGTTAGTATTAAAAATAAATTGTGAATTGAAGGATTTTAATACTAAGTTCATACTAAAAAAAATACTGGGTTTTATCCAATTATACTTCTAAATGCTGAGTTTTCTTAAAAAATAAGGTTTTGTTATTTTGAAACGCTTGAAAGAGGGGTAAATTCCAAAAAAGTTGTGGCGAAAGAGATTGCTGAGTTCAATCAAAATACGCTATATATTAAGTCTTATATGACAAAGACGGCAACAATTTTCCCCTTGATGTAAAATTCTACCCAATTAAATAAGAGGGGAAGAGGCGAAGAGAGGAGGATGTTTTCCTCCGTAAGCAATTCCACTAAAGAAGCAAGCTACATTTTGAGGCTATCGATAACATCAAGGGGGGCAAAGCATGATGCATAAAAGGAGCTAAGACAGGACCCCGAAGATGGGATACGAATTGTACTGGGTGTGCAATTAAAATATTGATATATATATACAGTGGCATCCCCTCAGAGGCTCACACCTCAGTCTGGTAAACAAAGAAAAGTTGTCGTAATGTTTCAAGAGGCCTTAGTTAGCGCACCTGAGCTGGATGCAAGTACAGGTATCCTTTAGGCCGCACCCACCCCCCTAACTCCTAAACATCAATCAATAATTCAATAAGACAATATTGCATTTGTTACCTCTACTACCTCTATCAAAATCAAAGCTCAAGCACCGTTAATTTTTTCATTTCTAAAATAATTTAAAAAAATCAAAAATACGTCCGATTCTTACTGTACGTCTCTTTTTAAAAATATTATTCGAATTAAAAAAAAACTAAAATTGTAAGTGTATTTCTAATTACTTAGATAACGGGTATTCATTTTGAGTAAATTAGACTTCACGGTTATGCCGGTATCATCACAACCAAGCATAGTTTTTCAACGAAGTGACCACAGCCTTGACCTGGAGGTAGTTTTTGAGGCTGTCCATGCCTTTCTCTCTGCCGATGCCGCTCATCTTGTACCCACCGAACGGAATTGCCGCGTCAAATGTGTCATAGCAGTTGATCCACACCGTCCCCGCCCTCAGTGCACGCGTCAATGTGTTTGCTGAGTTCAGGTTGTTTGTAAACACTCCGGCTGCCAACCCGTACGGGCTCGCATTGGCCCTCCGTATCACCTCATTCAAATCCCCGTTGTTCAAATGAAAAGTGAACATTGTTAATTATGACAATGAATGTATGCTAACATTATAACATTTTCATATAATTTTAAGCCTACGGACAATTTGGCAAAAAAAATTAAAATTGAACATTGTAAGTCAGAACAATTAGAAGGGTATTTTGACACTTTGGTTAAACCATGGGCTGGTGGTTTAGAAAAAGGTATGTAGGCCTTTTGGGCTTTTGGTTGGGCCAGAGGAGCTGATAGACTGATCTCATCTCTTGAACTTTCTTAGCTACTGGTTGTTAATATAACTGAAAATATTATTAATCAGTGACGCATCCAAATATATCATCAGTTGGAAGATAAGTATATGTAAATAGGTAATGTTAAAATTTTGATATGTAGTTATTAGCCTTACTTGAACTTGAGAATGGTTTGAACGGGACCAAAAATCTCTTCTTTTGCTATGGTCATCTCATCCTGTGATTCATCAAAAACTAGATAATCGCTACAATAAAATTATCGATGAGCCTATAGTTAATTATTGTTTGAACAAATATAAGTTACATTTAATTTGCATGTAAATGGAAGAAAAATAATTCCTGACATAACGAATGTTGAAAGATGGATAATACCTTGACATCAGAAAATATGGTGGGCTGGATGTAAAAGCCCTTGTTTCCTGCTCTTTCTCCTCCTGTCACAAGTGTGGCACCTGAGTCAATGCCAGACTTGATGTATCCCAAAATCTTCTTGAATTGTTCGTGATTGATCTGCAAAATGTCAAAATTCTCTTCGTCAAATAGATTAATGCTTGTTCTTCGATTGAGAAATGACAATTAACTTCGGTTCACTAGAACAAAAGGATCAATATTACTTTTTGGGGAACTGGTATCATACCAGAATCTATGTAAAAGCCAAAACTGAAATCTATCAGCAAACTAGAAATTTCTTCCTAGATAACCAGACCTAATATCTGCTTCAGTTCTAATGGCCAAGGTAGGCTTATTAATACATACAGAAATATTCATTACAAAAATCATCAGGAAAATCACCAGTTGAGAATTCAAAACAAATTATTACTTGTGGTCCTTGCTCGACTCCCTCCTTGAATGGGTCACTGACAACCCGCTTCAGGGCACGTGCTTTTGCCTTCTCCACAAACTCATCGTACACTCGTTCATGCACAAATGTGCGGGACCCAGCACAGCAGCATTGTCCCTAAAAACAGGAGACAAATTTTCCATATTAATATTATCCCTCATTTCTTACTCCAAGATAGACATTTATTTCTTTTCATATTTTTTAAGAGAAAGTTTGAGTTTGCCTGATTAAAGAAAAGAGCAAAATGAGCAAGCTCAACAGCTTGATCAACATCAGCATCATCCATGACAATAAAAGGAGATTTGCCTCCAAGCTCTAGTGTCACTGCCTTTAGGTTGCTTTTTGCTGCCAATTCTTGAATGATTTTTCCAGTGGCTGTTGATCCTGTGAATGCAATCTAAAAAGAAAATTAAGAAACTGTTATTAAGAGTCAGGTTGATTTCTTAAATATTCTGAAACTATAAATCAAGGAAGATAGCACAACTCCCTGAAAAAGTAATTTTAGAGATGTACCTTATCAACTTCCATGTGGCCAGCAAGAGCTGAACCGGCTTTGGGGCCAAAACCTGACACCACATTCAAAACACCATCAGGCAGCCCAGCCTAAAAACATTTACAAGTTTCAGAAAACCGAAACATAATTATCCTGTACGTAAACAAGGAAATGGCTAACTACATAATATATACCGACCTCATGCAACAGCTTGGCCGCATAAAGAGCAGTGAGTGGAGTCTGTTCAGCAGATTTCAGCACCACAGTATTGCCGCATGCCAGAGCAGGGCCCACTTTCCAGGCAAACATGAGGAGAGGGAAATTCCAGGGGATGATCTGACCTGCTACACCGATGGGCTCACGCAATACCTGTACGTGATGAGGCCCATCACCCGGGACAATTAACCCATGTATCTTATCAGCCCATCCTGCGGAATTTGCCAAATTTCAACAAGAAGATAATTAAATAAATATCTTTTTATCAATAAGGATAACCATAGTTAGCACACAGAAATCAAATAAAATGTAAAAGACTATATTAAGAAAGCAAAGTAACAATAAAACTTACCAGCATAGTAACGAATGACACGTGACAGCATAGGGACCTCTATCTTTGCCGACTGTTCAAAGGGCTTTCCATTATCCCACGACTCTAGCGCCGCTAGCTCATCATTGTGCTTGTCTATCAAATCCGCAAATCTAAACATGATACGTGATCTTTCCTGTAACCCAAAATAATTGGTATCAGCAATTTTAATCGTAAACTTTTTTCCTTCAGACTCTCATTAAGTTTTACTAGAATCTGTTGATGTGGAAATACTACCAACATTTTACTGTCTGCAATGCTTCTCATACAGTCAGAAATAATGATTCATTAAGTACTTTGGCAATTAATGGTTCACCAAAACAACCTATGTTATGTATATGCAAGGTATCATCAGGAAAGAGCAACTTAGTGATTTATTTAACAAAATAAAAGGAGGTGAGGAGAGAATTTATACATAAGCTGTCATCTTTGGCCAGGGACCTTCATCAAAGGCCTTGCGTGCGGCTTTGACAGCACAGTCGATATCTTCTGCATCACCTTCTGCCATGTGTGCAATCACCTCCCCTGTTCGTGGGTCCAGGGTTGGGAATGTTTTGCCTTGTCAAAAAATTAACAAAAAAATTTTAAATGGTTTCAGTTTCAGGGGCTATGTGCAAATTTACAATGATATTTCATCAATGACTATTAAAAATTTTAAGAATAAAAAAAAGTTTATAAACATATTTTTGAACTTGTAGATTGTATTTTAAATTTTATGTAATTAAAGTTCATATATAATTTTGCAATGGTCCAAATTTAACGATGTTTGATGAAATATTAATTATATTTATTAAAATTGCATGAAATTTGATACACAATCAATTTATATATTTAAAGTAATGTATATATATATATTTTTTATATTTTATGTAAAACTAGTTGAATTATTCTTACCTGAAGCTGCATCGACAAATTGTCCATTGATGAGGAGTTGTGTGTAATTGACTTGAACCGGAGGTGTGACTGGATCTTCTATGGCAGTTAGAGTGCTGAAACTTTGAGAAATTCTTGTTGCAGATCTGAGCTTTCTGTCTAGAAGAGAATGGGTACATAAAACAGATCCAATAGTCAGATCATTTTGTTGTTCATTTTATTAAGCATGATTTTGAATATAGAACTTAGTCCCTGGCTATTTTCCTTTCATGTTAACAGTTTAAAATTCTTCATTATGTGCAGAAAGAGAACGTGAAAAGCTAAATCACTGTGCTGAAAAGGATTCACTCATTTTTACTAAGATTTTGTTTTTTTGGAATTGTTTACGACTTTTAGATGACAGGAGATAAGTAGTTAAATCAAGATTTGTCCCTTCTTTTGGAATTCATTACGACTTTCCAAATTCTTGAAGTTATTCTTAAGAGTTGAGATTCAATAATAATAAGTTAACTTGACAATTTAATCATACTTTGTAATTGACAGTAAAATTGATCCGAATGAAGAAAGAAAGAGAAAAGCAGGTCTGCAGAAATATTATATTTGTTTCATTATAAAAAGTCATCATTCTTTACTGAAATCAGGACAGAACTTCTAAAGAAATATGAAAATGAAGAAAATAAAATAACAGATGTTGGAACCTTTACACAGGAAAGGACTGAGAGTTTTGTGAGAAGCGTAGAGGCATCGTGATAGTAGAGATGAAATAGCAGTGTGACTTGCCATAATTTATTTTCTCAGATCTCTTCTTTATGTATCTGTGCCTCTTTGCTCTTTTTTTTTTTTTATTTCTTCTCTATTTTCCTTTTCTTTTATTTATTTATTTTTCTTTTTAAGAAGCACTCTTCTAATGGCGAAAAAAGCGGTTCTATATTTATAGAGAGTTTTTTTTTTCAAAAAAAAATTATATTTATAGGGAGTATATATTGTTAAGTGGCAATTAATAAATTGGATAAGAATTTGTGATTGTAGTTCGGCCAATAGGTGTCCTACCAAAATTAAATAATTAAATTGGATTATGAGAGTCATTATTGGAAACAAACAAAGAAGGCTTTGGCTTTTGAGATTTTTTTGTTGTCAAAAATAGAATCTTTTAACAAATTATGCAAAATGACTTTTATATCCTTGACAATAAATTTATACTAGTATGAATGTCTGATAAATTCAATATAAACCGTTCAAGAAATACTGGTATTATACAACCTGGTCCAAAATAATTTACCATTCTCAATGGGCCTGATTGCATATTGGGCTTCCTGGTTTCTTAGACTTTACAGAAAAGACCCATACGAGAAATTTAATTTAGTACAATAATACTTGGGCCTGGATTATTGAAATGCTCCGAATCATACTAAGGAATTGGGTCTTTGAGGATTCGATATTATTTCTCCTTTTGTTCTTTAGAAACTTCTTTTTGTAAGGTCGTGAAATGTTATTTTCCTTTTATTTTCAATTCTACATAAGGTCTTCATTTATTTTTGGAGTCTGATAGTTAAATGCTGATCCATGACGTACGGTACAAGGACACAATTTATAAGATAAGATGGCATTGAAATGCAAGATGTCTATTCTCAATATTAAGATTTGTATCCATCATTTTCTGATAGAGAGAGTATTAGACAATAAAATAATTTGGGGTTGGTGGTGGAGGGTGCTTGATGTTTGATAGAGAGAAATTGTGGACTTATATTTATGCATAATTAATGAGATGATAGATGTTCGTAATGCACATAATACATATTGAAGACTTAAACAGCCGATTCAATTCTTCTAACATAATCTACATATTGAATTATGTTATACCAAATTTTATTATTTTTAGAATTTTTTGTACTGTATTTTCAGTATTTTTAAAAATGACCTTATTTGATAAGCAAATTTATTATTTTATTATTATTTTTTAATCATCTTTCGAAAATCTGAAAAAATAATGTATTTTTTTAAATAATAAAATTTGGTATTTCACAAATTTTCAATATGTAGATTGTGTTGGGCGAATTAATGAACTTTCGATATGTGAGATCCGATGAAGCTGAAGCGCCAATCTTTTTTGTTGCGTGATGCACCATAACACAATTCTATATATATTATATTTGATGGTCCAAATTTGTTCCAAAGAGATAGGCTAAAATTTCTAAAAGAAGGAAAAGAAAATGCTTCTTGGTAAGGAACAAGGAAATCCCTACTAACAAGAGGACATATATGTAAACAACAGGACAGTATTTTTCCTTTTCAATTTGCAACATCACAACATCAAAATCATTTCTTTTTTCTGCCTTGCTTGTGACCAAGAAGAAGAGTCGTTAATAATACAATTCAATTCAATTTCCTTTTTATGGTCCAAATCAGAAAGCTATAAAGTCGATAGACATTTCTCAGATTTGAAGCTCAGAGATCTCTCTCTTCTTGCTTTTAGAAATTATTTTGCATAGGACACATTAATATCGTCTATAAGCAATGAATGAGAAGGGATTATTATCCTAGCGTGAATACAAGTAATATTGTTGCGTGAATACAACTAAAATTGTTAGGTACCGTGGATTAAAATCACATCTTAATTTGAGCCTCTTTTTTCCATGATTTTTTAAGATGTCTCTATTTCATCAATTAGATCTTCTTTAGTACTCGTTAATCACTTTGTTTCTGGTTAGATTTTTGTCTCTTAATCCACGCTCTATGACATAAACAGACCCCTTAACGTAGATTAATTAAGATTTGTTTCTGGTTAGGTCTTTCTTTACACCAAAAAAATTACCCCATCTGTGTTGAGTTGAGATCCATATTGGTATTGGTTTAACATATTTTAAATTTTCTATCTAGAGAGAATGGATGAATCTTCATTCACACCATATCAAGAAATATTTCATTTAAAGCCAAGCCCATCTTGGCATTTTCTTTCCTTGTTTGACGATTGTTTGACAGATGAGTAAGAAAAGTTGACGCGACAATGATATGATTTCAATTATAATCTTTCTTTTGCGATAGATGTGAATTCTTCTGCTCGTAAATCATTTTCCGCAGTTGATTTGGTACTAATATCGACAAGTTCATAATTATACGCATGCATTTTTATCGTTTTAAAGAGAATTAGTCTTTTTTTTTCTCTCTTTCGGCAACAAGCGCGCTTATCTAATAATGACGTCACATAGACTACACTAAATAGTACGGATTCGTTTTTAAAGAATTCTCTGATCGAAATTATGAGGCTAACAAAAACATTTGTGATTTGAAAATAAAATACACGATACGTATTTGGTCAGAAGCAGAGAAATGATTGGAGATGATTTTTATTTTAAAAAGGGTAAATCATGCAACAATGTGAAAAAAAAGAATATATAAAAAAAACCCATTTTCTAGTTTGTGGGTCTCTTTACAGTTTGCAACAAGATAAAACCGTGGCAAACAAAAGAAAAGAGAAAAAATGTACATGAACACGATAGGTGTTTGCTTTTTTAATTAGGATATTTCAGGTTCGTTGTAGCTTTACCATCAAAGCGAGCGCCGTACAATTAATTATTCTCACCCGTCTAATCCAAATTAAATGTTCCTAATTTATTAAAGAGCCCACACATTTATATGAATTCAAATAATTCACGTTGAAGACAGATCAGATTATACGGATTCAGTATTATTAGTAGGAATAAGAAAAAAGAAAAAAAAATGTATCGCCATAGCAATATTTATGATACTTGAATTTTTCTCTTAATTATTATTATGGTTATGACATGGAAGAGGATCAGTTTACAAACTTAAGAAAATAAAGTTTAAATTTGAAATAAAATAATTTATATCGTATTTGTAAAAATTGATAAAATTTAGTGTATCTTTCATCGTACATTAAATGATTAAAAATTGTAATGGTTCAAATTAACTATCATTGATGAATCATGTTTGATTTTTGGGCTATATATATATATATATATATATGTCCATTGACGTACATATAAATTCAACTTTTGATATTCAATTTTGTTTTTAATTTTTAAAAAATCATCTTCAATTCGTCATCTGCTTTATAACTTGTGATTCAATATATGAATACGAATCTATTGACAATGGTTAACTCAACAATAAAATATCAAATGATATTTCAATTGAATAAAATTGTAATTTATAAAATATGTCTATAATTTTTTTTATTTTTAAGAATTATTTTATATTTAATTAAAATTTGTTATTAAAATTATCAAGTTATCAAGATAGTAGTAGATTCTATCCGGAAATAAAATGCCTCTCAAGAAGAACTCTCTATCTTTTTTCAATCCTCTAAAACTTCCAACGATTGTCTGCTATCATATTTTTTCAGACACATGCTAGACTTAAATATTGTAAGTTCTCGGAGGAATCACTTGTTTTGATCATCTAGTGGATAATTTTTCAGGAAAAAAATGAAATAAAACTAAAAATTGCGAAGTAAATTGATAAACATCTTATTATATAGAAATATAAATACTTTGACAATCAAATTTAATACAATTTAAAAAGTATTAAATAATGCATTAAAGATCATTAATTTAATCTTGTTATAATTTTAACTTTGAAGCCAAAACGGGTGAAGATGAAAATGAAAAACCCAAGTAAATAAATCCGCAACAAAATTGATATTTTGCTCTCTCTCCTGCCGACAACCGATAATTGTCAATTTCTTGTGACGTGTTATAGGAGACGATGCTCGGCTCTCCGTTTTATTTTGTTTTATTGGGACAAATTCTAGGAGTTTCTACTTTATTAAATTTAATTTTCACTCGTCCATGCAGAGGAAAAATATAGCAAGTTCTGCCGACGAATACAAAAATTAACTTCTCGTGGCCACTCGCACCTCCTTTTTCACATTATTATTCTTTGGAATATATTATAGAATGTTATCCCTGCTTTGATTCCATTCGTATTGAAGAAAATCGCGATTGAGATATCATTTCTTTTTTTCAGAATAACGCGCATAAAAGTGGACCCCAAACATATATATATATATATATATATTGTGCTTATCACCACACTCGGAACATTCATGTTGTCTACAAGAATAAATTAGAAAGACGAGATGATGCTTTATACCATTTCTCTTATAATCTAATCTTTCTTATCTTTTATCTTGCTTCTAAACATGATCACTAAACAAGAGAAGTTATCATGTTATTACTTTCTCTCTTATAATCTGATCTTATCTTTTAGTGGTATGAATGGTTAAGGATTTTTTTTAGAATATATCAAAAAAATTCTAAAAATAAGAAAATAATTGTAAAGATGTTCATTTTCTTATGGATTGATGGCATATTAAATTTTATACGAGCTACATTTAATATTTGGAGGTAGTAGTCATGTTTGAAGATCCAAATTCTCTGAAAAGCGAGGATCATTGTGCATAATCATCCTCCTATCGGCCTTTTATACGGAGAGTACAAAGGAAGTACACACAAGCAACATCTTTGTCAACATTTTCTTTTCTTTTCTTTTCTTTTCTTCGTTTTAGCATGACGTTTGACAATTTGCACCGAATGATGATCGTTGCCATAATCAGATCATGGTATAATGTCCAGAGAATCCGCCACGTCATGACCTACTTGATATTTGACTCGAACCGCAATATATGCCACTTTTTGTATTTCCACCATACCACCACAACTCTATCATAGGAAAAGTTCGAGAAAAAGAGAACATTTTTTTTTTCTTTTTTGCATTCCAAAAGGCGACTTTTTAGCAACTAGTGGATTTGGAAAGAATGAAAAAGTATCTTACACTTGTAGTGAACTTATCCAATCCGTCAATGTATAAAGATTAAAACGGTATGATATTATCTCATGCAATTTCCTTTTCTTTTTTTTTTTCCAATTCTTGTAATTTAGTAGTAGATAAGCTTGCACTGTTATCTCTTGCAATTTCATGAAAATTTACATGAATGAATTAATCTAATGAAAAAATAGAAAAACACTAATAAACATTCTTTATTGATTTTCTCAAAAAAAAAAGAAAGCATTTTTTATTGACATGGTAAAAAAGGGGTCCTACATGTGTATGGCTCCTTTTCAAAATTTTCCAATCTTAGTCAAAAGTACAATATAGAATTTCAAAGACGTGCCCATAAGATAAAGCAGGTGGTTCTTTTTCCTGTATATTTTATACAAAATTTATATAGAAGACAACATATTGATGACATAATTTATATTTAAAACTTTCATGTTTCAAAGTATACAAAATTAACGATATTACTCTTTCACTTAATAAATTTGATATTATACAACATATTGTCTGTAGGTACCAAGTACGGTCTCCTCTCTCAAGTCTCCTCTCCGGTTCAATGGATCGTGCAAGCGCTGATGGCACCATTAATTCACTTCGATTGCATCTAGAGACGTCATTAATTGCCTCTAACGCGTCACTTACATTGCGTCGGCTGATATACTGATTTCATAGGAAAAAGTTTAATGAAGGAGCACTCGCTAATTAATTGTGCTCAAATTTGTTTCTCCTTCAACAGATACTGCATCAATCATCGTATTTTAAACCATCCGGTTGGAATCGAATCCATCAAATCAAAACATATATATATGATGTTCCAAGAGATATTTTTATAATCTGAAAGATTCAAGTAATTTGAATCTGATGATTCAGAATTTTCAGATCGGGTGGTGTCACCATCAAGATTCAAGACAGTAGCTAGCAATGGATGAGAATTAAAACCTGATCGATGTATTCATGTCGGATTAAAGCTGAGTCAAAGTGGATGCCATATCTTAATCCCATATGAGCCGTATTCACCAGGACAAAGAAAAGTCAAAAATAAATTAAAAGCGGGTTAGTGAGACAAGTTGCTTAGTGAACCCTTCAAAAAAATAAATATATATATTTTGTAGCTAGGGAATGAATCCCTGATGTGTTTAAAAATTATTGTCAGGAACCAACTACAAAAATGTTGGTATTATTATTGGTACGTATCATTAGACGTCAGTTCTTCTTCTGATCATACTTGAATGTGATATATAGGAAGATTAAAATTACAAAATTGGGGTTTGAATGTGCCAGGCGTTTGATTTAAATCAAGGGACACGTATGTGTATTGTCATCCTAACACGTTGAGAAATTTTCTCACAGAATTTTTTTAATTCAAATAGGTACAAAAAATTTCTACAACTTAACATCATGAATCATGATATAAGTATAATAATAATAATAATAATAATTAAAAAAAGGAGATACAAGAATATATTATAGAATACAACCCCAGAAGATGAGAAGATGAGAAGATGAGAAGATGAGAAGATGAGAAGATGAGAAGATGAGAAGATGATAATTAAAAAGAAGAAGACGAAAAGGAATAAAAATATGAGGAGAAGTTGAAATCAAGCACATTCTTTGTCTCCACTTTAAGCATTGGATGCACCATCCAATATCCATCCATCCATCCTTCCTTCCATCAAACTTTTACCTAAAACCTAACTAGAAAGCAATGGCACCCAAGAAAAACACACTGTGAAAATCAACTTTTCTCTCATGCTCTTTTCATTGGTTCCTTTTTGGCCAACACTACTCCGTTACTATTTCCATGTATATGTGCGGTTTATTTTCTAAATGGAATAGTCATTCTATATCTAATGGTAGAGACTGTTCACACCTTCTCATTTTCCTTTTTCTTTTTCCTAAAACAATGAGACCTACAATTGAACACGGCTTGAAATTAAATATATCATAAATCACCGAGTAATTAATAGTGGCGGTATCTGAAAGTGCAATCAATTTTAGCCATAACTAACATTCGATGTTATTTATTGTTGCTAGTATCATTTTTAGTATATAACGCCACAACTTATCCGGATCAATCGATACTGCAAAAGTGCTTGCTTTTTTTTTATGAAAAAAAAATGTCACTAGTGGTAACTTGCAATAGCAAAAAGGCACAAATAGTAAATTTTAATTCCATGGGAAATGATTAGCAATTCAATGCACGGCGTGATTAGATTTACTAATCTAGAACAAATACGGTGCTTAAATTGTCCAATAAGAGTGCGCAAGGCTCGTCAACACTATCGAAGAAAAGGAAATAAAACAAAAAGTAGATAGATGTATAGAGAGTGGGGCTTAATTAACTCCACCAATCTCCATACCAAATTTATAAAAAGCGAAATCAACTCTAATCCCAAAAAAATCTCTTCTTGGAGAAAAAAATACTCTCCATCGGCACATTGGCTTTGTTTTTTTGACAGGAACTGAAAAAGAGCAACCACCTATCTGCTCTCTCCTGATAAATTATCACACGCTCTCTTTCTTTCTCTTTCACCCTTCTTACAAATATTCAATGGCCGTGTATTATTATCCATCTGTCATCTACAATCGTAAACATCTGAAATTTTATTTTATTTTATTTTATTTTATTTTTTCGAGGAGGTGGGTCTTAATTTTATTTATGAAAGAAACACATGTTCTTTCTTTCTTCTTTACATAAAAAAAATTCTACTTTGAATTTTATATAATATTGATTCAGCGATTCACTTTTCACCTTTTGTTCTCTGAAGAGAGGCAATTGTATATTATTAAGCAAAGGGGTTAGTGTGTAAAAGATAATAGAATTAGAAGCGCTGGCAAGTTGCAATTGCAAACAGTTTCACCAAAGAAGCAATTTTTTTTGGTTGGAATGTAGAAGAAATAACAGAGGATTTAGGATCGCTGATCCAATCCCAAGTTCCCAACCGATAAAGCACTGCTTCTTCCTCTCTCCTCTCTCGCACTGCTTCTTCCTCTCCTCTCTCGCACTGCTTCCTTCCCCCAAAAATCTCACTGAGCGCACAAAACCCATCTCTTTCTTACCCAATACCTAACAACTCTCTCTCTCTCTCTCTCTCTCTCTCTCTCTCTCTCTCTCTCGCTCTCGTCTCTCCAGAAAGTAAAGGGGCAAGTGTCTCACTCCAAGTCTACTTCTTCTATTCCTCTCGAATAAAACCAAAAAGACATACCTCTGTTTTTGTCTCCAGAGAAATCCGAGTGTGGCATGTGGTAGAGCCACCGAGAACAAGCCAAAGATAAAGCAAATCTCTCCCCTTCCAATCGCTTTCCCCCCTTCTTATCACAAACCTCCCCATGAAGAAACGAAAGATGGTCTGAAGTTTCCCCCATCAATGGATCTAGAGACGGCGCATTACGACACTCTGCCAAAGGTCAGATGATTTTCCCACTCTTTCCTCTAAAAAGCTTCGACCTTTGCCTCCAATTGAATTAACTTAGGTCGATTTTCCTTCTGAACGTGCAGAGAGATTCGTGGAGGTCTGTTCTCCTTCTCGCCTACCAAAGCCTAGGCGTGGTGTATGGAGACCTCAGTATTTCTCCTCTCTATGTCTACAAAAATGCATTTGCGGATGATATAGAGCACTCAGAAGGGAACGAAGAGATATATGGTGTTCTCTCCTTTGTTTTCTGGACATTAACTATCATACCCCTACTCAAGTATGTATTTATAGTTCTTTTAGCCGATGATAATGGCGAAGGCGGCACATTTGCACTCTACTCCTTGATTTGTCGGCATGCCAGGATCGGGTTTTTGCCGAGCGGCCAGATTATAGATGAAGAGCTCTCGGCATATAGGAGAGGAGATGAAGTGGGGCCCGCTTCTGGGTCGAGTCGGGCGTCTTGGATCAGAGCTCTATTGGAGAAATCAAGATTCTTGCAAAAGATTTTGTTGATCTTCGCATTGCTCGGTACTTGCATGG
Source organism: x Bolboschoenoplectus mariqueter (assembly GCA_037678475.1). NCBI lineage: Eukaryota > Viridiplantae > Streptophyta > Magnoliopsida > Poales > Cyperaceae > x Bolboschoenoplectus > x Bolboschoenoplectus mariqueter. Next base: position 3,063,725 of record CM075284.1, read on the forward strand.
TAATTGGTGATGGTGTGTTAACACCTGCTGTTTCTGGTTCGTACTCTTCTCCTTTGTTTTCTTGTAGTACATTTGGTAGGTTGGTCATAATTTTTGATCTCCTACTATTAGGTTAGTTTTTTGTGATTTTTTTTTTACTGGTCATGTGGTGAAGGGGTGAATTGGACAAAATTGCAAGAATTTTAGGCCTAAAATGAAGAAAATAGAGGTCTAAAGGGCCCAATTGCATAATCATGCATTATCAAGGAATTGGAATTAAGCTGAGAAATTGTTGTGCTCTCTTTCTGTTAGATTCACCGGCATCTTTGGTTGATCCCATTTACTAAACCTTTTCTTTATCATTCTTTTTTTTCTTTATCTCATAGCAAATTGTGAAACAAAACTGAGACTGACTTGTATTAAGGCAATAAAATAAAAGCATAAGATACATTTCTCTCTTGATTCATTTTAATTTTCAAGATTCTTTTTTGTGCTGAATTGGTGATTTGCTTGGTTTTATGCAGTTTTTTCAGCAGTATCCGGGCTTGAGCTTTATGTTTCTAAAGAACAACATAGATGTGAGTATCTTGTAGAAGCATGTCTTGCTATTTATTAGTATTTACCATACCAGTCTATGATTTCTTGCATTGCACTCGTCATGTTCCACAGGCAGCAATTCCATATGAATGGTGTCTGAATTTCTTGTTTTCCTTTTCTGTTGATAATTGCTTGGATTGTACATCGTCTTCTCAACACCATCGCAGTCAGTTTATGCGCTGTTTTTCATTATACAATCTTGAAGTATCTTTAAAATATATGTTGCACATTAATTTTCAGATGTAGAAGTTCCGGTGGCATGTCTAATCCTTGTATGCTTATTCGCATTGCAACACTATGGTACACACCGAGTTGGTTTCCTCTTTGCTCCAATTGTCGCCACCTGGCTTATGTGCATTAGCATCATAGGAGTCTACAACATTGCCAGGTGGGACCCTCATGTTCTCCGGGCCCTCTCTCCATATTACATGTACCAGTTTTTGAAGAAAACGCAGCGGGGCGGGTGGATGTCACTCGGGGGCATCCTTCTTTGCATAACTGGTATTTGAAGAATCCGCAACAATTAATTGATACTTAGATGGAATATTTGCAAATGTTGCTCTAAAATTGTGTTTGTAAATTCTCAGGTTCAGAGGCAATGTATGCAGATCTGGGGCATTTCTCACAAACATCAATAAAGGTTTGTGATATACTTAGTTTTGGTTGGTATCAACTTACAAAATATATACTAGGTTGACTGGCTCTCAGCACTATTTTTTTTTTTGAGGTCAATTCTAAGTACTACTTTACTAATGGGACTTTACTAATGGGATTTATTTATATCTTTGTTGCATTTTTTGTCTAATGACACGTTTAATTGGAGTACCTGACTGGTATGGTTCTGGTATCTTGTGCTATTGTCCTTTGCTCTGACTGTTACAAGACCTTTGTACTTGTTACAGATTGCTTTCTCATTCTTGGTGTATCCTGCACTTGTTCTGGCTTACATGGGTCAAGCAGCTTATCTCTCTCAGCATCACCAAATTGAAGAAACCAGCTATAAAATTGGCTTCTACGTTTCTGTTCCTGGTACTTTCCCAGAGCAACTTTTGTATACCTTGCTTTAGTGATGATACACAGATACAAGGCCCAATAAAGCACATGAGTCAAAACTTATATTCTCTTTCCTTTTACAGTACAAATGGTTTGTACAGCCACCTGGTCTATTAGTGCGCCAGCTCCTTTAGTACGTATAGAAGTGTAATGGGCCACTGGCCACCAGGGATGGTGTTTTGTTTTTGAATATAAGCGGGTAAAATTACAAGATGCCACCACCCAAAGCATTATAACTTCATGCCCAGTACCTGAATGTGGTTCAATGGGTGTACCATAAAGGTACATCCCCTGCTATACCAGTTTTTCTTAGGCAAGCAGTGCTGTAGTAATGTTTAACTATGCAGTTTGTTTATGTCAACCCTCAATTACATCTTGACATTACTCTCTCTCTCTCTCTCTCTCTCTCTCTCTCTCTATAGAACAAGTGAGGTGGCCAGTGTTTGTGATAGCAATACTAGCAGCGGTGGTGGGCAGCCAGGCAATGATCACAGGCACCTTCTCCATCATAAAACAGTGCTCCGCTCTTGGCTGCTTCCCCAGAGTCAAAATTGTCCATACATCTTCGTCTGTGCATGGCCAGATATACATTCCTGAGATAAACTGGATTTTGATGCTTCTCTGCCTCGCTGTTACGGTTGGCTTCCATGACACCAAGCGCCTCGGTAACGCGTCAGGTACATTTAATATACGACCGAAATAGACATCATCATATCTATAAAATTCACACCAACATCACCCATCCACAAATTCCATGGATATAACATTCATGCTTGCTTCGACACATATGACCTACTATTTTGTGCATACATCTGTGATTTACATAAATTCTTGCTTCCATACATGTTGCAGTTATTTGCATACACCCTTAATGCCCTGTAATAAGCTCACTTCTAAATACATACATTCATTAATCAGCAAAGATTTTGTCTTATTTTCCCGGAGGTGTTTATGAGTCCATGCTTGTATTGACTCTTCTATATGAAAGGCTTTTGTAATGTTTAAATTCTAACGTTTCTATAATCATTTTATCTCTTGATTTCAGGGTTGGCAGTGATAACAGTCATGCTTGTAACAACCTGTCTTATGTCACTTGTAATATCCCTCTGCTGGCAGAAGAACCTGATTTTCTCCCTCGCCTTCCTCTTCTTCTTTGGCTCAATCGAAGCCTTCTACTTCTCAGCCTCAGTGATAAAGTTCCTTGAGGGAGCGTGGGTCCCGCTCGTGCTCTCTTTCATCTTCTTGTTAGTGATGTATGTGTGGAACTATGGGACACTCAAGAAATATGAGTTTGATGTGCAAAACAAAGTCTCTATCAGGTGGTTGCTTAATCTGGGTCCTTCACTTGGAATTGTGCGTGTTCGTGGGATTGGATTAATCCATACTGAGCTTGTCTCGGGTATTCCTGCCATTTTCTCTCATTTCGTGACAAATTTGCCTGCTTTCCATCAGGTTAGATTCTACTTGAGTTCTTGTCATCTTTCCTGTAGTTTTGATGTCTGCACTGAAAAACTGAGTTACATGGCAATGTATCAGTTCTATGCAATTTTCATTGGGTTACAGTATTTCTTTGTTAGAGAACAGGTGATAGTCAATAGAAATATAAGCCAACTAGAAAAACACCTACAATTTTAAAAAAAGAAGTTACTAAAGTAGTGGAGAAGTGCAACTTGGACCGAGGACATGATTCTCATAGTGCATGTGATTCTGTCCTCAATCTGTTTCAAGGTCTTTACTATTTATTTTTTTTATCGAGTGACTTATTTTTAATATTGTTTCTTCTAACCAGGTGCTGGTGTTCCTTTGTGTTAAATCAGTTCCTGTACCTTATGTGCAACCCGAAGAGCGATATCTTGTGGGCCGAATTGGGCCCAAGGAATACCGCCTGTACCGGGTCATTGTTCGATATGGATATCGAGACATACAAAAAGATGACCTGGAGTTTGAAAAGGAACTCGTCAGCAGCATAGCAGAGTTCATCCGATCTAGTTCGGCATCTGGTACCAACAATCATGACAATGGTACCAACCTATTATATGACGACACAGAGAAAGCAAATGAGAAAATGGCTGTTATTGGTACACCTCTTGGTTTATCAGAAGAGTATTGTGAACCTGAACCAGAAAACGAATCACCTGGCCCATCATCGAATGGTAATGGCACTGGGATCGATGGTCTTGTCCCAAAGAGGAAGCGAGTTCGGTTTGTGATACCCAAGAGCCCCGAACTGGAAAGTGGGGCCCGGGAGGAGTTGAGAGAATTGATGGAGGCAAGGGAGGCGGGGATGTCATTTATCCTGGGGCATTCTTATACCAGGGCGAAAAGTGGGTCAGGTTTTATCAAACGCGTTGCAATAAATTTCGGTTATGAGTTTTTGAGAAGAAATAGCAGGGGGCCCGCATATGCAGCTAATATCCCACATGCATCTACATTGGAGGTAGGTATGGTGTACCATGTTTGATGTGGAAAGTAGCTGTGAGTCTGTTTTATAAAGTAAAAAAAGTTGTACGCTTAATCAAAATGTATATGGTAGAAGTTTCCAGGAGGCCCGACTAACAAGTAACAGCATGTCTGAATTTTTTTGGAGAGAAATAGAGCTAGGTTTGAATTATTTGTACATATAGTTCTTTTGGTTCTTTCTTGTCTTGTTTTCTGGTTATAATTTGTTGATAGAAATAATGTTGGGTGAGAACCCATAAAGACTTGAGACAGATGAATAGTGAGAAAAGCTTCAGCGATTTTGTTTGGTGCATCTTTGTTGGCGTTTGAGTTTGATATTGAATTTTCTGGTGTTATTTGTGCTCATTGGAGTTGCAACATGAGCTAGCAGTAGTGAAGGATCAACATTTTTCAAAATGTGATTAGATACATTGAAAGAAAAAGAGATGCATTGAATGGCAGCACTCCTGTTGGAAACTTCTCAGCTTGACTGAGCAGGGATGGCCCACTTTTCAATTCGTGTCTAAAAAAGCCCATAAAACGACATGATGCCGAATATCATTTCATGAATGATGGAGGGGCACAGTATTCAAGGCCAATTTCGTAAATCGGGCAGCCCGGAACTAATAAGCATGCGAGAAAATGCCAAAAAAAGAAAAGAAAAGAAAATAAGAAGCATGCAAGAAACTAGGGCACGAATCATGACAATCAAAAGCAACTCAAGAAAAGGTGTGCCTTTTTGGATTCTTTTTCATCTTCTGTTGCTTTTGATATTTGGATAGAGTAGTATGGTGTGTGTATTTTGTATGGCACCCAGTTCAAAATAGACTGGGTGAATATCTTTTTAAATATTTAAGGTTGGGATTTTTTTATTTTGCTAAAAAGAAGGTATGGTGTGTGCGCAAATAATGTACAATATTTTATCACTATTTAGCGGCCGAGCTAGAACTCAAATAATACTCAATAAAGCGTGAATAGTAAATATGAACTGACTAAGTGCATAGGTCCTTTTTTCTCCACTGTCAGTTTTTCACCAACAAATACGATTGTAATTGTAGGGCTCATGTTTGATTTGAAATAGGGAGCCTATGGAAATTTGCGGAGAACTTTTTGTTGTTTTTCTCTTGGAAGTTGGCAAGAAGAGAGCGACAACAGCCTCATTCCAGCCGCTGAATAAGAGACGCGCAGATCTAGGCATCATGTTGTGCGATTTCAAATCTAAGGCACTACATACACAACATAAGATGTTGCTCTTCATCGCTGTTTCATGCATAAACAAGGAAGAAACTAAAGACCTCACCACTAAAAGGTTTATATACGTCAAGTCAACAAAGAACCCTGCAATCCTTAGGGACGGAATGATAATTTGATGAGTTATAGGGTCAGACAGGGAAACTTTTCTACAATAGTGTTTTCCAACGAGGACTTCCCCTTTGGGCCTTGAAACAGAAATGGGACCCACAAACCGAACCCTTTATTTATGTACCACATCCAAAGAGCCTCGTGTCATGGTCCACAGCCCACTTCTCCTGCCAATGCCCTCTCGCCTTTTGACATCTTATATCTTAAACATGTATAAAAAAATAACACGTTACTCGAAGAGAAAAATCAGTCGTAGGTCTGCTGCTTTCGAAGAGCAGTAAAGACAAAAACTAAGCGTGGATTCGCCTTTAATAAAGATAGTTATGATTTCATTAAATTATGCTTTCAAAAAGAGAATAAATGCCCGGCTTAAGTGCAAAAGAAACACTCACATAAATGAGGAAGAACACAAAAGATCACTAGCGTGGTTAATTTGCAAGAAACAAAGGATTGCAAATAGAATAAGATGTTTTTATAGGACTGTTTGAGATGTACCCTGATACGTACATACCTTTTGTTTGTTTCCTTGTTCTATTCATTTATTCTTCTTTTTGGGAGGGGGTTATACGTGGAATTTTTTTATTATTATTTTTTGTTTCACCTCAATGGCGTAGATCTGTCTGTTTATTGATTGATTTATTTATCAAGTACGTATCACATAATTTTGGTAAAAACTTATAATAATGGAGCCATAGATACCCGTCTGTGTTTGATGGAATCCAAACAAAAAAACAACCACATGCTATTAGTATTTTTAAAAGGAAAAGCAAAAAGCAAAAAGGGGGTATTGAGTGCATGAAGAATCTATGCTCACTGAAGTGACCCACATAGGAATTAATTTCTCTCCTCTTGTAAACAAATAAACAAATCTAAATAATTGGGACATTCTTTTGTTGAGAACATAAAAATCAGAAAATTATTCTGCACATTTATATGAATACTAATACTATCAATTGTGGAGCATCCCATAAGAAAGCGTCAAAGCAATCCATGCCGTGTCCAAACTAAAAAAAAAAAAAAGCGAATCATATAAATAAAGAAATCGACCGTCGGTACTTGTACCGCGGTCTATGTAGCGAGTCATTTCTCGTAAAAAACAATACCAATGCATGATTCCAATACATTTTTTGGTCACATGATATCCAGAGATCTCATTGGTACTCGTGATTTGTGAATATGGCACCAATGGCAATAGATAAATAAATAGTTAAATAGAAGAAAATAAATAAAGCTCGCCACCTCCCTCCAGCTTTATCTGATCTTTAATTAAAGCCATGAAGACTGCACTGTAGTGATACTAATACCTGCCTACAATTTTACATCTTGATCACCGTTATTGTGTAATTCCAACCATGTGAAATTCTTGAAATGTTAATCTTTCCAAGCTAAGAAATAAGAGAGATGAAAACTAAAAGTATTAATTTGTATATATATTTCACATTAGAAATGACAAAACATGTGATTCGGAATAAAGTCAGTTGCTTCGTGACTGGACATGAGTTAATAGCCGATCGATTTCGTTCGTAGAATGAAGCGAAATAACAGAGGATGGAGGCTGGGTGAAGATAAAATGATAAAAGCAGAATGAATACTAAGCCTAACAACAGGAAACTTGACTAATGCTCAATTTACAGAGCACGTGACTTTCGCTCACCTCACCTCACCTCTCCTCTGCCGCTTTGTCGCAAACCGGTTCCTCTGTTGTTCCTAGAAAATGGAGAAATCCCATCATCAGTTACCATTGCATTTTTCATTGTTTTGTAAAAGACAATCACATAATTAAAAAAAATTCGCAATTTGCAAGATGTTGTTAGGAAACGACAAAAAACTCTGAAATTGAAAGAAACATCACACAATTGTTGATTTAATTGGACAAGATAATAATAATCATACAGCTTAAAATATAATTTTGCTGAATGATAATAAAAAAAATTTAGTATAAATATGATCTAATACATTTTGTGAAGAAAAAAAATCGAATAGCATAACTTTAAACAAATAAATACCAAACAAGGAGACACTCCATTAATGAAACTGGACATCTCCATTATCACGAAACGGATCATTTGGTGATATTCTCTGAGAGTCACTTTTAGGTGGTGTGCTCACACTATGTGCTGCGCTGCTCTTCCTTAAACCCACACTGCCATTAAACACCACCTCACAGCGAAAACAGCCACACACACACACAGCACCTCACAGCGAAAACAGCCACACACACACACACACACACACAGAAAGAGAGAGACGGGGTCTCAAATACACATCGGCTCTGGTCTCTTTCGCGCTGCTTTTGCCTCCACTAGAGCCAGCCTCAGCTTCCAGCTATTTGTGCAACGACGGCGAGGAAAAAAATTGAAGGAGATTAGAAAAATTGCATTCTTGGATCGTTTCTCTCAAGGAGACATTTTTTTTTCACATGGTTTTCAACTGATTCTTCTCTCGAAAAATGGAGATCGGGAAGAAACCGATCGCTCTTCTACTCGTAGCCTTGCTTCTCTCCAGTTGCACTGCCTCCGTTTCCGCTGCTTACCCATCCAGTATGCTTCCTCTCTCTTTGTTTACCATTGTACAAGCTTTGGCATTTTAGTTGATTTCGGTTGCTTGTCACAGAAATTGTGAGCAATTTTGTCTCAAATGCGGTTTCTTCTCTGATCAAGCGGCTCTGGTCATTCAAATCTACCACGAAGACGGGTAAATATTATTTCTTTGCTTGGTTTTGTTACTCTCGGGGGCTGATCTAGTACCGAAAATGGACGAATAACAAAATGTGGTGAAATTTCAGCGGTTGCTGGGCGTTCCATGGTGAGATTTGAGAGCGGGTACACGGTAGAGACGGTGTTTGATGGAAGTAAGCTTGGGATCGAGCCATATGCAGTGGAGGTCACACAAAGCGGAGACCTTTTGGTGCTTGATTCAGTAAATAGTAATATTTACAAAATCTCCCTGCCTTTGTCAAGATGTGAGCACATTTTTTACTTCTTAAATTCTTTGTCAGCCATCTTTTTTCAAGTTAAATTTTGTGTGAACCCTCTTATCTTTTTGGTCCAAGACTAATTGTGCCATAAAAGGTCCTTCATTTGCAGCTCTAGGTTTAAATCAAAATTTTTGTTTTTATGAGAGACAAGTGTTAACCTCAAAATTAACTCTCACAAATATCATTCCCTACTTTTTGGGGCTAATTAGTATGCCAAAATTTTAGTTGTTGTCACCATCAACTAATATGAGGATTTGCCTTTCTTAAACCTAGCCCTTAGTAGTACATGTATCCCAAATTAGACAAGCAAACAAGACTATGATTAGTGATAATGACATTAGTGGCCTTATCTTTATTTGACCTAACCTTGTCAATTTGATTGTTAGGTAGATATTTTAAGATTGACACTTTATTTGTAATACTTACTCACATAAACTTTTGCCAACTTTCTGTGTATGCTGACAATCTAGCATAAATATTTTTGCACACACATAGGGCCTAATTGTTGTTTTGGCCTGCTGGTTTTATTTTTCAAAAATTGCAGACAGCAGACCTAAGCTTGTGGCTGGTTCGTCCGAGGGTTATTCTGGCCATGTTGATGGCCGGCTCCGAGATGCAAAGTTGAACCATCCGAAGGGGCTGACAATGGACGATCGAGGAAATATATATGTCGCAGATGCCATGAACATGGCTATCAGAAAGATTAGTGATGCTGGTAAAACACAAGATTCTTATTGAATTATTCAATCATGAAGTGTTGCATTAAAATTTTGATTTTTCTTTTTGCTTTCTTTCTTCTACTTTGTCATCAAATTTTACAAAGTCCTGATAAATATCTCCTAGCAAAGAGCTGACAATGATATATTGGTACTTGAGAAAAAGATACGGTGGGAATTATAACAAAGAACCATACTTGATAGCTAACAAGTAAAATTGGCACCACCAATATTTCAACCACTGCAAATAGTATAGTAATTATAAATTATATACACCGAAAAACAGTAGTACACGATACAAGAACAGTACCATAAATTGTTAACAAATGTATAACAATTAGCATACAATATACGATTATGTAAAAGCTGAAAACCAAAAACTGTATTGATAAGTCCAAAATACCCTAGTGGTCCTTGTCTCTTGGAACCAGGTAAAACCAGGTCCAGCAATTGTCATCACTTGTCTAAAATAAAAAATAATAATCAAAATAACAACCTTTTGCTGAGCTTATGATTACTATTTTCTGCTTGTAGGGGTGACAACAATAGCGGGTGGGAAGATGGGGAGAGGAGGACATATAGATGGGCCAAGTGACGAGGCCAAATTCTCAACAGATTTTGAGGTGCGTTATCTGGGCAGCAGCTGCTCTCTCCTCGTCATTGACCGAGGCAATCAGGCCATCCGTGAGATCCAGCTCCATTTCGATGACTGTGCATACAACCTAGAAACCGGCTTTCCATTAGGTAAGCGCACTGGCTGTCTTTTATTTTTCATTCTTAATTGAGGGGGAAGTTTCATGTGTACCCCTTGTGACATGAGACATGCTATGCTTAAACAATGGCCATCAGACGTTTCACTGGCTATATGGGATGCCTTTTTTCTTTTGTGTTTGTTTCTTGAGTTTTGTTTTTTCATACTTTTTGTTTGGTGGTGGAGGCAGCTACAGGTTTCGTTTGTTCTGTTACTAAATATCATGCAGGCAAATCTTATACCTAGATCCCTGCAAATTATCTGGGTAGTATCTTTGTAATGCTCATTAGTCATTTCCTTATTTTGTTGAAAAATGTCAAACTAGCTCAATTTCATCACTTGCCTCTCTTTAAATGGGGAACAAAGAGGGCTTTTGGATATTTTCCAAAGAAAACAAAAACAAGATGAAGAGGAGGGTTTGTATATCAAGTTGCATTTCATTGCTGTACTGAAGGCAGTGTAGCAAGTTATAATTTTCTCTAATAACACTCTTAAATATGTTTGATAAATACAGGGATTGCATTGCTTTTTGCTGCTGGCTTCTTTGGTTACATGCTTGCATTGCTTCAGCGCCGTGTTGGAATAATGGTTTTTAGCGAAGATGTGAGTACATATGAAAGCCACCATCTCCATTGTCTATACATTACCTGTCACTGTCTTCTAGTCAGTGACACCATTTCCCATAATCAGTAAAATCATTTTTAGGGATGGTAATTGACAGACCTGTAACTATGCTTGCTGATATTGGCTTTGTACACATGTTAAATAAAAATTTGAATTTCTCATTTTGCCCTTGCAGGAACCACAAGCACCAGTAATGAAACCAAACAATAACATTCCACCATATCAGAAGCAGATGAAATCTTCTCTGAGGCCGCCTCTTATACCATCAGAAATTGAATCAGGCAAACAAGATGAGGATGAAGAAGGCTTCTTCACCTCCGTCGGCAAGTTACTTGGTGGGGCCAGGTCATCATTGGGAGAAATACTTTCTGCATTTTTCAGAAAGAAACAACCACCCTCGCCTAATATAACTACCAACCCGTATCAGTACCAGAGCCCGCAACACCAACTCCACAAAACAAACACATGGCCGGCACAAGAAACCTTTGCAATCCCGCATGATGAATCACCGCCTCCAATAGATGCTCGTACACCGACCCCAAAAAAGAGCTATGCATTTATGGCAAAAGAGCCGGACAAAATACATCATTTAAGGCATGCACGGTCGTTTGGGGAGCCACTCCAACAGCAGCAGAGTTTCCAGCCACAGACACAGACTTACTACCAGCAACATTTGCAACAGCATAGGCAGTACTCGGCAGGGCCACAAACAATCTATGAACAGAGTTGTGAGTCAACAAATGAGATAGTGTTTGGGGCTGTGCAGGAAGTGGATAGCAAGAGGCATGTGGAGATTAAGGCACTAAATTATGGGGACTCTTACTATGAGCAATATGGGATGCGCTATAGGCAAAATTATATGGGTTATAGCAACAACTTCTAGATGGTCTCTTTCTGCCTTGTCTTTTCCTTGATAAATGTAGCATTGGTTTACAATGAATTTTGCTTAACAAGCGGAATGCAGGGGAGGAAAAAAAAAAAGGGTAGTGAAGATTTTGAAAGAGGGGCACTGTCATGTAGTTGGGGAAATATCGCATGACTTGCATTTTCTTCTTCTTTCCCCCCTAATTTTCGTGAATTTGTTTGTGGACTGTAGGTCTTTGATAGTTAATTGCCTGGGCAAAATAGTTCGTATCTGAAAAAAACATGAGACCTCTAGCTCTAGTCTAATATAGTATATTAGAAATTGAATTTCCTGAAATATTACAATGGCTCAGTGTAGTTGAGTTTTGCTAACGATGATATAAAGTTATGAATAGTGATATAAGTTGGATGTTGTGCATCACGTGAAATTTCTTCCGTAACTGTGTAAATGTAGGTTAAAGACATGATGCATGTTCCAAAAGGCTCCTACATCCTATGTCAAGAAAAGAAAAAGAAAACAGTGAAACGAAATTATTGAAAGGTGGTGAAACTTGATATTTTCATGGCATGAAGCATTTGGAACTGAGTGGACATTTTCACCTGTTTATCACTTCTTCCAGAAAAATAAAATAAAAATACGGCATTATATTGGGTCTCAAATATTTTACAAAACAGAACAGAGTCGGCCGATGCTTATTCCTTGGATACTGTCATTGCTTCTTCAGTTTGAATTTGGCGAAAAAGGAAAAATTCTATGAACTTTATTTGCTTGGATTCACTGAGTTTTCTGTTGCATGTGGCCACTGCATACAACACAAATGTATATGACTGTATGTGACAGCATATATGTTGCCAATTTGGTGCCAGAGTGAACAAGGGGACCGCATGCCACATAATCGTCATAATTGTTATAGTACATGTACATGCCAGAACTAACAGTTTTGTAAAAATTTTTGGAACAAGAAAGATTGAGCAGTTTTATTTTTTGAATTTGGAAATAGTGCTAGCCTGCTAGGTGATATTGCCCATTGATTTGCGAAATGAAGGACCAGCAAAGGAACAATGGAGAGAGAGAGAGCACTTTGTTTGCCAGTACAAAGTGAGTCAGGAATTCTATTTTGGGTGCCTTTGTCCTCTTCTATATTTCCCTGGAAGTGAGCTCAACCTATGGACCATATCAGAATCGTACGCATTGATTATATTTTGGAGTTATAATAAATGCTCAGATCTGTGACAATGGCAATGATCCAAATAGAGAAAAACAGCCAGATCAAGATACATAGATGATTCTCCTCAACACCGAAATGTTCTTTCCCAGTACAAACAGAACGAGAATACAAATTTTTATGTAATGTACCAGTTTGTAATCTGCCTACGGGCTTAAGGTAACCAAAAAAAAAAAAAAGAATACAAACTTTGGAAAGCAAAAAGAAGAAAGAAAAACAGAAAGAAGCAGGGCTCACATGGAAAGAACTCAAAAGCATACAGGACAAAAAATATAGGCAGGATCATTGCACTGGAGTGAATATATCACACCATATCAATCGGTTTGACCCTCCTTTTCAATAGGGTAATGCATTTCAAGCTCTCTAATCATGCAGAGATAAAGCGCACAAGACAACTCGATTATCTTACTTTTTCCTATCCTGATTTGTTTCTTATGAGAATTCAATTGTTCTTCATTTTTAGTGCTGTCTCTGGAGGTTGGTTGTGCATTCTCTCTCTCTAGACATGTCAGGTCATATATGAGAAATATCACATGCATCATTAGTTATTAAATAGGGAGGACAAAGAAGACAAAAATGTATTAATCAATTCAAAACCTTTTCACTCTCCCAAGTCCCAACAATCATCATGGCACAAGCAGACATAAAATATGTGAACTAAAGTGCCAATTGCATAAATAACCCTAGAAAATTGAGACCATTCAATGCTCTCTCCTTTGCTTGGCTCGTTTCAAAGTCTGACGGCCCTTTATCTTCCATTTTTCAACATCCCTTGGCTGGCGTGACTCATGTATTTCCTTGATCTTACGCTTCCTGGATTTCATTAATAGAATTTATTAAAAGAGTCTCAACAATCTTCATTGGAGAAACCTCAAAATTGGTTCATCCAATACTGAATCATTTTAACTAGCTAGTTATTGGACTTGTGTACAACCATTACAACTTCAATAAAGCATAGTCGGTACTGTTAACTAAAACTGCAGTATTCAATTCTTTTTTACATTATCCTTTGTGTTGCCTTTCTGGGTAATTTGTCTGGTCCAACACATTTATTTAGGCTGTTGTTGGTACCTGTCAGGTCCAACACATTTATGTACAACCTTGATTGCATGTAGTCATTGAAGAACGAATTCAACTAATATACATAAATAGATAACTAAACAAAAACAAATCCTTACTTATAAGCTTTAAAAGCGGGATCAGATAAAAGTTCATCAGCCAGTGTAGGCTTCCTCTCTTTCTTTGTTAATCGGCCCGAGTAGTACTCAGATGCTGGCTCAATAACAGTGCCCACCTGAATGCACACACCAGAATAATCCATAAACAAGTGACAAAAATATACACACAACTAGAAGAAATAAGTAGTATTCAATTAAGCAACTTACACATTATATAGTCAATAACATCAAAACCTATGCTATCTAACAAAAATCTTATTCTTATTTTTACTTTCATGAACTTCCTCTGCTTAGGAGAATTAAACAATATTCAAGTAGCTAGAAACTAATGGGTCAAATTAGATTTTGCTACATATCAAGAAAGTTTGTCGGTAACTGCATAACTTGCTACTGTTAGTGGACCCATAAAAAACCAAATAAGACTGAGACTAAGTGAACTACAGGTTAATTGGCACCAAATTCACACCACCTCTCAATAATAGGTATCATATGTTATGACTTATGAGAAAAAAAGGAAGAAATATGGATACCTGGAAGTACTTGGGAAGGTCCTTCGATTTCCCAACAGCCTTCTTGAAGTGTTGCTTGGGATCAATTACACTCCTCAACTGAAACAAAATTTAAATTTCAAAGTAGGTGTGTTAGGGGAGTTATATGCATCTTAGAGAAAAGAAGAATCTCTTAATTTGATTAATACTAAGGGAAAAAGAAACTTAAAGGAAGGAAATACACACTCTGAGGATCTCAAGGTCAGCTTTTAGCTCAGGAGTAATAGTTGGAGCTGGCATATCAAACCTACAGAAAATAACAAACAAAAATTGCATCTAATCACCATGGGCAAGGATTTTCATACAGCCCAATGCTGATGAGTGGCAGTATGGTGGTAGGAAGTCCGAGCAGTACCAGTAGAGGATAAATATAATATTAAAATGGCACTTCGATGCACCTCTAGAAACAAAATGCCAAAATTCATCACTATACCAGCACTGGAATTAACTACTACAGTATTGGAAACTGGCATGATGGCCTTTGCATTTACTTACCAACTTTTACCAGTGGTATCTTTAACATTCTTCCTCAGCAGTTTATTCAGCTTGCGTGGATCCCTAGGTGGTACGAACAAACCATCTACAAGCTGAGTCTCAGGCTTCCATACCAAATCTTGCATTTTTGAACTTGATGCAGTTTTCTTTGATTTGTTTTGTGGGAGGGAGATTTTGGGGCCCCATGTTAGGCCAATCTCAGATTTGTTTTCTAGCATCTTATTTCAGCTGAATAAAAAGGGAACAGATCAATCATCAGCCATGTATCAAAAGGGAAATCAAAGATTGTTAACATCTTATATCCTTGCCGTATGTCTCCTAAATTAGCCTCAATAAAAATATAAATTAACCAGAAAACAAAATAAAACTGTACAAAGACGTAATAGAAAGCTACTGGTTCCAAAGCTGGTTAATCCAATCCACAATTCATAATCCATTACGCAGAAAGTACCTAAATTTAGGAAGTATCCCAACTGTCAGATCCAGAGATTAAATTAGGAGAGGAATTGGCGTTAAAAGAGGAAGAAAGGAGATCGCTGTTTAAAGAGCTAACCGCAGGAGCCAACGGTCATCAAATAAGAAGGCTGACTGGTGGGACCCTCAAGACATTAACGGAAATTACAGACGGCAAAATGAATAATTAAATAGAAGAACCATTAACCGTTAAATCAACTGAAACTACCTTCTCGAACACATTTAAGCTGACGTGTCATGATCTCAGGCATTAGACTAGGATTTAATAGAGAATTCAATTGTAATTTCTCCTCTAAGATCGCTAAATAGGAGAACACATCTGCTGTATCAATTTGTTAATTAATGAAATAAGTTTATCCAATTTCTTGTTTCTTCTTTTCTTCATTCTTCCGCTTCGCCATTACGGGCCAAGCTTGCTTCTTGAAGCTGTTGGCCCCATTTGCACTGATTAATCCCAAATTGAGATTAATCACATGACAAAGTGTTATCAAAGCCTAAAGTTCTTAGCTGGGGACTCAACTCTCGCTGAAGTCTCAACTGATTCACTGATCCTTCAAGATGGGGGAGAAGAATCATCACGACAATGCCACCGTTGATGATGTTTCTGAAGATGTTTGAGCAGAGATTAACATAGCTTGTTACCAATTCGTGAGGAATTACAGAGCCGGAGTCACGAGATGGAGAATCGCCTCAAGGTGGTCACAGCGACCAGTCAAGAAAACGCTTCCAAGCTTGCTGGCGTCAAATTGGTCCTACAAAAGTTGTTGAGATCGCAAGAGTAAATTCAGGCTCACCTTGGCATGGGCGCCAAGGAGAGTGAAGCTGCAAGCAACTCGGCTAGAAGTCAGAATCAGGTCAATGGTACTGGTAAACGTACCGGTACCCAGTAAGAAACATTCTTGATCCTCCAGTTTTTGAAAACAACTCTCCTTGTCAAGAAAACTTTTAAATGATGAGAATAAGCCTATGAATAGGCAAACTGATCAAAATTTTACAATCCAAGCACCAAGAATGGATTTATCTATTTTTACTGGTACTGATGTTCTTGACTGGGAAGAAACATGTGAAGACTATTTTGAAATAAACCAGACCCCAGAAATTTATAAGTCAAGATTAGCTACTATGAATTTTTGTGGAGATGCTCGTCAGGGGTACAGATCATCTAAGATTGATAATCCTATTTTACCCCCTTGGCCTATTTTACTAGAAGAGGTTAAAGAACGTTTTAAAGATGAACAATTAGCCAACCCTTTTGGTGAACTCAGGAAAATAATAAAAACAGGAACAGTCTCAGATTATATCAAAGAATTTGAAAACACCAAAACAAGGTTGATTACTGAAACTAGATGAAATGATGAGTTCCGTACATGCTGGTTTTTCTGAGTGGGCTTCAAGAGGATATCCAGTATACAACCAATACCCGTGCACCACAAACCTTGAAACAGGCTTTCACATACGCTAGTCAATCTGAACTAGTGCTTTGACACTCAGGAGAAACAGATCAAGCATGTTTTCAGAACAACTCCTAACACACCTTTCAAGTTGGTGAAGGGTAAGGATGGTATTGAAGGAAATTATACAGCTCAGCCTGTGACTCTTAAACCAAACCAGGGATCTACTTCAACTGGTAATTTGACAATAAAACAGAAACGAGCTCTTGGGTTATGCTTCAGGTGTAATTACAAGTTTGTCCCTGGGCATAGATGCCACCAGAAGAATTTACACTTATTGGACAGTGCTGACACTACTGAGATCAAAGAAGAAGTTAAGCTGGCTGAGACAACAGAAATGGAAGGGGCGCATGCTGTGATTTCAATCTGCACTCCTCCTATTCAGAACAGTACCAAAATGCTTAAATTTAAAGGCAGTATAGGAAAAGTACTGATAATGGCATTAATTGACAGTGGTAGCACCCATTCTTTTGTCAACCCAACTGTTATTGCACTATCACAACTGCCAATTTCCAAAACTACCCCTCTCACTGTCAAGACAGCCAATAGTACAAAAATGGTGTCTGATTCTAAGTGTGACAATCTGAAATTCAAATTGCAGTTTGAGAATATGGTGAGATTATTAGATGTTAAAGGCTATGACCTCATACTTGGCGCTGACTGGTTATCTGGGTTTAGCCCAATGTTGATTGACTGGAACAATGGTACTATTAAATTTCACAGGGATAGCAAGGGCATTGAATTACAGGTGAAAGAAGTTACTGCTGAACTCAAGTTAAGTGAAGGGAAGATGGACCTCAGCAAGGAAGAAGAGAAGGGTAGTAATGTCTTTGTAGCTCACTTCTTCACCTTGTCAGATGCTCAGAGCTGAAGAGATGTTACCAGCAGCTGTTACAGCAGGAAAAGAACATAGTCAAGTGCCAGCAGCTCTTCATCTGATACTGGACAAATATAAGGAGTTGCAGATGTTCTCTCAAGGAAGAAAGAACAAGAGAAGCCAGGTGATGAGGTGACAACTCAAGTTCATGCTATAACAGAACTAATTCCACACTGGGTTGGTGATTTAATGGCAAGCTATACTGTTGATCACTTAATAACCTCAGTTCAAAGGAAGGCTGACTCTAGAGACCACTACTACACACAACACCGAGGGGTGCGGAGATACCTGCCATGGGAGGAGTCTACTTGGGCAGATGCTGATGTAATCAGACTCAATTACCCTCAGTTCAACCTTGAGGACAAGGTTTACTTTAAGGGGAGGGGAATGTCAGATCCAGAGATTTAATTAGGAGAGGAATTGGAGTTACAAGAGGAAGAAAGGAGATTGCTGTTTAAAGAGCTAACAGCAGGAGGTAACGGTCATCAAATAAGAAGGCTGACATGTTCTTGAGTGCTCTTGCCCCATTTGCACTGATTAATCCCAAATTGAGATTAATCAGGTGATACAAACAGATACCATAAACCAATACAAAACAATAAGATCGATCTCTTGTACCGACTCAAATCGAAATTCTTTTGAGAGCCGGATGATAAGTGGCCTAATACTGCTATAATTCGACCCAAACAGAGACGAAAAAGCAGCAGCGGAAGAAGATAACTGGTCTAATACTGTTATTCAGAAATGTAGAAAATTCAAAGAATGCACAGAATCAAGGAAACTTGAAGTACCTTTTAATCCACCAGTAGAGGCGGTGCTAAGAGGAAGCGAGATAATTCGCTGTACTAGGGAGCGATGTGAGAACGGCACGAGTAGAGTAGAGGGGGGGAGAGCACGAGAGAGACGAAGGCAAAGGGTTTTTGAGAAGAAGCAATGAAATCGAATCACATCAGCGTCTCTAGATCTTCTGTTAGGGTTTTAACTTTTTAGTAAACGGATCGAATTCGAGCCCATTGAGCAGCCCAACTTTCAATTAGCCCCGTCAAGTTAATTCAGAAAAATCAAACAACGGTGAGTCTAAATATCACGATTTTTTTGTATGTTGGGAAGGAAGAGGTAAATATTGATCGCATTTAATTATTTTTTATAGTCGAGTTACACACCTGGAATGATTAGATATTAAAATATGGCCATCATGAAAGCACATAGAAATATGACATTTGGATCTTCTTCATTTTAAAATTAGGTTGTAGTTTGGATAAACATCAATCTAATTTCTCCGGATAAAAAAAGAGACTTGACGTATGCTTGATGGAAAAGATTACAAATAGCATTAAAGTAACCATAAAATCCATGAGATTTGGTGTTGTTGAACGAGACCTTAAGGTTAAATAAATTTCATCGAAGGTAAGTGAACCTTATCGTCACTATATTTATTTCTTCCTTATAATACAATTTTTGACATTTATCATATGTTATTTGCTTAAAGAAACTAACAAAGTGCTAATATCATGGTCGCTGGCAAAGTTGTTGCTATGTCAACCATGTTGGATTTAATTTCTATTAATTACAAAATTATATGGGTTTATATGTAATATAAATATATATTGAATAATAGACTGTCAAATATCTAATTAGACCCGTTATGAAGTGATCAAATTAAGTATTATTTATCGGGTTTCAATATGTGTCATGAGAAATGAGGCCCTTAATGTGTAGAATACGTATTAATAACTTTATGATTTAGTGATGGTCTAAATTATATAAATTTTAATAATAATACAATTATGTTATTGGTCCCTGGAGAATACAACTAATAGGTAGTTTTCTGATTTTGAAAGTAAACCCGTTAAGAGAGAAATTGGATCTGGTATGGATCCGCTAAGGCATAACCAGTGGTTTGCCAACCTTTCGGTTATTGACACCCATTATAAAGGGATCAAGAACCGTCCTTTTTCCATTACCGTCATAAGGCATTAACCAACAGATTTCCTCTCTCCAAAACAAATTCGGGTTTTCTAAAAAGAGAAGAAAACCGCCGGGCCGATTCTCTTCGTCTCTCCATCGGAGAAGAGAACGATCACCGCGAAGGCTTAAGAATCCGGTGATCAACGGGGTTGTGTCTCTCCAGAAGACCGACAACATGAATCAAGGTAATTTTATGTTAATTTAGAGTTCACTAGAGGATCACGACAATGTTCTAACAAGTGGTATCAGAGTAAACTCTAGTTGAACGATCAAATTCTGATTTTGGTTCGGAAATTGAAAGGATATTTGTGCTTTTGAAGATCTGTTTAGTTAATTTTGATTTGTTGGTTTAAATCAAATTATTTAACCAAATCTGATTTTTCAAATAGTTCGGAAATCAGTATATCTGTTGGTTAGAATTTTAGTTTCAGAAATCAAAATATAGTTTTGAAAATTGATTCCGAAACTCAAAATTGCCAATTAATTGGTTATTCAATTTGGGAATTAATTCTCTGTTTATTATTCAGTTAAGTTTTAATCTCTACGTTTCAAAATTGTCAATGAAATTTGAAACTATGTTAAATTTAAGAAATTAATTGGCCAACAAACTAGTTTCTGAACTGTTTATGATCAGTTATGAAAGTTTATGGATCAAATCAAAGGTACAAATTTCTGATCTGTATTCCGCTGCGATTATTTCCGAACCAAAATTGTTGATCAGTCAGTTATTTCCGAACTAAAATTGTTGATATGTAACCGCTCAAATTAGAAATCCTATTTTGTATTGCATGCCTAACTCTGTTTTGCAGTGGTGGATATATGAGATAGTATGACCCCGTTGCCTTGTGTGAAAAATTGTAATGAATGCATGAATGATGTGTGTAAATACGGCCTAAGGTGTACCATTGAATTAATTAAATTTCGTAATTAAAGGTGACTTGTATGTCGCTTATGTGTATCATTTATGCGGTCTGCGAGTCGTCATCCTTAGGACTTTAATGTAAATTTTTCATTTATTACTATTAGAGTAGTAATTTAGTTAGGATGAAGAACATTGAAGAAGATGGATGAAGGCCATTGTCGTGTACATTTTTACAATGGAGACTATCGTGCCTTGGGTCATACTATCTCAATTGTGTTTTGGGCTCATGTTAATTATTGTTTTATTTTCTGCCTTTCATGAGCCCATCATGGTTAAATCAGTTAAGCCAAATCTTGATATATTTTATTTGGATAATATTGAATCATCATGAAGGGTTAATGAATTAGATATATTTTGGAAAATGATTGATAAAGGTATAAACTTACCAAAGTAAGCTCTCATACTTGAGTTGATTATTTGTCAATTTATATACAGAAAATATACATATGATGTTTGGTTATTGGATTAGCCCAAAAGAAAAACAATGATCAAATGTTATATGTGTATACTTGTAGTGATGAATGGGTAATGGTCATAATTTTTTTTGATGTAGTTAGTTAATCGGTCCAAAGGAAAGTTGACTTATTGACATCAAAATGGACTGTTATATTCTATTGCTACACCTATTTATCCTAGAATAATAATTGACTCCAAAGAACACTTATTGTTCGAGGATATTTAGTTGATGGAATATAGCTTATTTTGATTTTTTATTATAATTCAGACTTTTAATTCGTTCTTTTACTAATATTTTTCCAGCAAAAATTACTGATCTTACGGCCGACATCAATAATATTCCGATGCTTACGGGTTCTAATTTCAAGGATTGAAAATATAATCTAGAGATTATTCTTGGGTGCCTTGACTCATTTGGACAGTTCAAGGTGAGTTACAACTGTCAGAAGGAATCATGGACAGTTAATGAGCTCATCTCGCACTGTGTTCAGGAGGAAGAGAGATTGAAGTCGGACAAGAGCGAAAGCGCGAACATTGCTTCTACGTCTAAGGGAAAAGGGAAACAGAAACGTAAGGCCAATTCAGATGCTGCAACTACAAGTTCGCAGAAGAAACCCTTCAAGGATAAAAAATCGGCTACCGGATCGGAGCCGAATAAGGAAAAGAAGAAGGGTTGTTTCTTTTGTGGATCTGAAGGGCACGTGAAAAAAAATTGTACCAACTATCACGCATGGCGTGCCAAGAAAGGAATTGATTTTTCTTTTATTTGTGAAGAAGTTAATGCGATTTCAGTTTCAATAAACACATGGTAGATAGATTCGGGTGCAACTGCTCACATATCTGTGTCTATGCAGGGTTGCCGAAGTTATCGGAAGCCAAGTGATGGTGAAAGATACATCTATGTGGGCGATGGCAACAAGGCAGAAGTTGAAGCTATAGGGCATTTTAGATTACTTTTGAAAACTGGTTTGTATCTTGATTTGGTTGATACTTTTGTTGTACCGTCTTTTAGGCGGAACTTAATTTCTATTTCTGCATTGGACAAATTAGGTTTTTTTTGTTCATTTGGAGATAGAAAGTTTAGTTTGTATCAAAATTCCAAATTGGTTGCTTCTGGTTTTTTGTCTATTTTGGATAATCTTTATGCTTTAGATACTATTGCTTCCTATAATCAGACCTTGTACAATGAAACTCGAAACGTTAGACAAAAGATAACACATCAGGATTCAGTTGCACTTTGGCATAGGCGTTTAGGTCATATTTCTCAACAGAGAATTACACGTCTTATTCAAAGTGAAATTCTGCGACCCTTAAATATGTCGGATCTCGGTCCGTGCATTGAGTGTGCGAAGGGCAAACAAACAAGCATGCGTAAATATACAGCTAATCGTATGACGGACGTCCTTGAGCTGATACATACGGATGTATGTGGGCCATTCTCTACAGCTACTAGTTATGGACATATATATTTTATCAGTTTCATTGACGATTATTCTAGGTATGGCTATATATTTTTAATTAAATCCTTTAAGACTGAAGTTGAGTGACAACTCAACAAAATGATTAAAAGCGTCAGATCAGATTGTGGTGGTGAATATTACGATCGATATGACGGCTTAGGAGAACAACGTTCAGGGCCTTTTGCTAAATTTCTAGAGGAAAGTGGAATTGTGCCACAGTATACAATGCCGGGTTCGCCCGCAATGAACGGTGTGGCTGAAAGGCGCAATCGAACGTTAATGGAGATGGTGCGGAGTATGATTTCTCATACCTTGCTTCCATTGAATCTTTGGGGAGAAACGCTCAAGACAGCAGCATACATTCTGAATCGGGTACCGACTAAGGCAGCAAACAAGACTCCATATGAGTTGTGGACTGGGCGGAAGTCTAGTCTCCAACATTTTAGAATCTGGGGTTGTCTGGCTGAAGCTCGGCTTTACAGGTCACAAGAGAAAAAGCTGGACGAAAGGACAGTTAGCTGCTATTTTGTCGGTTATGCGGATAGGTCCCGGGGGTATAAATTTTATGATCCCGCTAATAGAACAATTTTCGAGACAAATACAGTTAAGTTCTTTGAGGATGTTATGGTTCAAGGGGGAAATGCAAATCAAATTGTCTTTGAAGAAAGACATGATTCTCATATATAAGGGGCGCCAACATCGGTACCAATTATAATAAGAATATCTGGAGACTCATTGGTTCAGGATCCTACAGTGAATGAACCTACTGTGAATGAACCTCCAGGAATGGAAGAGAATCAGGTACAAGACAATGTTGATGTTGAAGAGGAACCTATACCACCTCAAGAACTTCAAGAACAAGTGCCTTTAAGACGATCCACAAGAGAGAGAAGGAGTGCAATATCTAATTATTATGTTGTATATCTTCAAGAAAATGAATTTGACATTGGCATGATGGAAGATGATTCTGTCAACCTCCGTCAAGCTTTGGAAAGTACAAATTCACAGAAGTGGATCGAAGCCATGAATGATGAAATTAAGTCGATGCATGACAACAAAGTCTGGGATATCGTCTCATTACCTAAAGGTGTGAAACCTATTGGTTGCAAATGGATATTTAAAACCAAACGGGATTCCAAAGGTAATGTTGAAAGATACAAAGCACGACTTGTTGTTAAGGGCTTTACACAAAAGGAAGGCATTGACTTTACACAAAATGAATACTACTTAAGTCCTTGTGAATATAATTGATGGACGGAATTGGTTGATAACACAAAAGGCTATGACAGCACAGTTAAAGTACTCAATTCAGTTTTATCAATATATATATTATTTGGATATACATATAGCCCAAGTGGGAGATTGTTGGAATTAATTTCTATTAATTACAAAATTATATTGGCTTATATGTAATATAAATATATATTGAATAATAGACTGTCAAATATCTAATTAGACCCGTTATGAAGTGATCAAATTAAGTATTATTTATCGGGTTTCAATATGTGTCATGAGAAGTGAGACCCTTAATGTGTAGAATACGTATTAATAACTTCATGATTTAGTTATGGTCTAAATTATATAAAGTTTAGTAATAATACAATTATGTTATTGGTCCCTGGAGAATACAACTAATAGGCAGTTTTCTGATTTTGAAAATAAACTCGTTAAGAGAGAAATTGGATCTGGTATGGATCCGTTAAGTCATAACTAGTGGTTTGCCAACCTTTCGGTTATTGACATCCATTATAAAGGGATCAAGAACCGTCCTTTTTTCATTACCGTCATAAGGCATTAACCAACAGATTTCCTTTCTCCAAAACAAATTCGGGTTTTCTGAAAAGAGAAGAAAACCACCGGGCCGATTCTCTTCGTCCCTCCATCGGAGAAGAGAAGGATCACCACGAAGGCTTAAGGAATCCGGTGATCAACAGGGTTGTGTCTCTCTAGAAGACCGACAGAATGGATCAAGATAATTTTATGTTAATTTAGAGTTTACTAGAGGATCACGAGTAATGTTTTAACAAACCACATTTTTTTTTTGAAGGATGATTTATGTAGAACAAATCAAGATTTGGTAATTTGATGGGGACAAATTAAATCAACGTAATATGTAAAATAGAATAGAGTTTAGGGGCCCCGAAGAAACCCCTCAAAATTTCAAGTTCAGGTATATATTTTTACGTGACTTTTGTTAATATAAAGATCTTCCAACATTTAAAATGTTCTGCTGAAAATAAAAATGTGAGAATATGTAAAGTAAACAGCACTTTTGGTGCTTGCTGGAGATGAAATGGCGTCTGTGAGCCCTGTCTTTGAGCTCTCTCTTCAAGGTGGCTTGAACTTGAAGGTAGGGAATTGGTAACCAGTTGTATCTTCTTGGCAATCTTCCAGTGCGTGCCTGACGGAAGCACCTTGGAGCTCGCTAAGCATGCGCAGTAGCAAGTAAAATTGCCTCTCTCTTTTGTTTAGGCTGCAGCTGCAATTCCTCGTCAGTTCGCACACTAGCTAGGTTGATCTGCTTCTTGTTGAAAACCCAGTCGAAAGCCGAAGATAACCCGGAGGATTGATGGCACCGGTACCAGTGCAAAATCTTCTTCAGACAATGACAGTGTTGTTCCTATGATTCTATTCGCAAGGTTGGTTGTAATCGTAAATGGAACTTTTGCATGAGCAGGTTCTCCAAGGTGGTGGGCGTGACGTGATTCCAACCGTACGTGAAACCATTACCATGGTGCAAAATAAATATGGCTTTGTTTACAGTCTCCGAAAGACCATCTCTACGACTCTTAACTCACCTCAGTCTCACATCATTACAATCTAATCTTCCTTCGGACCGGACGGTGCTTGTCCTATTATTCCTACGTGGAACTCCATTTCCATTTGCTCATCCTTCCCACCTTTGTCCGCTTGGTTCGCTATCCAATCAAATCACAATATAATAATAATAATCATAGTTCTCAAATTCCAACCTCCCCGCTTGGCCCCTCTCTCCATTCCATCCCCCCCCCCCGTTCCTCTCTCTGGCTCGCTCGCTCGCTCGCTCGCTCTCTCGAAGAAGGAATGGCGACGCAACCAACAGCCCCGGCTCCACCACTAGGCTCGCTACACTCGGCGTTCAACCACCAGAGCCGCGAGCGCCTCCTCCCTGCTCTCTCGCTCAAGGACGGACCCGACTGGTTCCAAGAAGTGCCCTCGCGCCCCGGATTCCTCCAGCGGTGTTTCAGATGGATCGCTGATCTCGGCCCATGGATGTACGCCACGCTCGTCTCCTTGTGGGACTTCGGCCGCTCCGATCCACGCAAGGCAGTCTTCGCCGCAAAAGCGGGCCTTGCTCTGGCCATCATCTCCCTCTTGGTGTTCGTCGACGATCACCCGTTCTTCAAGGAGGATCTGGGAAAGCACTATGTCTGGGCTATTTTAACAGTCATCGTGGTTTTTGAATTTAGTATCGGTGAGTTCGTTGCTTTAAAGTCGTCTTTTTTTTCATGTAGGAAGTCTAATTCAGATTATTTACTGCGGATTATCTAATTAATAACAAATCCTGCGTGATTGTTGAATTCTGATTGAGGTGATCTCTTGAAGAAAAAAATGAACTATAAATAGTTGTTCAAGTCTGGTGCTTATTCTAATTTTAAATTTGCAATACGTTTCTGCAGCATTTATTTCTTAGTTTTTTTTAATCATTTCAATTGGAGACGTGGCACGTGCAGAAAATTAGCCGGACATTTTACTAGGCCACCTCCCAATATTATATTAGATTATAGCCAACAAATTGTATCTTGTCAAGTTGACTTTTCTTCAATACTGGTTGCATTTAATTTGTGTAGCTTTTGCTGAAATTTTGAATTTCTTTTTAGAAAGGAAATTTCAAAGTGATTGTTTCTTCAAATAATTATTCACAAAGTTCCTATTCCATGGAATATTCTAGCATGCTCAGTGACTAACATGTGATGAAAGTATCTGACATAGAAGGTTGTCTGCATGTTGTTATTACTTCCATAAAAATAAGAATATCTTATATAAGGTGATTAAACAATACCAGCTTGTATTTCTAGTTCTATAAATTACACTTCGTTTTATGAGCTAGAAGCATGAGATGTATGTCATGAAAGAAAAGTCCAAAACATTCATGTGGAGCCGCTTACTGTTCTGTAATACCCTAATGAGGTCTTGTACCATTACAACCTGCAGTACCAAGGTACTAACACACACCATTCCTCACAGGTGCAACACTGAGTAAAGGATGGAATAGAGGTATAGGTACAC
This sequence comes from x Bolboschoenoplectus mariqueter, assembly GCA_037678475.1. Classification (NCBI taxonomy): domain Eukaryota; kingdom Viridiplantae; phylum Streptophyta; class Magnoliopsida; order Poales; family Cyperaceae; genus x Bolboschoenoplectus; species x Bolboschoenoplectus mariqueter. The sequence continues at coordinate 3,090,411 of CM075284.1, forward strand.
TCTGTGCTGGAGGACTTGCTCTTGGGGCTGCTGAATTGTCTACACTTACGGGAAAGCTTGAAGAAATTTTTCTTGTTATCAGTATTTTTGTTGCTGGTAATCACCTAAAATTTGCTCTGATTTTTTTTCCTATTGCTTAATAGTTATTGGTCTGACTGGTGTGAGTCATCTCATTTTTTTTAGTTAAGCTTTAGTTGCGCTTTTTAGGGATGCCGAGACAATTTGATATTCTATGTTCCCCTTCTTGCTATCTGTTTGTCATCTCTATTTTTCAAATGTAGGATCTGTGGCAACATACTTGAAGTTGTATCCAACATTGAAGGCATATGAATATGGTTTTCGGGTTTTCCTGATCACGTTCTGCTATGTGATGATCTCTGGTTACAGGACAAATGAATTTATTGAAACTGCAACCAGTCGGTTTTTACTCATTGCCCTTGGTGCAGCTGTTGGGCTTAGTGTAAATATCTTAATTTACCCCATTTGGGCCGGTGAAGATTTGCATAACTTGGTTGTGAAAAACTTCATGGGGGTCGCCAAGTCATTGGAAGGTGTCTCTCTCTCTCCCTCCCCCCCCAAAAAAGAACTCAAGTAAAAAGCAAAAACAAAACATTTAAAAAAGGTGTGCATAACTGCATACCAATATTAAAAACTGTGTGCATACCAACATGTCAGGGTGTGTGAATGGATATCTGCAATGCATGGAGTATGAGAGAATCCCATCTAAGATTTTGACATATCAAGCTTATGAAGATAGTTTGTATAGTGGTTACCGTTCAGCCGTACAGTCAACATCCCAAGAGGACAGTCTGGTATGCTGCAATTATCTAAACTAACCTAATTTAATTTGTAGCACAGCTCAATCAGATTAGTTTAAAATCAGATTTTTGGATATATTCATGTCAGTTAGGTTTTGCTATATGGGAGCCACCTCATGGAAAATACAAGATGTTGAGTTATCCATGGAAGAGCTATATCAGAGTGAGTGGTGCACTGAGGCACTGTGCTTTTATGGTCATGGCATTGCATGGATGCATTCTGTCAGAAATTCAGGTTCGTTTTTCTTTGTAATCCAATTCTACCAGGTTGTAACCATCCTTTTCATGAATTTTATGAGAAACTGGCATTTGCACAATTGTGCTAATTCAAGTTAGTGGTCATGGCCAAGCTGAAACCAAGGTTGCTTACTGGTCAGGTTTACTGGTACCGATTATTGGTGCTGGTACGTGCTTCTGCTTGTCCCTGTCACTGGTTCATAATGTCATTATACCCCGCCCCTCCTCTTTCGAAAGCATGACAAAAGAAAAAAGAAAAAAGAAATAAAAGAAAAGTAAACAGAAAAAGGGGTTGTGTTGACACTTGCTATTGCAGGCGCCACCGGAGTATAGACAAATATTCAGTGCTGAGCTACAGAGAGTAGGAATTGAAGGCGCAAAGGTGCTCCGTGAGCTCGGCGACAAGGTGAAGACAATGACCAAACTAACCTCATCAGATGTCCTAGCCGAGGTCCACGCCGCAGCTGAAGAGTTACAAAAGAAGATTGACCAGAAGTCATACCTCATGGTTAATTCTGAAAGCTGGGAAGTATTCAACAAGGGAAATGATGCCAGAAAGGATGGCCACCCTGATGTGATCACCTGTGGCAAACCTATACGTGAACGGTCGTTACATGAACTCAGATCTGTTAAGGACTCTATGTTGACCACTTCCTATAGCAGGTGCAGTGCCTATAATTTTTTAGTTTACATTGATATTGTTGTCTCATATCAGCATGGTATCAGTAAGTTTGATAAAGTGCCTGTACTTTTTCGTTTATATTGATATAGTTTGTCTCATATCAGCATGGTATCAGTAAGTTTGATAAAGTGCCTGTACTTTTTAGTTTATATTGATATAGTTTGTCTCATGTCATTAATTGAATTTTGTTCCTGGTTCCTGCACTGTTTGCTTTGAGCTGTACAGTGCTATAGGCAGTATAAGCTTTCTTCTTTTTTGGCACAGTAATGTATGCTTTATCTTGGGTTGGTATGGTACTGTTATGCTTTGGTTTAGATCAGTATAGTATCAGTCAAGACATGATGGTAAGTTTATTTTTTTATTAACAATGGTATAAGGCTGACCATTCTTGCCAACCAGAAATCAGAAGCTTTTAATCAGGTAAAATGTTGTTGCAAGCCACATGCTATTCCTTCTAACGAGTGGCTAGAATGAGAGTTATGGTCAACTAAAACAAGGTGGTTTTACAGGTTCGATTCATCTTCAACAATGGACATGATGTTTCGGTCACAGTCGATGTGGCCGGCACGAAGGTCATTTCACCCTGCTGATCCTCTACCTATTGAACAGGAGTCAAGAACATATGAGAGTGCCAGTGCTCTGTCTCTAGCAACCTTCGCTTCCCTCCTGATTGAATTTGTTGCAAGACTGCAAAACATAGTTGATGCTTTTGAAGAGTTGAGTATCAAGGCTAAGTTTAAGGAGCCTGTCATTGAGCCCGGGGAGGAGAGAGAAGGGATCTGGTCCAGATTTTGCCATGCACTCGGGCTGAAGAGATGATATATAGGTTGGTTTGCAGAATTTTTTTTTTCGGTTTCTAATTTTACCCTTCTCGATTGAAAGTGTTAATTTGGGTCTAACCAGTGAAATTAGAGAACTCTCTTGTTCAAGTCTAGGAATCGGCAAATGACATCCTAAAAAGTAAGCTCATGAGAGCCCATATGAATTTCAAAAATAAGCATGACAAGTTTTCAATTGTCTTGTAATCAATTTTGATCTTGATGTTATAAGGTCATTGTAATGTATTATCATTTGGTGGGCAATATTACTAGAACAGTTAAAATGTAATACATATTAATTGTGAAGAGCAAATTTTTATTGTGCATCCGTGAGATGTGGACAATGAAAGACACTATAAATAAATCATATTTGCCATAAAAGACACTATAAATAAATCTCAGGATGTTTCTGCGTTCTTCTTGTGTGTGTGTGTGTGTGTATAGTCTATCTGCAATTACTCCTGATCCTCTGGTAACAAGTTTTAATGAAATCAAAGCTATTGGAGAAAAGGATGACCTATATATAACATATTCCTGGGTGGAAGTGGTAAATTGAGAACAATAATCATCTAAGAATTTCAAAGTTGATCTGATAAAATAATTTGTTTTTACAACACAGATTATACATGAATCTTGCTTCGCTTCTCCCCTAACTTACAAAATACAACAAATTAATGTATCATACTCAATGTTCATGACCAATGCAATGGTCTAAATTAGAATATTATTATACATGAATACATATATTTACAAAGCAACAAAACTAATGCTAATGGCTGATCTTTTCTTTCTGCTTTGAGATTGGATTTGAAAATCCACATTCCAAGGTAAGATACACGGTATATCATTTTCTATAGTTATCTTTCTAACTTATATACTAATTATTGGGAGAACTTGATCATTCGGCATCTTAGAACAAAAAGGGGAAGTCGTTATTTTTTTGTGGCCTGACACAGTTTGATTGGACCCATCCAATTCGATTTTGTTCATTATCATATATCAGCAACTTCCCACGAAGCGAAACATCTACAAATTGTAAAATGACATGGTAGTAAGATGGATGGAATACCAGTATTCGCCAAAGAAGTAAGTCCAATAAAGCTTGTGAAACACATTGAACGTTAAAATATCATACCTCCAAGTATGACGGTTGATCCATGTTGAATTTCCATCCCGTTAAGTATCCCTAAGCAGACATTGCCCTTCTCCTGCACAAGAGGTACCTCAGAAATGAGAGAGAGAGAGAGAGAGAGAGAGAGAGAGAGAGAGAGAGGTTCATATTAGATGGATTAACATTTGGTTTTCATTATTGTTAGCCGTTGTTAGCCTGTGAGCATGACAAGTTATCATGTCACTTTGCAACTCAAGCTGCTATATAGGAAAGGAGACTTACACTAATAATTAGGTAACCTTCAGGAGGGATGACATATGTTGTTGGCACGAAGAACCATCGTTTTGCAAAATGCAAAGTAACAGGCATAAAGTACTTCTTCACATCGTTGACAGAGCTGAACACAAGCAAAAACTTCATCATGTATCTCAAGTTCGTTTTATACAATGTGGGTTAAGGTCTATTGACCTAGTGACTTCTATGATCAAAGAACAGAAATTGCAATAGTCCACTAGAACTACCTGACAGGGAAATCAGTTTTCCAACACAGAGGCAGAGTTTTATCTGAATCATCTTGCACAAGACTGCTGATTGATTTAAGCTGAAAATTTTCAAAAAGAAAGGGATGCATTAAAGGTGAACTGCATGCCTTGACTTTAGGAGGGCTACAATTAAAAGCAGAGGATTGAAGGACATAGTCAAAAGAGAACTGACCGAAGATACAAGTTTGGTGTATGCATCATTCGGAAGATAGGTGTATGAGCTCCCGCTGTCAAATATTACTTGTATTAACTTGTTTCTTTGGCCCCCAGCAGTTAGTTCTTGGTCACCATACCTCATTTTCTGAACGGATGTATGGTACAGGCTCCTAAAATGTTAAAAAGAAGATGTAAAGAAAAGATAAGTTTAAGCATAAAAATCACAAAAGGTATAATACAAAATAAATGTTTCAACTGGGCCCTGATAAGGAACTAATAAACAGATATCATGTCAAGATCTGACTGCCTCTTTTGCCATTAAAAATGCTTGTTTTGGTGGCTTTGCTGTAAAATGCATCTGTTCGTTTTGTATGTTGCACACATGCTGATGTGGGATTATAGAACGAATGGAGGGGCTTGCTCTGGCAGAGTTAATAATGTAATGTTTTTTTTATATATTATATTTTTAGTTCTTTTCTCGTAGATGTTCTCTAGGGGTTGCTTTTTCACCTGATTATAACATTTGTTTTCATAATATAATGAGAACAGGAGTCAAACAACACCTTTTCCGAAAAGAAAAAGAAATAAGCTGGTACCTTATGTAGAGAACTTATTTATTACTGAGGTCAAGATAAAAGTGTGTACTTACGAAAGGCTGTTAAGGGTGGAGACCCATGTAACACCCCATCTGGGGACATAGTCATCACCTAGGAACAAATACCCACCACCACTTGGCTCGCTAGTAATGCAGTGACCTATAATGTTGGAAATAACCCCTTGATCAGCTAGCTGTGATGGGAGGCTAATTCTGGCACCGCTGAGCCCCAAAATCCCATCAGTTTTCGCTGGAGAGGCCAGAAGCTGCCCTTGTTGGTCGTATGCACATCTGTAAACATAACACCAAGCAACAAACTATAGTCACTAGTGCAAATTGGGGTGGAGCAGGGATGATGACTTGCTCAAAGTTAAAAGTTATGAAAGGTCACCAATATCATCAGCCTTTGTTACGTCACATACTAGATAAACATATATACAAGTACACACATAGGAAAGCTCACAAAAAGAAAGAATAATTGCAATTCAACTTCATAATTTCACATCCTAAAAACAAAAACAATTTTGACCAAACTTTCGTTATTCTGGCTCAGGGCTAGAGAAGTAAAGGGGAAATTTAAAGATTCGGTTAACGAGATGATAATTTTATTCAAGGAAAAGGTAATTGTGGCGCCTTCAGGTCCCTAGATAACTTGGTCAAAATCTTACAGTTTCACTATTCTATTTCTCTACATGATTTGATTAAATTTGGACAGAAACTTAAAATAGCATTTTGGACCTAAGAATATAAAAAAAAGAAGGGAGAAATAGCACGTTGGAGGGACAAGCCAACAGCGAAGAACCATGGAATTAGGGGGTTCAACAATAATCTATCACAAGTATTTGAAATATGCCATAAGCAAGTATCTGAAGTACTACAATATTCCAGTATTATTGCTCATGAATAACCAAGGTAAAATTTGACAGAATTTCCAAATAAATTGTATTACGATTAACGATTAACATAGTGTGTTACTTCAGCGTACCCAAAGACAAAGTTTAGTTTTTCTCTCTCAGCATCAGAAGTCATGAGATGCATCTCGTCTCTCGCCAAAATTCCGACAGAGGAGCTCCTATCTGCGTACTCGATCTCATAGTCGCATTGCCTACATGTGGCACAGTAGTTCTGGTTTCCTTGCAACTCCTGGCACAGAGAATCCCTTGGTGGCACTATCTTCCTTTTTGCCGGCTTATACAATGGATGTGGTCCCTGCAAAAGTGAGGCAGAAAAATAAAAATTCAATGATCTGTCGGGTGAAAAAAATCATGACATGAAACCACGAGGTTACTGCTCTATAATATATAAAGCATGAGAAATACATAATTTGTAGATTCTGGTTAATACCAGTAATAGCAATTTAAGTTTACCTTGGCACAACTGGTGCAAGGGGCATCACACTGTATCCATGTCAGGTCACTACCAGTATCAACATCGAGATAGTAAGGTCTCGGTGGATTCCCCACAAATATAGATGTGTAGTATTGTCTGTACTCTTAAGAGAAACATAGCATATCAGTTTCTAGTCAACATTTGTTTGAAAAGCTGAAATAAGCTTCATGAAAGTTAGAAGATCATTTCTAAGCTTGATAATTAAGAGGACCATTCTGCAATAAACATGATCAATTATGCAAAGCAACACACACCAGCTATTATCTATTATGTAATCCAGAATTAGTAAAGATAGAATATGTATTCTTGACGAGCCCTTTCTTTTTTTACTAAACTAAAACAAAAGCCTAATCAAGGGAGTGGGATTTTTAACTGATTCCAAAAAGGATAGAATATTGAAGCTAATTTGAACAAAATAGCATATCACATGAAGCACTTATCAATCAACTTACCCGTCTGGATACACATTGCCTTGAATCGGCAAAACCGTACTGGAATTGTCCGAACCAGTGGGAGCAGACCGCACTGGCACTGCATTTTTCTCCTGGACTCGAACCTGAGCCAGCTTCACATCCCCGATCTCTCTCAAGACCCTGCCTCTCTGTTTTGGATACAACTGGAGGAGAAACGACTTCGTCTCGTTCTTCCTCATCTCCTCTCTTACGGATCCGGTCAACAGCTGATAGGGCAACTCAGAGTACAAGCAACCGTAAACCGAGACCGCGATGAAAACAGCAGCGAAGAGGGAAAGTATGGCCTTCCTTGGAGAAAAGAGCGATGGTCGAGGCGGAGAGAGGGGCTGAGAGAAAGCGGGGGGGGCGGGAGTAGCAGGTGGCGGCGGGGTGAAGGCAGAGTCGCCATCGGAGAGGGTGAAGGCGGTGACGGTCTTGCCCTTGGAGGGGTCATCGGGAGAGGGGAGAGAGATGATGACGACTCCATGGAGTTGGGGATTAGGTTCCATGGGGAGTTCGCCGGCGATGAGTAGCTAGGAGAAGGTCAGAAGCGAAATGTTCTCTGGTCAATACTGCACACTGCAAGGAAGGAAGAGGGGAATATATAATATATTTTCAACTCAACGGAGTTATTTTGGCGAAGTGCCCTTCTCAAAAGAGAGAATTCTAAACTGTATAGAGTTTAGGATGCACGAGATAACTAAAGTTGTCATACAGAAAAGTTCGTTGCCAATACTTTCAAAATTCTTGTTCTTTTCCAACTATTATAATATCCTTTTTCTCTATCAATTTATAGGAAAACAATGTTGGACTTTGGTTTTCTATTTAAATAAGAAAAAGTGATACAGTCTCTCTCAATTTGTAGTTTACTATTACTTTTCATGCTTTAACAAACTTAATATGAGAAACATACATTATACTATATGCCTGCGTGTATGTGAAGATATAACACGATTCTTTACTATTTATTATCTAAAGATAGGCACGAATTTGCTTAATATTAGATGAATAACAAACACCTTGCTGATAATTTTATAAGAGATCAAAGTCAGAAAGGCTTCAATTAATTAAAGGGCAGGAGAAAAGGTCATGGCAAGTGGTTGTGAGAAGAAGAGTTTACATTTACAAGGTCATGTAGGTAACATGCACATGCAGTGAGGCAGACAAAAGGGACCCACCCACTTCATTGCATTGCGCCGAATTAAATAGTTCCAAATGGCAATTCTTTAACGGTCGACCCATCCCTATTGTGGGAAAACGCCGGGTGTATGTAAAATGCTGCTCCAGACTCATAGAAGGGAGAGCGCGCGCACAGGCACGGCACTGTAGTAGCTTCTATTCCATTCTCTTTCCCCCATTTTTCAACCCCATCTTGTATTTCCCGCAGAATGCGCGCAAGCAGAGCATGATGCTGATTGTTATTTGGTGCCATCGACCATCATTTTCCTTTGACTATACACGGGGAAAGAGACAACGGACAACGAAGAATTCCATTATAATGCGCAAATCCTCTGTTGCTCAGACGGTCTGTCGAATGGTGTGATAAATAATATATATTATCGTTCATTTTTCTAGTAGGAAAAGATGTTCGTCTTCGATGTGCAAAGTCTATCCAACAAAAGATGTGAGTTTTAATTATTAATTTTTTTTGTTTCCTATTACTTAGAATGAGAAAATTTAACTTGTATAAAGCAATTATTATTTTTTAATTTGAAGCATGTTTTACTAAGGATATTTTTTTTGTTAAAAATTGGAACCGAATAAAATGTAACATAAATAAATTATATTGCGACATATAAATTTGTATAAAAATATTTTGTAATTACACAAGTTAACAACTGAACAAGCCGTGCAAAAATAAAACTATAAATTCTCAAATGTCAAATATGCTTAGTGACTTGTCACACCGTACGACAGCCCCTGCCTGCCACAAAGAGTAAGACGTTGCTTCCTGCTCCAGTCTTCCCACTGTTTGGTGGTCCCTACCCATCCACAAATGGTACTGGTAGGTTGTTGATTTTTTAATTCCTCGGACTCTAATCAGGAGTTTAAGTAATTAATGAACAGCTTCTCTTCCGAAAATAAAACAAATAATAACAATAAACAAATAGTAATTAAACTCTGTATGAATTTTTTATTGTTTAAAATATTTTTGGATTCTTGCGTGCTACGCACGTGGTTAAAGGTGCCAAATACAAAAGGCTCAACCGCAAATAATTGAGTGACATACTATATTAGACTAGATTGTATTTTAATAAGCGCTGGTATTTGACTGTACATCACGCGGATGTGGTGGTTGACAACAACTTGACACCGTCTGAATCTAAACTTCATGCCACACTAGCCAACAATTTAAAAGTCTCTCGTACAAAATAAATTTGCACATTTTTTTGTAGTCTTGGATAATTGCATTGGTGCTGACTTACAAATATGTATATATATATTTGCCATATAAAATTTGAACTTTGAATTATCAATAAAATGATTCAACGGTCGTTTATTGTTATTATGACAGAGCCAAAAGCATCACAGGATGGTGGTATCTAATTTAATGCTGGTACTGGTACCATAATCTTAATTTCTGAAAACTTTATGCTGCCTTCTTCCTAGTAATGTCAACATCCGGTGTCCTGTAACATAAAAAAAAAAAAATCTGAGTCCCAAAAATGATACCGTTGATTTGAAGAGGAGACTTTTCTAGTTTTCTTACAGAAACAATCACGGCCCAATTAACCTAAGAGGAAAGTAATCTTCATGCCGCCATTAAACCGGTCCAATAGATATCGACCAAACCGGCCCAATAGTAATCTATCTTCATGTCACATTCTCAGATTCTTTTCTTTTTCTTTCTCTTTTTTCATAATCTCAGTACTAAGTCTCCACTGACTCCGAGCTCCCAAATAGCTCCACCACCACCTACGCCGGCGGCGGCGGCGGCGCCACCATGCCTTTGTTAACCTTCAGCATCGTCGGCCCCGCGCCCCCCCTTCCGTCAACACCGCCACCTCCGAGGAAGTTTGCTTCTGTCCCCAGCCCGACCCCGAGACGCGTTGAGCTCTCCTTCCCGCGCCGCCCGGCATGGGCATGTGCTCGTTCTTCTCCAGTTTCATCTGCGCTTCCTCTTTATGAATCTACGGCCCGGGCGCTTTCTACTTTGGTTCCGACTCTCGACACTTCCTCTGATGTTGGTTGTACGAGCTGGGCCGTGTCCATGGAGAGGCCTCCGAACGGGGTGGGGCTGTCCAGGTCTGAGGTCATAGATTACTATGTGGATACGCTAGCCAGGGTTTTAGGAAGGTAATCAAGTGTTTTTCCATTGCATTTGAAATCGGTTATCCTGTGCATGCTAGCTGTGTATGCTAGTTATCACCACACTGCACACTGGTATGTACATACTGGTATTAGGTATGGTCGATATTTGGTGTTTGGAAATATAAGATTCAGTAATTACCACTGGTTGATTGTTTCAGCAGCGAAAAGGAGGCACAGATGTGCATCTACAATGCATCATGGCAAGCCAGCTTTTGTTTCAAATGCGACATTGACGAACAGTCAGCAATAAAGCTCTCAAGTAATCTTTTTTCCTTGATTTTGTATAGTTTTATAAACTTGTTAATATTAACCATAACAATAAAACAGCTTTATTGTTTTTTCGAATTGTAGAAATTTCAGGAGTTTTATCGGTCAAACCAGATACTGATGAAGAAGAAAGAAGGAACAACCATACCAATTCTAACCTCTCTTTAGCTAACAAGACAAGCATGGATGACAACCCCAAATTTTCCAAGTCAAGTGAGTTAAACCAATACTGGCTTGTTCAAACAGTGAAGCCTGGCACTGAAGTAGTGACAAAAGCTCAAGTAGTTGATTATTACACCATGATACTAACGAAGGTTTTAGGGAAGTAAGTAGTTTATGTCCCTAACTTTTTGTATGATAAGTATAATATTGGCCAGTAGTGTAGGTTTGTAATTTGAGCTAGTTTTTGATGTTGTGGTTCTCATTGTTTTGCTGTTATAGTTTTTCTTTAATATTAAAATCACTTTGAATTTTAAGCCTAATTAGATCTTACTTGACCCTATTTTTCTGGACCATGAATGTGAATTATTCATAAACTTAGCATCAGTTTAACTGAATTAATCAACATATCCTAAATTTTCGACTGGTCAAACAGGCTATACTTTGATCAGACAGTTGTGTACTGGTAACATGACTGATTGTAAATTATGATTCATCAACTCTTTTTTGTTGTTTCAGTGAGAAAGATGCACAAGTTAGCATATATTGTATTTCATGGGAAAAAGATTTCTGGTTTTGCTGTCATATTGATGAGCAATGTGCACGTGAACTAGCTGGTATGTTTTAAATATGAGTTGATCATTTTATTTCCTGTTGCACATCCGAACAAGTTTTGTCTAGAACTACTTGTGATGACTTGTCGCAATACCAATGTTTTCTTTTGGCATTGCAGATCTGAATGAAGTTTTGTCTGTAGAAGTAGACAGCAATTTCAGCTTGAATAATAAAAACAATGGAGGTTTGTCAAGTACCTTTTCTCTTTTCATTTGATGAAGATTCCAAATCAGACTGTTAAGTCAATGGTTTAATAATGAACTGGCAATGCTGATTGTGAAGATACCATAACATCTTGGCAATGGGAGTCTGGTTTTAGGACCTCACCTTCATCAGCATGAACTTCATGGAAGAGGAAAGTTATCTAATTGTATCTTTTTGTGTGCTTGAATGTAGGTGAGAATTCAATGGAGCTTTCAGAAGCAAAAGATAAAGCACCTGATGTGAGAACTAAAAGGCTTTTTGTTACAGGTAAATCTGCATCCTCTTTAACATATATAATAAATAAGAAAGTATGGCATGAAAGCATATCTGTCTGTCTGTCTCTCTCTCTACCCCTCCCTTACATAATTTTGATTGTCTTCATAGGGCTTTCATTTTATACATCCGAGAAGACTTTGCGTGCAGCTTTTGAGGGTTTTGGTGAACTTGTAGAAGGTCTAAAACTTTGCATTGACAAATCAAGTCTTTGTTCTTTATTTAATTCTTATCAAACAATCCTTTACAGTTTGTAATTCTTTTTTTTCCTTCAAATAGTAAAAATAATAATGGATAGGATATCAAAAAGGTCTAAGGGATATGCTTTTATCGAGTATACCACTGAAGAAGCTGCAGCTGCTGCTCTCAAGGAGATGAACGGGAAGGTAACTTATTTTGATGCCATTTTGGAATAACATTCCTGGTGGAAATCACCAATTTTGTTTCTTATATTACTTGATCTATTTTTCTTTTTCTTTTGTTTTCTAAGGTTCATAGTGAATAGTGATTATATTAACTCTAGAAGCTTACTGTGCTGCATCTTGTCTATCCCTTACAGTTTCAGTATGGACGTCTGGTAACTGTTATGGAAATATTTATTATCATGGGAAATAACTTGTTGTTTTCCTTTGATTTTACAATTTTCAGATAATTAATGGATGGATGATACTCGTAGATGTAGCAAAGACTAACCCGCACCCCAGATCTGGCAGGCCCCAATCAAAACCATGAGGTGCATCAGCTTCCTTATACTGACTTGTAGTTAAAGAACAAGGAAGTCATGGTGAATGTTCACTTGCCTGGTCCGAATTCATTTCTGTCGGTTGATTTACCGCTAATTGGGAAACTGCAAGTGTGGTGCATATATGTTGAGATTTGTTGTATTAACAAGCATATTTGACCAACAAATTCTTGTATATGCATCATATGATGATTTGTATTTGCCGGTATATGCCAAACCAGAAAATTATTAAGAGCTAAAGAATCCATCTTGACCACAGTTACTGGGGAAATGCCTGAGGGAATACTGTGTTAATATTTACATTAAACTCAAAAATCATATCTAATCTGTCTCCTTTCCTGTTTCTGGTAATTCATGTTGGTATTGTCCAAAAGGATGTGAAGTCTACAAGGTAGTGCATAGCCTTAATTAGATCAAGGATAAGGAATTAAGGATAAAGCTGAGCAGGAGCAGCTCAACCAAACTCCAGTCGATAAGGTTCTTGTCCATCCGATTAAAATCGGAGCTGCATAATTAAAAATTCAGACCTTAACAATACAGAACATAACACTATATTATCTGCATAATAAAGCTGCTAATCAGGGATCAGCTATATATACGGGATCTTCTATGCTCGTCTTGGGCTGCAGCTGCCCGTACATAAACTGAAATCTAGGTTGTTACTTTCATGAGGTTTCTATTCTGAATCAAAGAACAATTATTTCTAGTATGTCAACTTATTTATTGAATCTAGGCTAGCTGCTTTCTGAAATTTTAATTATTTTATACTAAATGGTTTATATATGTTTCTTTCAAGTAATTTAGAAAAGGATGTTTACATACGCAGGTTACATCGGTGTAGTGAGTTGTTTAAAAAAAATAGTTTATCAATATATAGTAAATTAAAAAAATAACAATTATCCGGTGCAAATACGTATACATGCATGAGAGTAGGAGAGGTATTTAATATCTACAATTTTGTTATTGTACCACATATTAAACTACAAATGGAATTTAGAAATTTATATCGTTCCTTTTTCTTTTCTTTTACTTGTTTGAATAAATGCACATTGAATATTCAAATATGTTCTTGGATGGATTCACCCAATAAAATATATACATATTGTATTGTATTGCGCTTTGCTAAAATCTCAAAAGCTCATAGGCCAAGTACTTGTATAAAAACCACTAACCACAAACATAATTTCATTACCACTTAATTATCAGCTCAACTTAAATATCTTTCTCTGAAAAAGTTCAATTTGCATCTCTCTGATGGCCTTTTCCTATCGTTGCTTTGTGCTGCTGCTCTCTGCGCTTGTATTCGGTCTCTTTGAAAGGGTTCCAACCTCTGCAGCTGTTGTCGATGATCCTTATTTGTTCTCGGTGTTTGAAAAATGGGTTAGCGACCACGGCCGAGTCTACGGGTCTCTAAATGAGAAGCTACAACGTTTTGGAGTGTTCAAAGACAATTTTCACTTTATTGAATCTATGAAAAATCAGTCGGGACTTGCATACACTGTAGGTCTCAGCAAGTTTGCAGATCTCACCAATAAGGAATTTCTACAAAGATGCGCAACATACAGAACCCCCAGCGAAACCAAAGCAACGACACCGTTCAGGTATGCAAATTTGACAGTAATCCCTTCTTCTCTTCATTGGCGCAATCTCGCGGCGGTGACACCCATTAAAGATCAAGGCAACTGCGGTGAGTTAGTTACAATGGAAGTTGAATAGAATACATTTATTGTTTTCATATATAGTGAACCAACAAACGGTTTAATTAAACAAGGAGTTATTTGATTAGGTTAATCTACGATTTAGTAACATGAATGAAAACATGGAAGAAAACTAGTCATTTGAAGTAATATTATTACAATTAAATGAACTAGTTCAAAAGAACAAAAGATAGTTGTGTTTTTATTTTTGCTCTCAAAATATCGAGTAGTGTAGTTTGAAAATAGCATTTTTTATAGAAATAACACCAATATATTTTGATTCAAAAAATTTGACAACACACATATGGCCATTAGTTGCGACTTGTGACTAAAGACATGTAAGTAGAGTACTTGAAAAAGTAAAACTTACTAGTACAAATGGCAGAATATACTAACATGTGCTTTCATGTCTGATTCCTTCATCTCATACTTATGAAGATAAAAGTTATATAAAATTATTAATGATATATGTTGTGTCTGATTTTTATAAATACATCATTTGATATTATATCCATGTTATGTCTATAATGATTAAAAAAAAAGGAAAAAATACTTAACATTTCCATAGTGCAACTTCAACATTTTTAGGATACGTAGCAAACGTAAAGTTATCAAGGCCTGCTTTTTTTTTTAATTAAATTGATTACAAATCTTTTAATTAAGTATAAAGATTGGAAGCAGTATCAACATATTTGTCACCATAGTTATGATATGTGGTCAACTCGCGGGTTTAACAAGTTCTGAGTAGTAGTCACTTGTGATATAATGGGAAAATAGACTACATATCTTCTTTTTAATTTTGATTCAATTTAAAAGTCATTTGATATTGTATCAGAGATTATTAAATTTAAGTCGTTGTAAATTTGATGAAATTTTAATTGGTTTTGATGGAGCATTAAAAAGCACATAAATTACAAGTCTATAAATTCAAGAATATATATGTATGATATGTTTTTCTATTTTGAAGAACATCAAAGGACACGATGATTGGTCCTCTGCTTCTCAACGATCTCATGTAATTAGTTAAGGCGAACCACAAGCGAATACATATAATTAAAATTAATTTGTTGATGATTTGGGATAACACATTGCATGTCTGCATGCTTGATTGCAGCATGAGGTCTGTGATTGAAAGATATCAGAAGGCAAAAGAGGGACACCATCCTGGCGTCAACTCATCTTCTGAGATTAAGGTACAATTAATATTTCACATTTTAATTTTATTCTCATTAATCATTATACTTACTTTTCTAAAAAATATATATATATATATATATATATATAATTAAATTATCAATCTTATCCCAGCTCAATTAACTATTGCACTTTTAGGCACAATTTCTGTTTTGTTGATAGTTATAACGAGTTTCCCTTCCTGGGTAGAGCACTGTTGCTTTTCTAATAAATTAATTAGTGAAATATTAATTATATGGCGAGCTAGGCTATTAGTATAATTAAGTCGTATGAAAAGGCAAAGCAAATAGTTTCTGTTTCCTATTTAAATAAAGCACAGAAAAGAAAACTCTATTCTTTACTATTTTACTATAAACCTGCAAACACGTCTTAACATGTCAAAATTAAGCCTATGTGAAGCCATATCTAGCTAGGTACGGTTTCATACAACAAAATATTTGTTTAATCGGATCACATATACATATGTATGCAAAATAAATTAATTTGCACATATAAATTGTTGCTTCATGTGCTGCATCCAATTGTGTTATTAAAGATGTACCAAATTAAACAAGTTCGCCACTGATGCAAAACGAAATTGCTTATGTTAAATAAAGAGAATTTGTGATATTTTATGACACAAAAAAATTTAGCATTGAAATCCTCCTCTAAATATATATAGATAATGTAAAATAAGCAACTTAATTATTTGAGCCCATGGCCCATGGGTTGTCATCAGAAAGGGAAAATGTATAGAAAATAATAATTCTGTAAGCTGGTCCCTATCACCCTATGGGCTATGGGCTGGGCTGGGCTGGGCTAGGCCTATTACAATTTAAGAAATGAGTCTACAGTCGAACAATATAATTAATAAGGCAGTCATATATATTAAGCCACTCTCAAGGCTATATATAATCATATATTAAATCAAATAAAATTAAGTTAACATGCATAATTAAAAAGATGTTGTGGTCTTACAAATCAGCCGAAAACAAATTAGGCTGCTGACTTGCCATAGACTTAACTAAAACCTAAAGAATGAAGTCAAATACTCAAATTAATGCAATCAACAGTTCTAATTAATGCTTTGCAATGCAAGGAATTTCCTTTTAAATGCTTTTAAAAATATGGTATTCAATTAAATGCACCTCAGAAGTACCTGAATTTCCTCTGTATTCTACATTCTAATTGAAAAATAATTGAAGAAAGGAATATAACCAGTACTATTTTTTTTTTCCTTATGAACTCACTAGTTCTGGCAGAGGGAGGCCACAAGTTTGAAGCAGCAACTACATAACTTGCAAGAAACTAACAGGTACACTTTCCACATTTCCTACAAAGTATATATGCAAAAAATGAAAAAAAGGTTATGATAATGAGAAAATGAATTAAACAATCTTATTAAAAATTAATTAAGCAACTTTCAACCGTGCATACACTATTTGAAATTTAAATTAATCTGACTATAGGAAGTTGATGAGAGAGGAGCATTCAGGGCTAAGCATCAAAGATCTACGGGGCTTAGAGAGGCATTTTGAGATGAGCTTAAGATCCATTCGTTCGAGAAAGGTTTGATTTTCATCTGCCTAGGTTCATATGAGAAACATACTATATATCTATTTTCCAGTGGAAAGAATGCTAATGACATATTTCCCAATTGTGCTAATTAATTTTCCTACTACAAGATGAATTTATGACCAACGAGATTCAGAAACTAAGCCACCAGGTTTGACTCTAAGTAATGTAACTTCATTCTTGGTTCATTTGCAGGGTAGCCTTATTCACCAAGAAAATATCACACTATACACAGACAACAACTTAAAAGTTCTTGATTGGACCATACTGACTGGTATTATATGTATCCTGTCAATACCAGAATTAAATCTAATCAGCTTGTTGAAAATAAGGTGCTGTACCAGCACAAGTTAACCAGCTTATTATTATTTAGGCAGTTTACCAGAATAATCAGTCAAATGAAATTCATACTCTCAACTAAGAAAAAAATTAACCCTAAAATGTTTTGAGACTGAAACATATATCCCCAGACTGAAGGTACTTTAAACCAAAGGGAAGATGCACTGATATTTACTGGCAACTCTATAGGTCAAAGGAAACGAAGGAACAAGTGATGCTGACAAAAGTTCAGTTACTTGCGCAATAGTTCCAATTAACCTTGAGATAAGCCAACCTCAAGAAGAAAAGATTAATTCAGAAGCGGAAGATTCAAATCTATGGTAAATTCTGTAATTCAAATCTTGGAACTCAAAAGTAATATTTTCAGAAGCAAAGTTAGTGATAAAATTGCTCATTTACTTTTGCAGCGCACTTAAATTGCACTGACAGGAACACACTATACAAGGAAGCAATATGGAATGTTTGTTTCTTAAATTGCACTGACAGGAACACACTATACAAGGAAGCAATATGGAATGTTTGTTTGTCGTGACATTTGATGCAATAAGAGAGAGTATACATGTGCTAAAATGATTTAACAGTGACAAAACATTCCTGTGTGTGCTTTTCATGGATTGACTAGCTAGTATTGTGTTTGCAAAATTAAAATTAATCATGCCATGACGGGAATTTACCCAATAGTTGTTATAAACAAGAAAACCAATCATATTTTATCCAAGACCAAACTTTCTCTTATTGAAAGAGGTACTTGTGTTACTGAACAATGAACATATATTAAAGATGCATTAAACCACTTAATATTGATCTTTCAAAATTGTTCACGTTTTTATTTGGGATTTGCGATGCTTGTACTCTTCCAAATACTAGTCTTTGGTTTTTTAATGGATTACTCCTTACCATGCATTTGGCTAAACATGTTTGCACAATTTCTACAATACTTGAGACTTGCGGATGTTCCATACTCTTCGAAATATCAGTAATTTGGTTTTTGATCGGTTAGTCCTTTCCGCCATAGTTCAACTACAATAACTGAAGAAATAGTACGTGCGACATAATTAAAATGAGAAACTTACTGTGGGTATTAACATGTACTGAGTGTCTCTCACAAATTAATCGTATTGCTGCTACCCCGAACTTGCAGTCGCCATCTTAAAAACTGATCAAAGATGTGCCATTTAGACAGCAGCTAGCTTATGTTGCTTGGTTTATATATATGTAGTTTTATCAAACCAATTTATGTTTAAAGAAAGAAAAGTTTGGACATGGTTGCCTATGGCACGCAATCTAAACTATCGAGTTCAGCTCAGCAGAATGGGAGGTGAGAATAAACAATCAACACGGAGAATGATAGAACAAAAATCTTTCATGGATATATTTATATATACTTCTTTTGGAATCATATATAGGTAAGCTTAACATAAATTTGCCACTGATTACTCAAATTAACCTGAAACTTTAATACAAAATCAACAGCCAGCCATAGATGATAGAACAGAACTTAATTTAAATCAAGAATTGTAGTTAGTTTCTAACTAACCTGATTATCTTCTTCTCCGATGAGAGGTGAATTAAGTTCGCTCTAAAGAGAGGGAACTGTTTTTAATATCTTTTGTTTTGTAGGAAACGAGAGACCCTGGAAAAAGTCGAAATTCCAAAAGGCCACTACTACTTGTTGAAGCGTGCGTGTCGGTGTCGAGTCCTGTCGGTTGCAACTTGGCCCGCCTCACCTAATTCCTACTTTCATTTTGACTTTTACCAGTTTATATGTTTTTCCGTATTCTAAAAACTAACATAATTATCTTGAATAATAAATAAAATTACATCAATAATAAACAACAAAATATAAAATCCAACATACGAGAAATTCATAAATGTTTTACGTTTTTGCATAATTGTCTATCAAATAATTTTATTTTATACATGTCATCGCTACTCTTTTGCAAATTATATTCCAGTTATATTTTATTTTAACTATTTGTAATCATTTTACATAATAAAGTTAACAAGTAATATTTCATTTCTGAAAAAAAAGAGTAACTTTTCGTACAAGACCTTGTTAATTAATAAGCAAACAAATAAAGACCGATCCTTCTTTTAGTGTACATCAGAAAAGCGAGTAAACTTGTTAGATACAAACGAATGTTGGGAAATGTAAACTTAATTAAGAATTAGGTGCATGATTAATTATTAATGTTAGAAATAATTGTAATTAGATAAGTCATGTTTGTAGTCTTTTAGGTTATTGAAATTAGGAATTCGTATTTAGAAAATAGAATAGATAAATGAGAGGATTAACAGTCATTTAGCGAGAGTAAAGTATCTAGAAATTTCATATGAGTGTATACAATATGTAAAGAGCTTTTTGAATATAAGAGACTAAGAAAATATTTTAGTATAATGAGAATTCCGAATTTTAAGAGTAAAGTATGTCTTTTCTTCCATCAGAAAATTATCATTAAAATATACTAAATTCATCAATGTTAAGAATATATTCTAAATGCATTGAAAGATTTTTGTTGGGTTAAGCAAAATTTCTGCAGAGTTTTGCATTAATGTATTGCGAAAATCCGTGAAAACCTTAATATTTTGAGAAGATACAATGAAGGTCCAAATTTGCAATTTAACAAAATACATATATGCTGTGAACTACAAAAATTTATTCCTTAATATGTTTGTATTCTTAACTAGAAACTACAATAAAAAAGCATGCTAGTGAAACTTAACCAAAATAAAACTTTGTACTTCATTCCCTAACCATTCTCAAAAATCATCACAACAAACACAAAGTCAAACAATTTTCAGAAATAAGCCCTTATTACAGATACCAAAATACACTTTCTGACTAGATTTTTTTTTTATAAGAATGAAAAAGTTTATAAATTTAGATGTAAACTCAGCACTCATGAAATAGAACGGTTCAACGTTTTCAATTGATCATTTGAACAAATAGATCGGTTTCGGTTTGTATTCGTCTTTCGAACTACTATGCAGTCAAATTTTATAAAACAGTTGTTACAGTTAGCACAACAATAATATACAGATAAACCCCCTTCTGGTCTAAATATCCATCACTGTTTCCAATAAAAACTATGCTGTTCACTTAAATAACTACAAACTATGCTCTATTGTTCAAAGGAATTGTACCAGAGCTTGTACTAGATGAAATTCTAACTAAATCCCTACCAAAAGCAATCTTTCTATTCACTCAACAATAACTAACTAAATAAAGCCAGACTAACTTCTATCATGGCTAATTTCTATACATATGGGTTTAGCTAGAGCTAGAGCTAGAGCTAAAAGCCTTAACCTTTGATGAAGAGGCCGAAGCAGAGGCACAAGTGGAGGAGGTTAAGGTTGAACACGATGAAGAGCCTGTACCAACTGATGAATTTCTATTTCTAGAGGAGTCCAAAGAATCACTGGTAAAATGTGACCTACTTGTGTACCGATGGCCAGGAATACCAGGTCTAGAAGGCTCTTCAATTGTATTAGGTTTTCTGGAAAAGATGATGCCGACCCGCCTCATATCAGGACGCTGCTTTGGGTCGGCTTGTGTGCACAAGAGTCCAATGTGCGCACATGTTATCACTTGATCGAGGGCCACAGTGGGTCTAATTTCTGGATCCACCATCTCAAGGACTTGCCCCTCTTTGTAGAGCTTCCATGCCTATTAGGGTGAGCAAAAGTGCAAAACTATGTTACCAATCTTTTCCTTTTATGAAAGGGTTAGACATGACAGATAATTAACTTCGTGAATATATTCTAGTACCAATTACAGAATCAAAAGAAGCCTTGCTAAGGGAAACCATATCCAAACCAGCACTGTTTTGTTTCAAAGTGTCTACATTACAATCTCTAAATGATTTTGACCCTATGATCTATGTATGTTCCTCATTCTCAAACACAGATACTCTATCAAACCTGGTACCAGTACTTACCCATTCAAGCAAATTCTTGGCATCGGTACCAGGAGGGGGCACAAAAGAATGGCACTGGCGACCCGTGATGAGCTCCAGAACAACCACTCCAAAACTGTACACATCGGCTTTAGGAGACAAACACCCATGCATGAGATACTCGGGTGACATGTATCCATTTGTTCCTGCCACACGGGTGTTCACATGGCTCTCATCCTCGGGAAAGAGGCGGGCCATGCCAAAGTCGGCAATCTTCGGGACCCACCTCTCATCCAACAAGATATTAGCAGCCTTGATGTCACGGTGTATGATGGGAGTCTGTGTGCCCTCATGTAAGTAGAGAAGGCCTTTTGCAACAGCCAATATTATACTGTACCGTTTCTTCCAGTTCAGCTCAGCCCGTTTCGGGCATTCCTCACCTGAAATGTGCAATAAATGCATGTAATGTAGCATTCACGAGAGAATGTTTTACTTATTTTTATGAATACCCGTTTCGGGCATTTATGTAAATTTACACATTCAAGAGAGAATTTGTAATAAATGCATGTAATTTCTTTTGGGATTTATTTTTTGTGTGTTGGGGGAGGGGGTTGCATTTGTGCATTTTAACAAAGATAATATGATTTACTTATTTTTAAGTTTAAATGTATTAGATTCATTGTTTTTTCCTTTGAACTAGTGGCATCATAATTTTTATGCACTGAAAATTCAGAAAAAAACAATATAAGAGCTTTAGTATGAAAATACAAAAAGCATGCCTTAAAGCCTTAAACTGTGTGAGGTTGGCTTGCTTGATTTAGGGCAGCTTTAGTTCTAATAAACGGTAGAAATAACTATTTTGTGACTATGACTGTCAGGAATCATTGGATCATCCTAATCTTTGAAGAATCAATTCCATACATAATTAATCATCAGAACCATAAATATGGCCAGGGATTCCATAGAAAATCCTGAACCAAACAAACATTGTGCAACAGAAAAAAAGAAAAATGAAAAATGAAAGACATGACTTACCGGATAAAAATAGGATCTTGTCAAGGCTCTCATTTGCGACATATTCATACACAAGCAACCTATCATCACCATGGATGCAAAATCCATACAAATACACCACGTTCTTGTGCTGTACACCTGACAATAGAAAAGCCTCATTTGCGAACTGGTTCTCCCCCTGCCTGGACCCCACTGCCAGTCGCTTCACCGCTACCTCTCTCCCATCTCCTAGCCTACCCTGAACAATTGAAGTATTATTACGAAAAGATGCTAAGTTATTTGCTCCTTTCATTGAGTTGTGTGGTGCTTCCAATTTTGTAGAAGCACATGCATGGGAAACTCAGAGAAAAAACAAAAAAAAGACCTTAAATACAGGACCGAATCCTCCTTCCCCGAGCTTCCGACTAAAATTGTTGGTGGCAGCCAGAAGCGTGTGATACCGAAAAGCCCTCCTTTCCATCTCCATGATGCCCTCTATGCTTTCCTCTTTAGTTCTCTTACTCCCTGGCTCAATTTGACACCTCCAGATCAGAATAGAAACCAGTTTTACCAATCAAACCAAACCATGCATATATGATTTAAAACGATCGAATATCCACTCCACTGACCTGAATCATGGCGGTCTTTGAACGGATTTACGAGTTTGTGGAGTATACTCCTCGTCTTCGTCATCATTCACTCCTACACATAATAATGATTTCATAGCACAGCTCCATTACTATTATTGCCTCTTCATCTTTGACGAGTAGTTTTGCTTTGTTGTTGGAATTGGCAGTCGACTTTCAGATTTTTCCCTTTGGCTGCTATAACATCTTTCCTCTCCGAGTTTATGGCTGGAAATTTCTCATCCAACTCATCCAAACCGTGTTTCGCAATTTCACAATTTCGCAAATTTCTTATTTCTAAGTAACTCATTAAATCTGATTTGACTCTTATAATTATAATTTTAAAAATATGAAACACTTGCTAATTTAATAACCTTTCTAAATTAATAATAATATTTTTTTAAAAAATGCCACATCAGCATTCACAAGTTGTTTATAAACACTTGCTAATTATTTTTTTTTTCCTCTTGAGTCATTCAACTTATTTTTGACATCGTTGTTGAATTCAGAGCCTATAATATTAATGAAGGCAATAACAAAATTAGTTTTTATTTTATTAAATATAAATTAAAATTTAACTAATTCGTAAAGTAGATGCTAATTACGAATTTTAAGAAATATATTAGTGAAGTGATAATCCGCACATTAAAATTTAACTAATTCATTTCTTTGCATTAAGCAATCGGATTCGTTTTTCT
Source organism: x Bolboschoenoplectus mariqueter (assembly GCA_037678475.1). Classification (NCBI taxonomy): domain Eukaryota; kingdom Viridiplantae; phylum Streptophyta; class Magnoliopsida; order Poales; family Cyperaceae; genus x Bolboschoenoplectus; species x Bolboschoenoplectus mariqueter. Next base: position 3,113,780 of record CM075284.1, read on the forward strand.
TTTATGAACTTTTTGATAAATTAAAATTGATCATATTATCCTTTTCTAGATTTGGGACAAGTGTTTTATTTTTTGATAGTGACAAAACAATTAACCAATAGATCAATTGGCCTCAATTGTCGATTCAATAAACCAATATTTTTATTATAAAAAAATCGAAATAGGCAAGAATAAAATTTAACAACTCAATTAAATTGAACAAAAAGTATCTTTCATACTGATTAATAAGATGATTAAATTCATTTAGCATCAATTAGTACTGTCAACATATATATAATGATAAATTTTATAAATATTAGAAGACTCGTAACATAATGAATTGAACAAAAAAAGATATGAAAGAATGTTGCGTCCTAATGAGGAAATTGACTATTTCAAAGTTCGTAAGCCTATTGTGTGCAATTAAAGCATTAATCGAAACAACAGAATAGGATTACCTAACTGAGAACACTCCGCTAACACAATCAATCCTCCCTAGCAGCAGCTTCAGCTGTGAAATCGCATGCGTTGAAAACTGGGTATTACCAAATCAGCACTAATTTATATCACGAAACAATCAGTTGCTCAAATGAATAATATAATATGCACTCAAAAGACCTTTCATTCTCTTTTTTTCTTTTCTTTTTCCCAGTTACTAGACCATACAAGGAATAAAGCTACAACCACACTATATTTTACAACAAAAGGAAGCAAACACAGAACAATAAATAAACGCAAGTTTTCATACTTTGACAATCAGATTGACCAACCTAGGCTATCGGCTTCTACAAAAATTTCACAATTGATGGGACACTAGTAGAGATTGTAGCAACCCTCTTACAGCCAGAGGCTCCATGAAAATTGGAGAGGCACAAAAGACATTTGTTATTTACATAATATACAACAAAGGCTGAAGTTATTATCACCAAACAAAAGAATTCCATCTCAATAGAAGTATGCACCTGCATATTTCAGGAACAAAGTGTGTCAAGTAGGACAAATTACAAGGTCAACAGCCTATCAACCAGTACTAGATCCACACCAGTTTAGTCCTGGTTGGATCTCAGTTTCCGCAAATACCTTACTCATATAGGCAAGAGTATTCTTTAGTAAAGAAGTTCTATGTGACCATGATAATGTTGACTTACACTGTACAATGTGGGTTCTGCAGGATACAAGCCGTGGCTTAATAAAATGCAATATCACTGTTTCCAAGCTGAGCAATAAAATCAAACAATGTCAATAAAAGAACTTTAAAGAGCTACAGGCAAAAACTGAAAAAAGAAGAAGTTAAAATTATTTGTATCAACCTCGGATTACATAGCAGTAGTGCACTATGACTGAGAAGGCCCAAGATACTTGTCCATAGATTCTCTCTTGTGGTCAGGATCCAGGCTGCAGTGAAGATAATTTCTATTAACACCCAAGCTGATTTTACTGATTCCCTATTCTAAGTCTTCTGTTATCCAATTGTGGGACATTTAACAGTTTTCCTGATTAAACTTGTGCTCATGATTAAGTTTCACCAAGTCTACAAAAACACATATTCAATTTCCTATAAAAGAAAGGGGATAATGCCAACATACTCCCCTAAACTTTCAAGTTGGGACAATCAGTCCTTCAAAACTTTTAATTTTGATAATTACCCTCCCAAACTTCCAATTTGTGACAATTAGAACCCAAACTTTAAATTCAATTGACAACATTGACTTGTGTTGATAAATGACGAAAATAACCCTGCAATTTAGTATTGTTTGAACTTAATTTATTAATTTGGAAACTCTATTATATTTTCTGAATTGAAAAGTAGAAATATTCATTCAAAACTTTTTCTCTAATTTATATTAATAAAATAAATTATACCAAAATTTTATTTATTTTCAAAAAAATTTTGTGAATGGATAAAATTTATTGTATAAAATGCAACATTAAATCTAATAAGTTATATAAAAGTAAAATATCTATTTTGCCATTTGTCTTCAAATTTAAGAAACATAAAATTATTAATAACAAAATTTGTACGTGCATGGGTATTTTGGTCATTTATCAATATAAAATTAACGATCTTGTGTAAATTTAAGATTGGGGCACTGATTGTCACATGATGAAAGATTGTCAGGGGGCTAATCAGTCACGAAGTGCAAGTTCTTTTTTCTTTTTCTTTTTTTTTTTTTGTTTGGGTGGCAGGGGCGCGCGGGGGTAAACCCAGAAAGGAAAAATGAATCATATTCCAATCATGACCAGTACCAACTTGTACCAGCACAAACCAAAGAGAGGAAAAGCAACTACCTGTTTCTCAATCCGAGAAGCGCATAGTGCACAGCACCAGCAGAGGCAGAGATAGGAGCCACAACAGCACCAGGGGCAGAGCGAAAAGCAGTTGCCAAGGCGGACCCTGCACCAGCCCCATGTTGATACACCTTTAAAGGAGTCCTAATTATTGCGGAGGCTGTCCGTCCTAGACCTTCTGTTAAGCTCTCATAAGCCTGGTTGTAAGAGAGTATTATGATTTATGAGACATCACATGTGCTATATCTTATGTCTAACATTTAGGAGCAATAGTACAGTGTTGAATTGCTGATTAACAGATATAAACTATCAGTTAGACAACAGATCAAAACACAACATGAATAAAAAGAACTAGTCAATTATTACTACATTTAAATTTTCTAAAGTCAAGCTTGAAACAGGATAATGCACCTGCTGTATTCCCTGCTGCGCATCCTCAGGCTGATTCGACCTAACATTTGGCTTTCTCCTTTCATCAGATTGGGGCATAGGTGGGACAGCAGTCAGAATACATTCAGTCTTTAGCAGTATCTCATGGGCCCCAGCGGCTAGATGTACACCCAGGCCAACTGCTTCTATGGAGATGCTTCTTATAAATGCTACAGCACCTATATCAACCATTTAATTGACAGTCTAAGACTCTAAGCGATGGTTTCAGAAAAGAAAACGGTAAAGAACAGAATAGTTTATGTAACTTCAACTACGTGTTTGGTTGCACACAGTTACATGTTTGAATGTAAGCGGGAATGTATCATTGTGTCCTATGAATAATATAAAGCAAGCCCTTAGTGGTACTGGATGGTTAATTTCAGTCCTCAGCCAGACAAAATCACAGGTGCTGCTCTTGAAGAGCCTAAACTTGACTGTAATCTTTAATGAGTTTATGGTAGAATTATGCCATTGAAAACGTAGATAATTACCTCTTTGCATTCCCTTAAGCAATTTTCCATCCTTTCTGTAGCTTTTGATAGGCAAGGAGACAAGCTTCGAAGTGCCTGAGCTCACTGCAAATAATGATCTTATCGGGGGCAGCCCCTTGAGTAGCTTATGAACCTGTATTCACCAAGGAAACCATGCAAAGCTGTTTAAGTTCTTACCCATTTCTCAACTTTTTGCTACTTCCCGAAACAGATTCTTATTTGAATACATGACCCTCCATAAGTACTTTTTTTTTTTTTGACAAAAAGGCATGAATGGGCGTTTCATTGACTGAAACATTAATATTACAAAGTCCAGGAACACAACCAATACACTAAAAACAAAACAAAAAAAAACCAAAATATGAACTCCATAAGTACTTTATTTGCAAGAATTCCCTCGCATTCAACAAGTTAGTAACGGCCCATTGAAATCAAAAGGTCTTGCAAGGAATTTGTGTACTTGACAGGGCTGGAAAAGTTCCAACGGTGAATTGAACAGATGGCATTTCAATGAAGTTCGTATTTTGACAAGTTTCCTGGCATCAAGAACCCCCCCCCCCCCCCCCCCAAAAAAAAAAAAAAAAAAAAAGCAATAAGACTAGAATCACGAGTGGTGCTGGTGGTTATCAGGTTAGTTTAGCAAGCAATCTAGTTGAATGTTTAGGCTTTTGGTTAGTTCTGCCTTCTGTACTTGGAATTGATTTCTATAATGAAGTTTGTGACTTCACCCTTTTTCTCCAAAAAATAAATAAATAAAAAGATTAAGAATTATTTATATGCAACAAATAATATCAAATAGAAGTGTTTGTAACTACCTGATTATGAGAAATGTCTTCCAACCACTCCCCAAGTAGAGTTTCACATATGCTACCCCACCCATAAACACCAACAGCAGAAACACTCTTCAGCTTCAAATCAATTCCCTTCCAAGATGACATAAAAAGGTCATGTCACAAAAAGAAAAACACAGAAGAAACATGGTTGTGGCTTAGAGAATAAAATTTTCAAGGCTAATACTTCAGGTACAGAAGGAAGAACTATGAACTCATATTGCAGGCAGCAGGATCTAACAAAGATTAAGTGGTAGAGGAAAACACATCATGAAAAAAAAAATATTGAGTTTATATTAAGCCAGTCAAATAATGCAAAATATACCTTCCACGGGACCAAGTTTAGAATTTCTGCATAGTTTCCTCTGCTTAGTGCAACTGGATCAAATTGGCGTGGAATGTAATCAACCCTCACTACAAGAGGTCTTACATCAAATTTCTGTTATAATACCAAGTAACAAGCTGTTAGAGACTTGATGTGCCAGTATAAAATCATGATTGTGTTTGCACACCAGGGGTTATACAACTCCAGTGTGCACAAAGGAAGCTGCTAGATAAAAACTCAGCTCAAGGTCTGGGAAATGATGTGGATTGGGTAGTTGGTCATTGTGATGAGAAACAAACTGCTGTATATTCTTGGGAAAGGCAAAAGATATAGAATTCCTGTGTTGGAGGCTGCAATTAACACTCAACAGGAGCTGAATCACTGCTAAGCAATTCATTTTTCTCGTTACGAGATATCTTAATACAGGCTGTTTGAATATTTATGCTTCCTTTTATCCTGTATTATGTTTTTATTCGTTCTCAATTCAAATTTACTTTCTCTTGTAAAGGTGTAATTTTTTCTTTCTTTATATGAAATTGCTGGTTTGCTCTGCGCCAACCAACCTTCTTTTTTTTTTCCTGCACCTCTAGTCTGCATGATTCTGGTGCTGTATCCATTATGGATCACCATTGAGCATGCTATTACTGAATTTACAAGCACAAAGAGGTACAGCTCATTTATTTTCCCTTTCCATTAAGTATGAATGTTTGCAGCTACCTAGTTGCACTTTCCTTGAGTCATCACCTCATTTTCTCTTTTTCCAACAAAAGAAAAGCAACAGTGCACCAAAACATAACATTAAAAATCATATGGTAGTGAGGAGAAGAATAAACTTGTAATGACCTGAAAAAATGGAAGCAGAGCTTCTTCCACAATAGCCTGGCTTCCAGAGGAGCAGGGGCTTTCTCTTGCTGAGGCCTCAAGCTGATCATTGTCATGAGGGAGCAGGCTTGATGAGTCCGGGTCACCGCCTTGATCATTGTGGAAGAAGTTCACCAGGAAGTTGAGCTGTCCTTGATCCAGATGCAAACGCAGTGGCAAAATTTCAAGCTGCAACCTATTAAACTCGTTGGATTTTAGCACAATCAATTTGAGTATCAAATCAAAGTGTACCAAGTAATAATCATAAAGCTAAAAGTTCCTTTCCTTTGTAGGTGTAGGTTCTGTACTGCTCAAAACTTTTAAGTACTTATCCGGTAACTACTGCTACACAAAATAAACTAAGGTACATACCTGTAATCCTCTAAAGGAGTAGGTGGTTCCGGTCTTATGGATTCCAGTTCGAGCTTGAATGCCTTAGAGCACGATTCTCTAGGGTACTCTTTCGAACTGTACCGCCCCAAAATCTTTTGCAAAATGAAAAAGAAAAAAACATGAGCACCAACACCAGTTAAGAGATTCAACACATTAAAAAAATAAAGATCCACAAGTTCATCCAGTACCATTTTCCAAGGTGCATTCTTGCTCCGATCAAAGAGAATCATATCCTGTGCTGAGATGCACATCTTTGAGACACAAATTTCATCATCAGGATACATATCATAACATAAATCCAACCCTGACAACATAAGCTCCAGGCATGAATCTCCATCCCTCCGATTCACACGTGAACTGCATGATGGGCTTTCCTTTGATCTGTCAGACCAGTCATCACCCGCAAACATTCTCAAGCTCACATCAATTTTCGTAAGAGCAACTTGTCCTTTGAGGTTGCATGGAACCTCAGCACTTTCAACTGTGTCGAAATAATAACTGCCTCCTTGGTCAGAGCTCTCTCCTTCAGCACTGTTTCTTGCTTCAGAAATGTGATCTTCTACTATGTTTAAGGGCCCATCGCCATACCACCCACCGGTACCACGATCAGCAACTTCATTTGACAAAGCTGAAGTTCGATTTCGAGCTGAAGAGGAAGGAAAGTCCGGTGAACAGTACGCATCAATAATTTCAGGTGAAAAGGAAGAGACATATTCTCCTTCAGAGCTCGCTGCTGCATCTTCATATGGTAGATTTACAGCGTAGTAATCAAATGGCCCATTTTTCTCTTCTGAGTAAAAGGCATTCTCAACTATCTCATCCAGCAGTCCTCCACCTCTAGATCTTTCTTGACAGACTGACAAATTTTTGTTTTCACCCTCAGAAACTCTAGAATGACTGGGACTAAGTCCTTCAGTCTCCTTCAGTTGCATGCTATTCCATCTGGACTGCAAATGGGCTACTGCATCCTGCATGTCAGGCGCATAAATCTGCTGGAGCTGGGAAGCAAGCCGGATGAGGCCAAACAACGTGTCACGGCACAGGCCTATGTTAAAACTTGAATCGGTCATCTCGAGCTTCCAAAAATTTCCGCTTGTTCTTAAAGCAGCAGCAATAAGTGTGTTCTGTGCAACTCTAACATACCCAACCCTTCTGAGATAATCCGGGTTGCTGCCATGAGCAATAATTTCAGACCCATCTGACTCAGAGATAAGAAGCCCAAAATCTTGCAAGTGGATATCGTGATCAACTGAGGTGGAGTTTGACGTGGTATTGTTTGATAGGCTTAGAGAAGATGCAGCCAGAAGGCAGGCCACACACTGCTTGTCCATCTCTGCATCAGGTTCAAAGAAGAAACTGGGCCCTAAACTAGAAGTTTCTATATTATCTGTAGGGCTTTGCACATAGGGTTCATAGCTCAAGGCCACATCCACCAAATCCAAGTAAAAGGATGAAGTGCTAACAGTCTGACTATTTACTGCACCATCCATGCTCGAGTGTTCAACATCTTGCTTAGGCAAGCTGAAGAAAAGAATAATTGCATGTATCCAATCTAACCGGCCACCTGGGGCAACTACTGTTGCACAACACACTATAACAGAACTATAAGTCTCCAAGGAATCTGAATTAAATATGGTTATGAAGGAGGAACCAGCTTTTCCACAAGATAGTGCATTTGTACCCGCACCATCACCACGGCCAGAAGCTGAGTCAGAGCAAACCACCAAAAGGAAGTCTTTACTACTCTCCATGTTGGAAATCTGGGGCTGGTTTATAATAGAGCCCAAGAGTTTCCCCTCACCATGGTTCACCCACATAAACCGTGCATCTTTGACCCCACCAAGATTTGAGACAGAAAGCAGTTCAAAATCCTTGATGCATAATTTCAGACCCTTCCAGGAGCCCTTCAATTCTCTCTGTAACAGATGGCTTACCTCCATTACTTCATCGAGCTGGGCACAGACATCTAAAGTCCCACATTCTAAAAAGATAGAAGTCTGAAGGGAAGAATTGTCATTTGAAACCAACTCATTTTCTTCCTCAACTTCTCCCTCACTAGCATTAACCGCATAATTTGACAATCCTTGGACAGCCTGATCTATGAGTGAAAGCAGCAGGGCATAATGCTTCTTGGAAAGATCGATCAAAACACGGCTTAGTTTCACATGTAACAAGGACTGTGTGCTTAGAATAAGCTCCTGACGAATATTCGAGCATGTATCATGTAAATCTCCCAAGCTAGTTGACGAGGAAAAACCAGATCCTTTGCCAGAACGCCTTTTCACACTCTTTTGATTGTGCAATGCTGCCAGATTCCACGCCCGAGATAAAATCAAAGGATCCGTCACACAACTGGTTTGCCAGCTGAAATTTACTCCAAATCCATGTTCAACGGTACAATTGCTGGTTGAGATGATCTTTGTTGCAGAAAAATTTTGGTTACACGGCTCTATAAGATAAGCATCCAAGTTTTGCACATCTAAATGGACTGAACTTGAGGAAGAAGTTTGACACTCACCCGGCATCTCTCTTTTGAGTTCCTTCGAGTTCAGGGATAAATAATGATCAAACACAAGAAACTTGTCAAATGAGGATGGGCGACTAAAGTCCCGATTGAGCTCTGAGGGAAAGCATAAAAAAATCCTCGATGGTGCCAGTACAATTCTGCCCTTGAAACTTGATTTTGGATGCTCAATTTTAGCTGGAGATTTAGCAACTTCCATTTTAATGCTTCTTGGGCTTTTCTTGAGAGAACTTTCAACTCGGTTAATGAGTTTCATGAGCATGTGCAACAAATGGAAATGAACCCAGAAGGTGAAAGGAGGCAGAGACATGACAAGAGATGCAGTTGTTGAATTACTATCTGAACCTGTGAAACTGGTTGCATACGTGCAGTTGCATTTGCCAAAAGATTTCAATAGAGAAACCCTAACAAGCCTGATTTGGGAATTTGTGCCACATCTGCCACCATCAGATTTGTCGAATGAAAATGGTGGCAGAGAACCCTGTATATTTCTCTTCAAATGGGGTGCTAAAAGGATCTGCTCGTAGTAACGTCCATTGTAGAACTCATCAACACTTGTTTGCCCGATCGAGGCTTTCAACTTCAGATTTTGAGGGTAAGTCTGTTAACATAACCAAAACAGAATTTTAGCAAATAAGCAAAAATTAAGCATCAAATAACCAAATTCATACAAATTACGTCTTATTGTGCAATTGCACCTTAATCAAGTCTCCATAACCCAAATCTTGGGCTCTAGTTTACTCCCAGTTTACTAAACAAAAATTTAAGCATTGAGAAAAACAGATGATACCCCAAAAAAGGGAAGTCCTTCTTGTTCCCTCTTCTGGTACATATGGACACAAGATTTAACTGAAATAATTAACATCCATCATGGTAAACCTTGAAGGTGAAGGTCCGAAATAGAGAAGGAGAACTAACAACTGAATGGTACCTCAACATCAAGAGAAATATCCTGAAACTGGGCTTCCAAATGTTGCAGTTTTATGTTGTTGATATCTGTTTCGGTCATTGATGATTGATCAGGATGTATGGATGAAAAGCAGCTCATGTAAAACTCAGACTCCCTCCCCTCCGTCATAAGAGGCCTTCGTTCATCAAAATAAATTATGATGCATATCTCAGAAATAGAAGCATGCAGTGTTTTCTCGGTAAGTTGCTCTGCATGTACATTGCAAACAAGAATTTAATTAAAAACCTTGATGGATCCTTAAAAGCAGGTCCAATCTAATTATTTTTCTTTATTTTCGTCTTTTTTGGGTTTTCAAGGGGCACAAGCAGGGGATGGTGTTTTTTTTTTTTTTTTTTTTTTTGGGGGGGGGGGGGGGGGGGGGATAGGGGGGCAGAAGCATGTTATCCTGGTATTCGTAAACAGAAATACCAATAACTTGTAGCTTTGCTATTTGCACACTTAACCTAAAAAATCACCACACTGCATTACTGTATATAATTGTACCTATGATATACATAATAAAACTAGGTCTCAGAGCCTCACTAAAATAGAGGTACAATAGCTCATAAACAGTTCCACTAATCAAAGTAAGATACACCAGACAAAAGCAGAAGACATTTTATATAATAAGCAAAAGGCAAACCTGGAGGAAGATGGTTCATTCCAGAGGCAAGTGTGTTTGCAAAAGTTATAGCATTGAAGACAGAACATGTCCAGTTCCATATGCCACTGTTCCCTGACACCATTTGTGAACTCCTCATCCCCTCAAAGCACTCAAAAAACTGATCAATACTGCAGAGAGGTACCAATAAACTACTGTGATTTCCAATATTAAACTCAAATAATAATGCACATGCAAAAACATCTTTACATCAAGTATAATCTCCCAAATTATACTGTTTTCAGTCAGGTTCTATCGGACGCAATGGTGATGATTTCAGGTATAGCAAGATGCACAGATTTGACCAGCTTTTTCTTTTATTTTAAACACCCATAAAATATTTACAATCATAGAATTATTTCTGTATCAGATATAGACCACGACCTAGCCCCTTTCGAATTAGGAGTAAACACATAACTGACAAGGGAACTATTATCTTAAAGCCAAACCAGACAGCAATATATCCTGGCCCATACTTTGGCAGACAACCAAAATGGGAAGCCATTACTTTAAAAGCTTATCCAGGTACCAGTATCTACTGGCCAACATTTTGGAAGAATGGTCTGTGTCCCAATTACAAAACATGAGGGAAAGGTACCAATATGCATGCCAGAAATTTCTAAAAACCAAACTATGTAGGAACATAAATGACAACAACAGGAACTTATCAACAAAATCCTCCAAAAGAGGGTGCAAACCTTGCATCATCATCGTCAGAATCAACTGCACCTTGTTCATCCTTGTCAGCCAACTTTGGCACCCAATTCTGAATAAAATGGGTTCCCCTAAGAAATTCATCTTGAGTCTTCTCTTGCAGCTTTGGTGTATGAACCTCAACCTTGCTATTATTGCCGACTGAACTCATATTTAACCTAGGACTAAATGCAGATGAGTCCATCCCCTTGTGCACAGTACTTCTTGAATAGACCAATTGCAAAGATTGCCAGATAGCTAAGGCCCAGTCGATGGTACTAGGTCGCACATTTAATTCCAAGGCATCAACAGAGACATTGGCATCCAGCTTTTGGAGGCTCAGCGACCCATTTTTCCATGGAATGCTTAAGTTCAGTGTCCCAGAAAACCCACCAATCGGACCTTTCAATACAGGATTAGTAATATCTCCAATTGAACTATTGTTCTCTATTTCTTCCATTTGAAGGAACTCCAAAGCCGCCTCTTTGAAATTCATGAAATTGTTTAATTTCACTGATGCATCCTCAGAAAGACATGTACCAAACTCAGTCTCTTTAATTCGTAGAACAAGAGATTGGTTGGATGCTGAATTTCTCACATCAGGGCTTGTTGACGGATCAAACACAATGTAAATATTTTTAATCCTGATATAAAAACTGGTTAAAAACCATTTTACAGCGTTTGCAATTCTTTTGACCCCTTCATCGACATCCCGAGAGGCAACAGCGTTGAAAGAGGTATATCCAGGGTCAGCTTTTTGGGGATCTTTTGCTTGTTGAGGTTCAGTGTTACTTGAAGAAGTTGAACAGTCAGAACTCGAAATGGGAATGTCAGTTGTGATGTATGGTGCAATTATAAGCTCTAATTCTTCAATTTCAATCTCACAACTTTTGAGCTTTAAAGGTATTTTGATAGAGAGAGATTTCATTGATCCTTCCTTTAGTATCACTGCTGAACCAGCTATCTGCAAAAAAAAAAGAGAGAGAGAAAAAAAGGAGTTGGTTTGGGTTCATACTGTACCATATAACAGGATGTATTCCAGACTGAGAGAAGGGATATAATGCTCATGGTCATTGGTGCCACATTTGTCACAGTGCCAACAAAATTAAATCTCAAATCTAGTTTTAATCTCTTAAATAACAAAACTAATTGATTGGACATTTTGTCTATACCATGCTAAATGTGTACACGGAAAAAAATACATCAATTCAATTTTACTTCGATAAGCATGAAGCACTAGCAAAATCAAGGGACCAAAATTTGCAATTTAACCGTCTTGATGGCTACCGAAACAAAGATAAAATCCTAAAGTTTTTTATATGCATATAATTGAGATGATTTATAATATATCAAACAGTTTACATTTGTTACTTTTAAGCACAAACCAAAAGGTTGGCATGATGGACAGCAATGACCATGGGCATTGTAATTCCTCCTCCCAGACCGGGCACTGCAAGGTTTGTCTGTTTTGTTTTTCCTAGACGTAATTGGTACCAACTACCTAAAATGAAAACTGGTTATGGTTGGACTGGAAGTACTTGCCTGTTCGATTATCCCAGACATATCTGGTATCTTATTACATGCTTGAAGTTAATTAAGCCAAATTGGGTCTAAAGCAACATAAAAGAGATGCACATAATAACTTTTCTTCATGAACACACAACCCTAAAGATTGCCAAATTTGTGGCCAATTCATACTCTCGCCACAGAAACCAATGGCCCGAGTAAAATTAGTAAAAGAGGAGGAGAAGTGAACAGCTAAGATAAAGATACATGCCTTCTCGTTAATGAAATCGGCATTGAGAGCGAGGTCGGAGAGGTGAAGCGTTCCCTTAGTAAGCTGCACATCGAGCTGATCGAGATCGATATCCCCAAGTAGCAAGTCCCCCAGTTTCTTCTTCAGCAAGGATTTGCACAGGCGCTTGATGAGAGTAGTCCCGGAGAAGTCCCACGAGAAGCCCATGATTCCAATCTCTTTTCTGCTGGGTGCCGAGGCTGTTTGTTCAAGCGGAGAGATGGATTGTCTGATTTGGGGAGGAGGAGGAGGAGGAGGAGGAGGAGGAGGCGAGGTGGCGTGTGGAAGTTGGAGAGCGAGAGAGTTGATTGGGAATGGGATGAAAACGAAAAGAGGAGAGAGAGAGAGAATCCATTATCTATCCATCTTCCCCCTCTCCTTTTCTCTCCTCTCTGCTATATTAATATTAACTGATCGCGACGGCGTGGGTGGGGTCCTCCTCCTCCTCCTCCTCCTCCTCGTTTATTATTAATTAATGCAGGGATTTACCATGTGACTGTCTCATTTCTTTCGCTCATGTAAGCAACTTATTCTATTATTAATTCATTAATGTTGTATGCTCAAACTTTCTATGTATTATCTATAATATAAAAAAAATAAAATAAAATACTTGTATTTTAAGTTTGTAAAACAATAAAATAGCAATACACTATTATTGCACGCGGGGCTGTCAATGGATATCCGTAATCTCAAAATCCGATTCTAATCTGTATGGATGGATCTAAAAAATATATCCAATAGTTTATTGAATTCGCATATAAATCTTAAAAAATGATTTACTTTACTTTTTGGATCCGCATTTGGATCATATATGATCTGAATCTGAATCCGTTACGAATCCGATAAAATAATTTTATTTTAAGCTTTTTAATAGCAAGATATATAATAATGACTTATTTTGAATTATTGTAATTATTTATAAATATAATTATAATCTAGTTAAATTAGTCTCGATCATTATCACCACTTTCCATTCTATATATTTTTGTAAAAAGAAATTTATTTATAGTGGTATACTTGTATGTTATATTAAAATATTTCCATTATGATAATTAGATCATATTAATTTTACAAAAGTTTATTTTTTTAAGTCATGCAAGTTAATTAAATTGGAGTTATTATTTTAATTTATATTTTTATAATGTATAATTATACATATTTATTCATATTAAATATATATTTTATTATTTTAAATATTTGAACAAAAAATCTAAATCCAATCCAATATCCGCTAAGAAAATAGATATAGATCCACATTTAGATCTTCAAATTCTAATTAAATAATGAATCCATATATGAATCTTACAAAATTTTAATAGATTCACACATGGATCATGCTAGATCCAATCCGGATCCCATTGACAGCCCTAATTGCATAGCAAAAAAAAACAAATTATATAAGTTTGTAAAATATTACAATAGAAGTGCTGAAATTATCCTTGTATAAATATAGTAATGCAAATAAAAGCGTGTGTACATTTATAGCAACAAGTTTCAATGTTTACAATGGATCCTCATATGAATTTCGAACGCATTTTCGTATATTGTTTTTACCATTAAATCAAAAACTCTCCTCTATCCTAAATTAAAATAGGTCCTTGGATATGCATCTATAATTTTTTCACCCGTCTCGAATCGGGTAAGACCCGACCTATCAATTATGATTAGTTGCCTCAAGTTTGATAATGAAAGCTATTGCATAGATAATTGAGAAAAAAAATAAAATTGCCCCTGTGGGAGTTGAACTTGGGTCTTGGCTGTAGACACCAAGACAAATTAAGCACTCCTCCACCACATATTTTCATTTTAGAATATTTTAATCTTAATTATTCATTTTAACAAATTAAGTTTGAAGTACTACATGGATCAGATTAAGTTGACAGATGAGTTAAACTAAAGATATGACGAAACTGTCCTCTTGACCCATCTTAATTAATTTGTGGGGGAAGATACCATGAAACACCGATGATGGGGTATCAATTTTACTTTAATTGATAAGAAATATTAAACTTGTGATTTTAATTCTTAATCTGTCATAAAGATACACTGACTGACAAGGAACAGGTGTAGCCCCTGATTCTTTCCTTCAAAAATACCTCAGGTCCAGCATGGCAACAACATCTCTTAATTCACAATTTTTATTTAATTCAATATAAACAAAACCAAGATAGTGACGGTTTGTTAAAGTCACAATGGTGTCTGCAAATACAATACATTGCATTGCGTGGCCCAATATCTTAATTATTGCATCAATGAGAAAGATTTACTATTGAGGTTTTGATCATAGTAAAGTAAAGAGGGTTGATCGGAGTAGTATTAAAAAAAATACACCAAATGAGAAGCATGGAACAGGTGCAAATAGGAAAGCATTATATTGATGTTTCGGTACCTCCCGAGATGCTTTTCCAAATCCATTGGGCAGGGCAGTCAGAGTCAATGTCAATGGATATTTATAATTCGAAAATTCGATCCGAATTTATATGAATGAACTTGTATATGAATTTATAAGATGTATCCGATGATTTATTTGTATGCGTATATGAATCTTAAAAAATGATTAACTTTACTTTTTAAATTCGCATTTGAATCATAAATGAATCAGAAAATTAGGTTCCTGGTTTTCTGATCTACCTGCTCGATGCGGTTCTAATAGATTCCCTCTTCCTATAAATTACGATGCAGAGTGAGCGGTAGCTCTAAGCAACATATATACAGATGTTTTATTTCTCGTCCCCTCTCTAGTTCATTTCCGAATCCTGATAGCCTCCGATTAAAAATTATCCGATTATCAGAAGAAAGCTGAGCAAGAAAATCTAACCAAGTCAAGAGATCATGGAAGATTCGACTCATTCGTTGCCTCTTAAGAAGTCCAGTCAAGCTGCTCGACTGACGGTATATTTTTCTCTTCTGATCTTTATTTCTTTTTTCTTTTCAATATGTAGTATCTCATGTTTTTAATTCGTCCTCCAAAGTAGTCGGTCATCGTATTATTCTGTTATACACAGACTTGTTATACTTGGTTCGGCGCAAATATTATGTTATAAAAAATATTGAAAATAATAGTTTGTAACAATTGTGAATTAAGGCCTGCAATTGGTAGGGTTATCTTGTTTATGTAAACATATAGCAGTGCTTTTGGAATCTCACACAAGATCTGAAACCAATTCTGCCAGCTAGAATATTGGGTTCGAGTTGGGTTGCATTGCTTTTAACCGTAATGCGTACTGACCATGAATTTGCATCTTTCTTGGATTTAGTTGAATCGAATTTGTAATATCTGAAAAGTCTTCGTATTACTTCTGTATCAATTATTCAATTTACTGGTTATCTTGGCTCCTTTCATCTATGTATCAAAATATTGGATTTGGTTAGATTGTATGACTGGTTCCTGGCTGGTTGGTTCAGTAGATTAACAGGCATCCCGCATATACCTTAGTAGAACCAGCCACCATCTCCATGAATTCATGAAACTAACAAGGGAATACATTCAGTAGTGGCTGGTTCTTATAGATGCTGTCCTTAATTACTCCTCACTGGCTTAGGTACAGAATCCTCGGACCTGTAATACCACTTTAACTTTGGGTCCTCTTTCATTATTATTTAACACAGTTGATTCATATCGGATATGCAATTCTTTTCTTAAAATAGTTACAAGAAAGAAAATCTACCCGATATAGAAACTTTTCAGGAATAAGGCATTACTAGTTTAGGGTACTTTTCAGGATGAGTGTGTCGGCTTATTTCTTTAAAAATGGTTTGAGTATCATTACATGGGCAACTGCATACAGCGAACAGTTTTCTTTCTGTTCCTTGTCATCTAGCTTCATCCTTATTGCCATCCTTATCTGCTTCGATTAATTCCCACCTCAAGTCGCCTTCAGACCACATAAAAAAGTTATGTATATATAACACCAGAATAGCGGCAGTACATTTATCTTGGTCTTAAAATGTTGTAAAGGTTCTGAGGAAAAACAATTTCCACTGGAAGACCTTGAACTTGTAAGTACTGACAGGCTTTTCTGAAAAAAATACTGATGGAGGGTTAAAATTCAGAACAGGTTGCAGGGTGACATGTGTGGAGTTGTTAGACTAGATAGGAGAATAAATTAAAAGCAACTATAAGCCCATTTTGGTGACAAAAATATCAATATATTTAAAGAAAAACAAATCAGCAATTTGTAGTGCATAAATTAAGATGGGTTCTTAATTTAATTTGTAGTGTATCAACGCCCTTCAAAGACTGCAGAATAATTTACAAATCGAGATCTCCATCCCTCTTTTATGATGAAAAGTAGATGTATAATGAACTCATTTAAACTTTTTCAGAGTACTAATTGTTTGGCAACCATGTAGGCACATACAATTTTCTAAACTGAAATCCAATTTAGCTCATGCTGAGATTTCATATCTAGATCTTCATTACGAAAAATTAAACCACTACCATTTAACCACATGGTAAAGTACGAACAATGTTAACACCTACAATGAATGTTCTTGACATTAATTCCCTGGGATAGGGGTACTAATTGCTTGCCTCTAGTATCTCATCTAAACGAGAACACAAAGAAAACATATAAAGGCAGAGATGTAATATCAGAAGCAAATCCAGAACATGTTTGGCATTATACACATAACTTACTGTTACAACAAAATGTGGTACAAACATACCACGTTCGCTCGACCAGTTCGAGAATATATCAGCCCATTGGCAATAAATAACATAAAGACAAAAACATCATGGCACACAAACAACATTGTAGATTTTGTTTCCAAAAGCGATCCATTACCATAAAACAGAAGCCAGACAGTGCTCATTCCCCTCCGGCCAAAGATGTCAAGAAGCTGTCCTGTGATTCATTTTCCTGTAATTGGAGTGACAGAATATTCAAATAGAAAAAGGATATGCAAAACAATTATTAAAATTCCAGTTTCCAATACCATATCAGTCAGGTAAATCCTCAGATAGACGGTAGTTGGACATCACTTTCAACAGATAAATTTTCAGGTGTTTTCCCTTGATTTTCTTCAATGCCTATTGGTTAGCAGTTTCAGCTTCATCCTAATGGTTCACGGCTTAAACATAAACTGACACCTTATGCTGTCATTTTATACTGTACAATGTCATTTCAAGAATAAGCAGAGGCAGGATAGAATGCATTTACAAGATGACATTGAAAATCTGACACATTTGGATAATTCATACCTTATAGCAGTCAAGCTGGCTCAACCGAAACTCATCCACCTTGTCATAATTCATGCTCTCCAAGTCCTTCTTTAGTTCCTCAGGCTTATCAACATAATGTGACAACACGCCAACACTGCCTGGTACCAGACTCGTCTTTTGCCGTTCTTCTTCTCCAAATCCAGTTTCTATCTGGCTCTCACTTTGGCTCTGGCTGAGGAGGAACTCGTTTAGAACTGAAATATTTGCTGCCAGCTGCTGAGAATCCATGAGATCTTGAGAGAATTGACCCTCACAATTCCATTCTTTCGACTCTTCCATCGGCTGAGCAATCTCATTATCAGGTTTTTCGTACTCGTGATGTTCTATAGGATCTCCCCCTTTCTGTATTTCAGGGACATCCACCTGCTCTTGTGGCACAGTCTGGATAGTAAATGAAGTACTATAATTATGACTTTTAATGACAAAATGTTATTTTGATGCAAACCCTGTTACCGTCTTATTTCATTAGGTCTTCGAACTATTTAAACTTCATTCAAACACCAAAAAGTATGGAACTTAACTATTTGATCGAATGCACTACTGAACTAGCACGTGATATATACAGCACTAACTGGAATAGGAGCAAATGGTAGAACTCCGAACATTATGGTTATGAAATCCAAAATGCAGAAAAGAATTTAATACAAAGTTCAGACAATGCTCACCAGCTCAAAAGAAAACTCTGGTTCTTCAATGGTCTCCTCATGTCCTGTCTGATCCCTATGGTACAACTTGGGCAGATCAACCATATCCAAATCCGTTTGTACCGTATCCACCATATCAACTCCAACCAAATCCTGTGCAATCTTCTCCCCCGGTTTCTGTCCCTGCTGCTGATAGAACAATTTCGATACAACATATTCACCATCCTTCTCATCCTCACTGGTGCCAAGGTGGTACTGGTGCATGACCCAGTTTGTCTTTTCTGGTTTTCCTCCCTTAGACGTACTCATGTACAGCACCATTATCTTCTTGCAGCCTACATGTTTGCCATCAATCAAAACAGGCTTCGTCTTGCCAGTCTTGTGCCAGCGCACATCGCCTGAATCGTTAGTGTTTATCTTTCGTCTCTTTCTAGTGCCAGTGTTGTACGCTTTGAAGGTCCTGTGGAAGAAGTGGGAGAAGCTTCCATCCTGCTTTACCCCTTTAGAACAAAGGAAATGTTAAAAAGCTGAAAAGTGAAGCATTTAGGTGTACGGTAGCACTAGAGTGAAGTATTGGGTTTCAGATGGACTTTGATATTGGGGATTAGCTATGATATGAATGCCACTCATACAGCTTGGTACAGATCATGTATAGCACCAGGGGTTTTCTCTCTCTCTCTCTCTTTTCTTTTTGTGTCCATTTGGGATACTTCTATTGAAAGAATGGAGGGAAATCCCTTTATTTAGTGTGTGAAGACCTGGTGCAACTATTAACAATGCTGATAAGAGCAACCACAGGCCATAATGCTACCAGGTTTTCTCTTTCTTTTCTGTGGGTGTTCATTTAGGTTACGTTATTGAAAGGAATCCTAAGGTGTTAGTGGTAACACTGATGCTTTTTCATACTAAATCTGAAAATGTGACTTTGTCTCTCCTAGAAAAAGCAAAAATTATAAACATGTTTCTCTCTCTCTATCTGAGACACACGACATACCTGGTAATTGCTGAGGATGAGTGTAACATATCCCCTCGTCTTGATCAACAGTTGGTATAAATTCATCGATAAAAGGATGAGGCTTGGTATTGGTTTTTCCAACCTTAGCGAGTAAATGCCAGAGAAGCTCTTGATCTGAAGGATCAAACTTGACACCTTTGGGCAAGCCAGGCCAGTCATGTACAACCTTGAAAAGCAAAGATTAAGGCCATTGTTATCATTATTTTAAGCTGGTTAATTAGAGCATGAAATTGATAAGATTGAGCCAAGAATAATTAATGTTACATCGCTATTGTCAATAAGATGGTTGCAATTAGGGCAAGATTTGGTTGGGTTGCTTGGCCATTTGGCTCTGGTTGGATCGGTCTGTTCAGAGGCATTCTTTATCTTAGATGCAATTCTTCTGCTGTCGACAAGCCATGAAGGCCTACAACAACAAAGGAAAGAAAAAGCGAAGCTTTAGAGTTACAGATAAGTAAGTGATTGTGGGATTATTGAAGGAGAAGAAGGGGAGAGGGAAGAAGAAGGCAAGCAGACCCAGTCATTGGTGCGGTGGCGTAGAGGTAGAAGTCTGGGGGGTGGTGAGATGAGATTGATCTTCGCCTTCGTCTTCGTCTTCGTCTTCGATCGGGGATGGGGTTTCGCGCGAAAGGGAAAGGCCTGCCCTCGTAGTGGTAGCTACCGACCAAAGTCCCAACTAGTAGAAGAATGAAGTGATTGATCTCCTTGGAACAACAAAGGAAACTAGGGAAGCTCGGGCAGTGATTCAAATAAATAAATAGCGAGTGCGTGGGGGTTGACTGCGACTCCAGAAGAAAGTCGCATCGCATGCTTCGCGCTGAAGGTTCGGGGTCACTACAAAGCAGGCTTTGGGCTCAATTCTCGGCCCACTAGAAAGCTACCCCGAGGATTCTTTTTTTCTTTTCTCATTATATATACGAGAACTCGTTCAGTGCGGGTCCCGGTCCGACTGGAACAATCCAACTGAGATGATGCAATAGCTTTTCTTCCCTGTAGTTTCCCTCAACTGCTAAATAAATAACTCACCAATGCTCTCTGCACCCAAGGCAAACTCCAACTATGCATCAAAAATATTTATTGTATTTACAGTTTGTTTAGTAACAACTAATTTAAGTTAATATGACTATGTTTTCAGGATTATTATTGTTATTTTTATATTAGTATAGATTAGGCTATATATTCTGTATTTGTTTGTGCCTAGCGTGCTTTCGATAATAAACTAAACAAATAACTTATCGTAAGTTACCCACCTTTTCTTTTTTTTCTTTTTTAAAAAAATAGAGCGTCATGAGACTCATGACTACAAGTCTACGATTGAGCCTAATAATCAAGAGATCCCCGCACCTCAATCCACCAATTTGTCTCCACCTATTTTTGACTCCATTATGTACACGTGATTTTTATCATTTTTCTTTTTGAAAGTTTTTATCTCTAAATTAATTTTACTATACAATTATATAAATACCTGAGTTACTTATATAAATACTTAAGTACTATATATAACTTATCACCCATACATTTTTATTTTCTGAGATTCTTTTTCTCTCTCTTCTCCCACGTGTTTTTATTTTTCCAAGATTCTCTTTTTCTTTTTCTCTCTCCTCTCTTTTATCATTGGTTTTGACTTTTTCTTCTATGTGATTTTATTTTCCGATATTCTTTTTCTCTCTTTTCTCTCTCTTATTAATTTTCTTCTCGATGATTTATCTAAGTACATGAGTTCGAAATATAAAAAAACCTGAGTACAAAATAAAATATAAATACTTGCTTAAAATATATAAATATCTGAGTCAGATATATAAACACTTATATTATTTATATAAACACCGGAGTACATAATACAAATATTTGAACTCGTTGTACTTAAACATGTGAGAGTATATAAACGTATTTTTTTGTTAAAAATAAAAAAAAATAGTATACGTGAATATATTTTTTTTGTCAAAAATGAAAAATTAGTTTGAGAAATTTTCTGAAGAATTTGACAGATAATATTAGTCGCTTTCAATAATTAATTGATCGAATATTGCTGTTGTAAATGGCGGGACAGCTCCGTAATATAAAGGTTCAAGAAATACACAGTGCACACTAGGCCCCACCCGCGGGATTGTTTCTTTTAAAAAAGAAAATGTAATTGGGCCTATTCTTACTAGTGTAAATGGTGGGACAGCTCCGTCAGATTATATAAATTGGGTGCTTACTGACATTGAATAGTATATTAATAAAACCACGTGATGTGTGATCATGGCATAGATGACATATATTCGTTTATGGTCAAAATACGGTATGTGTGTTTAGATGTATCGTATTTGATGTGTTACGTGTCGTATCTTTATAAGTGTCGTGTTAGGTGATAAATGTACTGGACAAGACACAACATGGTACGTGACATGTCTAGACACGTCTAGACATGTTTATGAAATTTTAAAAAATAATTGTTATAATGTATTTTTAATAAATATTACAAGCATATTTTAAAAAAATATATTATTATAAAAAAATTTCCTCCATTTTTCTGATTTTTTTATTTTTTTTTCCAAATTTTAAATATTTTTTAATAATTAAAAATAGAAATTTAATTAAAAAAATTAAAACACGTCCAAACACGTATGAGCACAGCGTGTCAAAACGTACCGTGCCGTTAGAAGTACCGTTCTTAATACTAGTATCAAAAAATATGACACAATACGGTACGTCCAGCTAGCATGTATAAACACGGCACCACACTTTCATAATTCCTTACTTATTAACATCAAATAGAAAGATTGTATGTCCCATTTGTCAATAATATATATTTCGACAAACTTGATTGCACGCTTCCAACGGACTACAAAAGATCCCAAAGTGATGTTGACCATAATTAATTAATTATCCTAGCTAGGAACATAACTCTTGCAATGTTTTCTCTAAAATTAAACTTCATAAAATAAATAAAATAAGATAATTAATTAATTGTTAGACTTGACTCGGTATTGATTATATTTGTCCTGACCCCTCCACGACCTGTGATAAACAAATTGAAATAATATTAATTAACATCATGAAAAAGTAAAACAAACTCTTTTTTTTGCCTTTGCTCATTTTGGTCTTTTATTGATGTTTTATTGTAACAATTATATATTGATAGCTATGATTTGATAACAAATTAAGTTAGCCCCCAATTAAGTCATTCACGGGAAGAAGACAAGGGAAATATATAAGCATGATTTTGTGTTTGGTGGTTTGGAGATCAAGAGAGGTTTAATCGCATTTTATATTCCGGGAAGAAACTAATTAATTAAAGCCATTGATGAATGGAAAGTTCATGCTTCATATATATATATATATATATATATATATAGTCAGGCTGGCATACATTTGTTGTAATATATATATTTCTAGAAGTGATTTCTTCTAATTCTTCTTTCTTCTTTTCTTTTTCTATCTATTCTTTTTCCTCAATTTCTCAACCTTTATTTCTCTTAAAGAAGTCTCAACTCTTATGAGACTTCAATTTTTTTATTTTCATGTTTTGTTTCTTGTAACATTGAACCTCCTTTGTTTCAATAAAATTTAAAAGTAAGGACTTAATCTTTACTTTTTCTCAAAAAAAAAAAATTACCCCCCAAGTCTATTTAAATGATTGAAGCAAGGTAGGGAGCTTCTTTTTTAATTTTTATTTTTATTACACTCCGTAGGAGCAAAGATTAACATGAAGACCATCAAATTCAAATTAAGTATCCGTTGACTATATATTACCCAAATCCATTTACATATTTTATGAATGTCTGAAATTCGAGAATGTTAGCACTGAACCAGAGACACATCAGAATCTTTGAAAGATTTGTGTTTGAAGTTTTAAAAGATACAACTAATTATCTAGAGACGTATGTTTAAATTCTGTAAAAAATATTTAAAAAAAATAAATATTAGGGTTAACAAGAATTCTTATTTTAAAAAAAATTATTGATATTTTTTCAATATTAAGCTTAGAATTAAGAAAGCATACTGGCCTAGTAAAATTAAAGAAGGACATATTGGTCTTTTTATTTTTAACTAAAAGATTTTATAATAGCTAAATGGAGAAAAGAAGGTGAAAGAAAAAAAATATTTTTAGGAAAATAGATTATTTTGGTGTTTTAATGAGGATTTTGACTATTTAAAAAGTCTTAATGAACGTGTCAGCAATTAATCTAGAAAAAAGAAAAAAATTCTCTAATTTCCCTTGGAAATTAAAGCATTTTGATCTAACCACAACAAACAAGTTATTTAAAAGGAATCGACGTGCATTCCTACGTCTAATTAATTAATCTTCATTTCATAATTTACTCTTAATTTCCAAGTAAACGCTGGCTGAGTAATATTCATACATCCATCCGGGCTCAGCACGTACACTATATATACACTAATTCTATGAAAAGCCTTTCTATTACAATCTAAACCACTTCTCAAAAAATATAATCGAAGGTTCAAAATCACTAGATCTCAAACACAAACATGCAATATCCTAAGCCCAATGTGCCCGGACAGCCGCCGCAATTCCCTGTTCCTCCTCCTACGGCGGGGGCACCAATTCAGTTCATGAATTTACCCGGGGCATGGACGACCAGCCTTTGCGGCTGCTGCGAGGACTGCAACAGCTGTAAGAAAAGAGATGCTTTTCCTTGATATTTTAACTTCATTTTGTGGTATTCACAACAAGTATATATTTGATTTATTTTTAGTTGCTCACCTGTTTAATTTCTTTGTTAAAATTTCTGTTCAGGTTGCCTGACATTCTGGTGCCCTTGTGTAACATTTGGTAGAATTGCACACATGGCAGATAGAGGAATGACCTGTAAGTAATAAAATTTCTGTTCAGGCTGTCTGATTTCTTTTCTGTTATACATCAGAAATTAATTTCCTTTCTTTTTTATTACAATATAGTTTTGCACCATGTGAATTAAAGAGATATTCGTTGCATTGCCTTAATTAATTAATAGCTTGTTGCGGGAGCGGAACACTGTGCTGCCTCCTCTCTTTGTTTGTGGGCCTTCAATGGATTTACACATGCTTATATCGGAATAACGTACGGATGCTGTACAACCTGCCGGAGACCCCTTGTTGTGACTGCGGCGTCCACTACTGCTGCGAGTGCTGCTCCTTGTGCCAGATGTACCGAGAGCTCCAAAATCGTGGCATCGACATGTCGTTAGGTTTGTACATGGATATATGCTAGCTTCATTCTCTGTGTCTTTAATTTGTGCATGCATGGTTCAATCATCATCATTCCTCATATGTGCAATGGAGTTAATTATATTGATGTGATATATACTTGTAGGATATCATGAAAACATGCAGAGGCTTGCTCAGGTCAATATGCAGCCACCACAGGGACCGGGAGTCATGATCCGATAAATGAAACATCTATCAAGAAATTGAAGAAACAACAAGGATATATTCCATGTCATATATATATGAAACTATATTGTTATTATTGCAAGGTGTTGCTTTCTCAATTAATATAAGAGATTTTACTCTAAATGCATGACAACATTAATTTTCCTACTTAATTTTTTTTATATTGACAAGATTTGGGATTATGGTTGAGATCAGCTCCTGTTGCGTGGTTGAGCCTCATTTTGTTGTATGAATATCTATCGATCTGAAGATGAGATTTAATTTTGAACATACTGTAGTACATCTAGCTAGCTAGATTAATCATAGCATTCAGATGCATTGATAAAGAGGGAAAATAGGAGAGGCGTGCTTGTCAGAGAAGCGGCGAGACTTGAAAACAGGAAATTAAACAAGAATTATTCAACTTTTGGTATTCAGGTAGCGCTAGATGTCTGTCAGTAGATATCTTTATTTTTTAGAGAAAAGCAAAGATCATGTCTTTATTTTTTCAGAAATTCAAAATTATATAAAGATGAAAATAAAATATAAAAATAGAAAATCTCATGAGATTTGAGATCTCCTAAAAAGAAAAATGAAATTGGAAATGAAAGTAAAAGTAAAAAGAAAAAGCTAAAAAGAAGTTATCAGTACAATGCAATTTGTTCTGTCAATGGTAAATATAACTTATTTATGAAGTATCTTCCATTCTACAAATCCTTCTTCAACCAAAATCTGTGCAAATTTGAACTTTTCTCTGAATATACGATTGCACTTTTCTCTCCATATAACAAAACAAAGGATGGTGAGCATTTCCCTTATTTTTAATCCAACTTCTTTTCTCACCAGTAAATGCTCAGTTGATGTATTTTCCATTTGTTGTTTCTAATATTCTAACAGTTGGAATTTTACGGCCAAGATTCTTAGTACACCCGAAAAGAAGCTGCAGTGATTAAATAAATGATGTATTGTTTCTTCATCTTGTTTACACATGTAATAGATCTCGGTAAGTTGCCACCCTCTTTTCTTCAAATTGCTTGCAGTGATAATCTTATTTTGCAACATTATCCATGCAAATATTTGCATTCTTGGTGGAACCTTGACCTTTCATATGAGCTTGATATTTGAAGTGACTGTTGGTCCATTTTTCATGAATTTATAGAACGATTTACATGTAAAACCTCCATGTGTTTCAAATATCGTTCCCACTGTTCTCAATTCTTTTCAGAAGGGCAAATGAGGCCTATGTGTCCATTCTCTGATATGAATCTGTAACGCCTGATTCAATTCCTTTCAAAGTGAATTGTTTTGGACTGTCCATTTCCATAACTGTTTGTCTAGGAGTGCTATATTGAAAACCTTTAGATATATAATGCCTAGCCCTCCTAGGCTCTTCAGCCTACAAAGCATCGTCTAGTTTACCAGATGTATTTTTCTCTTTTCTATTTCTGCCCCATGCCAAAAGAAATCATTATGCATCTTTGTTGAAACACAATCTGTTGAAGGTTAATTCAAAATTAGATTAGGATGTGTTTTAGATGTGTAATATTAATTTCTGTTATAATTAGATTTGTTGCAACAAAAATATAAATGGATAGTTATTTAATGTTAGTGAGAATTATACTTAGCATTTTATTTGTAATAGTAGCTAAAAATAGTAAAATTGTTGGTTAATTTAGGGAGTCAAAAGATCTAAATTTAGGTAGGTAATTTTGTATATGTGAGGCTATATAATGAGCATTTGTAATTGTATTTAATTAAAGCATGAAAGTTAATTAAAAAGTTCAGTTGCTGAAAAACTCTTTCTGACTCCTTTTCTTCTTCTTTATGATCTGCCTTCTCTGTTAGGTTAGCTAATTATTTTTTTTATTTTCGACAATCTTGTCAATCTTTTGCATTACCCACACTGGTAATTGAAATACTGACATGTAATAAACTAGTAAAGAGGAAAGTATTGCATTGATCAATACCAATCGGCCAGCAGGGGATAACATCTTTGCTCTCCATCTAGCAAGTCTGCTTGCCATTTTGTTCAGTAACTGCATGTAATCATGTTTTGCCAGTTTTTTATTAGATAAAGACAGCCCCAAATAGTTGATCGGGAATGTTGTATGACTACACTGTAAGATACTCGCCCTTTGCTGCACATTATCTTCATCTTCATGTACAAAAGCTATCTCAGACTTTTGGAGATTCATCTTTAACCCCGAAATTGAAGTCCAGTATGTAAGAATGATTTTGAGAATTTGAACATTTCTCAGACAGGGTTCTATCATGAAAAGCATATCGTCTGCATATAAAATACATGCACGCACATCGGAGTATGGAGATATCAAAGCACCGATTTGTTGCAATTTCATGCACCATCTTGTTAAAAAATTTGAAGCCAAAATAAAAAGGTAAGGGGATAATGGGTCGCCTTGTCGTATGCCTCTCTTAAGGAAAATATGTTTCCCCAGTAATCCATTTATAATGACTTGTGTTGTTCCACTCAAAACTGAGTTTTGAATCCAGTTTGGCCAATTTATTGCAAAACCCCTAACTTTCAATACTTCAATTATGAACCTCCAGTTTATCGTATCAAAAGCTTTTTGAATGTCTGCCTTGAATAATGCCATTGAGATTCTTGCAAATTGAGCATGCTGAATCATTGTTTGTGCATAGAGGAAATTCTTAGTTATTTGTCGTCCCTTTATAAACCCGGCTTGATTGTAATCCATAAGTTGATCTATTACCGTTTGCATTCTGGAAGCCAATACTTTGGAAAACAATCTTTGCATTGCATGAATCAAACTGATTGGTCGGTTATCAGTCGGTGCAATGGCTCCTGGGTTCTTTTGAACTAGCACTATATATGATGATAACAGTTTCAATGAATTACCAGGTTGCATTGTATAGCGGAGAGCATTGAAGATATCCGGGATAAGGAGATCTTGAAATTTCTGATAAAATTCGCCAGTAAACCGTTTGGTCCAGTTGCTTTACCCAACGGCCATTCTGATATCGCGTTTTTTATTTCCTCTATTCTCAGAGGCTCTAACAGTTGTATGAAGTGGCTCTGATTCGGGTACAATGTGTCAAAAGAAACAAAGCTAGGGTCTGCTGAGGACTCGGTACCTATCAGCGACACAAAATGGTTGAAATTTTTTTTTGCCTCGGACTTGTGATCAGAGAAACATTGTTCGTCTTTCTCCACCACCTTTATATTTGTGTACTGTTTATTAGCAGTTGCTTGCATATGAAAAAATGAAGTGTTTCTATTGCCATACAATTTCCACTTGAGATTTGCTTGCTGCTGCCACAAATCTTCTTCAAGGACAGCCAAATGTGTAAATCTCTTTTTTATGAGAGCAGTAACTTTCTTCTCTAGATCTATGATATTTCTATGCTCTTGTTGCCTCCGTATCCATCCCAGAAACTGTCTACAACATGTGATTTGTGTTTTAATATCTCCAACTTTTTCCTTTGCCCATGCTATAATGGCAGCTTGCAATTTTGTTAGCTTTGCATCAAGCTGTTGTGGTGTTGTTGCAATGAGGGTTGATTGCCATGTATCGGTTACCACATCTTGAAATTCTTCAATTTTGAAATAGAAGTTTTCAACTCTGAAGATGTTTGTTGCATGAACTTCAAATTGAAAAATTCCCAGAATGGGGTAGTGGTCTGAGGAAGTATTTGGTAGTGTGCACTGTGATGTATTCGGAAAGGATCTGAGCCATTAATAGCCAGTCTCTTATCCCTTTGATTAAGTCCTCTGACATTTCAACTTAACACCTTGAGTTTCACTCCCATTTAGAATCGAAATAACAACGTTGATACCAAGTAGTTTGACAAGTGAAACTCATAATCAAAATACTGATAATCATCAACCAACTCACATACATCAATTCTCCCCTGACAGCCACACTAGCAACACTTGTATCTAAAATAGAACTACAAATAAAAAGAACTCCTCTACCGGCAGCCCACAAGAAATAGATAATAACTTCCCAAAACATAGCTTTCAATAACCATCCCTCATGACTACTTTCCCAAATCATTCACTCATTAACACAACATTCTGGCTTACAATAGGCTCAATCTCCTCACCCATACAATTATTCATGTCCTTCATTACATCCTCTTCATAGGTCTTGATACCACCTGTCATCAGGATCATCTCTGCCTGACTATCTGTTAATGAAGTGTTCTGCTGTAAGTAGTCTGGCTTGGTATTAACCGGTATCTGCTTGCCTTTGTTCTTGTATGTCATAACTCTGGAGTCCATCATTTTGTATTTGCCTTTGTTCTTGTATGTCAGTAGATATCTATCTATCTATCTGATAATTAATTTTAGGATTGCTCAAGTCATCTGTCATGTATAGATGCCAACAAGCTAGAATAATTGACCAAGCCAAATTAAGCTGCTTAATTAACAAATCTAAGAGTGTGCTGCTAGCTAAGTATCGCCTCTATACAATATCCTCTATATAATATCTCTAACGTGTACAAGTACAACATAATTCAACAAATTAAATTAATGCAAGCAAGAATTAACAAAAGCCTAACAGCACAACATATCTCTGGACATCATTCATAGGCGTTCTAGTCAGCGGCGGATCCAGAGAGTTCGATAAGCCTAGACACAAATTTAATAATGAAGAAATTTCTTTTAGTATTAGTTATTTAAATCTAAACACGTTTAACATTTTGTACTTAATTTATTAAATTCTAAAGGAAAATATATATAATTATTATTGATTTTGAAAATTAAAGGTCCGCATTGGCTTGGGTTTGCCCATATATGGATCCGCTAGATTATAATGATAAATCACGAATTATCATATAACTTAATGTATTCTAGCTAGATTATAATGATAAATCATAATTAAAGATAGGGGTAATGTCAAAGGTGTCCCTCAAACTTTTGAGTTGTGACAAATTGGCCCCCGAACTTTTAAATTCGATAAACACCCATCAAACTATGTAACTTGTGACAAATGACCTCCTAACAGATAATTATTGTTTAATATTTCATTTTAAATTATGAAATGATCAAACTATCCTTATTTGTATTTAGTATGATATTTAAAATATTTATGTTTTATGAATTTTAAATTTACAGAAAGTTAGCAACTATTTAAAAATTATAGATACTTAATTAAATATTCACAATATATAATATGTCTTTTATTTCATTTTTAATTTGGAAATTTATATTCTTTATCTTTATTATTGTAAAATATATAGTTTCATAAATAATTAAAATTGATAAAAAAATTTATTTAAGTATGAAAAATAACAAATATTATGAAATAAAAAAGCATTTTATTAATTTAAAATTGATGTTGAAAAGTATTATAAAATTAAAACATTATTATTTTTATAAATTTTAATTATTTATATAATCATATATTTTTTATGAAGATAAATAAAGCATATAAACCAAAATAAAAATAAAATAGCGAACATATCATATATGTAAATATTTAATTGAGTGCTTATATTTATACAAATATAAAACATAAATATTTTAAATATATGTATACAAGAGTATTTTAAAAATTTATAAAATATAAATATTTCAAATATCATGCTATATATATATAAGAATATTTTGATCATTTTGTACTTTAAATGAAGTATTAAATAACAATTATTTGCTAGGGGGAGGGGTCATTTGTCACAAATTGAATAGTTCATAGAATATTTGTCCAAATTAAAAGTTTAAAGACTAACTTGTCACAACCCAAAATTTTGGGGGTATTCATGACATGACCCCAAAAATTGTTATAATTTATTTAGATTGATTGGAGGTGATAAATTTGCTCACTATGAGAAAATAGGAATATGAAGCTCAATTGGAGGATATGTCCATATCCGTTATCATAATTGTGATAGAAGTTTTATGACACACAATATCAACCGTCCGATCCATCCAGATTAAATGTGTACATAATGATATAATTTTTTTCGAGAATTTTATATAAAATTATGTATAATTCATGATAGACAGTCAAAACTATGTGTCATACTTAACATATGTGTGAGTGTTGCGTCAAGGCACACATGTATATGACATGATGTGTTTCTCATATTGTATGATGTATTCTCTTAGATGATGTGTCATTTTCAACTAAAATTGACAAATCACTTGAAATAATCTATATACATCATAGCACGTCAAGTAATACGTCATGACACAATATGTCACTTGGTTATGTAATGTCAATCAACCATGATCTTTTTTGAAATTTAAAATATTGATATTTTTCTATTAGTTTTAGGGTCATCTTTTAAAAATCATTGAAAATAATTGAAATTTTTTAAAAATGGTAAATTTTGGTATTCCGTAAGATTTTGATATGAAGAATTTATTGAGCTACTTTGATCGACGTTTCGAATATGAGATTTTAAAATTCGACATGTAAGCGTTTCAGACCGAAATACTTATAGAAGCACATTAGCTAAACTCTCTCTTTATATATATATATATATATATAGAGTAAAACTAGGGTGAACTTAAGCTCACCAAGTCCTTTGATGAGTTTAACTCAAAAACTTATCGAATCGATTTAAATTTTCAAATCCAAGTTGCTCAATAAATTATTTATATCAAAATCTTGTAGGATACCGAAATTTTTCTATTTTTAGAGTTTTCTAACTATTTTTTTTCAGATTTTAAAAAAATTCTAAAATAATAATAAAATGATAAATATTTTTATATGAAAATAATTTATTTTCAAAAAAATCTGAAAAAATAATTAGAAATATGATCGAAATATGTCATATTTTTTCATAACATCTCACATTTTCAGAAGAACATTCGAGACTATTTATTAAATTAAATGTAATTACGGCTGCAAGCCTGTAATTCTGTCTTTCTTTAATTAATTTATTCTTTTTTGTTGTTGACAAATGACAATTAATAGCAAGCCTGCAAGTAAATGGTAGGACTAATCCGCGATATAAACGCGCAAGAAATTAATATAATACACGGTGTATTGGGCCGGCCTCCACCCACAGGCTGTATATATATATTTCAAAAATGAAAGGGATATTGCAGTTGAGTGTTGATTCTATTAATTTATTTCTCATGAAATGATACAAATTAAGAATTTCGGGAAGTTTATTTTTCAAGAAAAAAGGAATAAAAAAGGCATGTGTTTGGAAACTTATATCTTCTCTAATTTCCATAGGAACAAAAAAAAGACATTTTGATTTGGTAATAACAGAACATGTTAAGTAAAAGGAACCCTCGGGCGCACAATAATGTCAATTTATTTTTTTGATCGTATTAATTAAAAGGAACTTACACGCATGTCTAATGTCTTTTTTTTTTGAGATAAGTCTAATGTCTTTGTATCGTACTGTATCTAATTAGTCTCCATTTTTGTTTAATCTTTCCAAGTAAACGCAGGCTTGGGTCATATATCTGTATACACACTAATTTTATGAAAGCACTTTCTATACAGTCTAAAACTACTCAAAAAAAAAAGAGAAAAAAGAGAGAAACGATCGAAATCAAAATCACTCCCAAAACATGCAACAACCTCAGCTCAATGTTCCTCCACTCGCGGCGGCCGGGACTCCAATGCAGGCATGGACCACCGGTCTCTGCGGCTGCTTTGAGGACTGTAACAGCTGTAAGCATTCACCTAAAAACGTGCAAACAAAATAGAGGGTTTTCATATTATTTTACAGTAATATTCACAAGAAAGAATATGTTAACTTTTTTTAATAACTTGCATGATTGTTTTGTTATAATTCTGTTCAGGCTGCTTCACAATTTGGTGTCCTTGTATAACGTTTGGCAGAATTGCTAATATTACAGATAGAGGCTTGACATGTAAGTATCATTTGCCACCAACAACATTTTATGCATATAAAGTCATCTTTAAAAATTCAAAAAAAATAGTTAAAAAATTCTAAAAATAGTAAATTTCCGTATTCTATAAGATTTTGATATGAAAAATTTATTGAGCTATTTAAATCAAAATTTCGAACACGAAAACTTAAAATTTGAACCGTTAGTATTTCGGCCGAAATGTTAATGATAACACATTAGCAAGCCTCAATAAATTTCTTCATATCAAAATTTTATAGGATACTGAAATTTTTTATTTTAAGAATTTTCTAACTATTTTTTTTTATATTTTTTTAAGATAACTCTAATAATAATAATAAAATAATGAATTTTTGCATATAAAAGTAGGTCATTTTAAAAAAAATGAAACAAATGATTAAAAAACTTCAAAAATAGAAAAAATTAGTATCCTACAAGATTTTAATATGAAGAATTTATTGAGCAACTTGAATTTTTTTATTTGAAATCGATTTGATAAATTTTTGTGTTAAAAATATCAAGAAACTCTGTGCTCTTAAAAACACATTAGCTTTACTATATATATATATATATATATATATATATATATATATATATATATGTATATATATATATGTATAGTTAAGGTTACTCAAACTTAATTTGTACAAATAGAAAACAAGAATGGCCTAAGGACCGTTAGGGAATCTATTAGCCATGCATGAAGACTACAAATTTGCAAAATTGTACTAATGAAGTTAATTCATTTAAAAAGTTGCTTAAAAAAATTCATATAAAAAGATACAAGTGAAATGCAAATGCCATTTTCTGATTTCTTATCTGTTGTATGTGATAGATTAAATCCCTTTTCTCAAGGAAATTAAAAACCAGCAATTGTATTAAGTTGTATTTGAAAAAAAATAATATACACATATATTTGTGGTGTTGGCTTTTAATTAATTAGCTTGTTGTGGGGGTGGATCACTATTCTTCTTCCTTTGGATATGTTTGGGACTTCAATGGATTTACACGTTTGTATATCGGAAGAACCTACAGCTGCTATACAACCTGCTAGAGACCCCTTGTTGCGACTGCTGCGTCCACTTCTGTTGCGAGTTCTTCTCCTTGTGCCAGATGTATCGCGAGCTCCAAAATCGTGGCTTCAACATGTCGTTAGGTTTGCACATGCATGCTTTAGTTCTTTGTATGAAGGAAAATGTATTAGAGCTAACATCATATGACAAGATAATTATGTTAATTTAAGTCAGTTGTGGATACAATTGTGCTACAAATAATGAAAACCCTTCCAATTTTAGTTAGGATAATTAGTTTTTATACGGAATGCATCCTTCCAATTTTAAATCGGCAATCCACATCAATTAATATTACTTCTTTTATTTTTCTGCTAGAGACTTTAAAATACTGAGAACGGTTTTGTACGGTACAATAATCTAACTTTCTTATTGAAGTTGTTACTAATTAATTAAAATGAAGTAATTGTTAAACAGAAGCCTCATGCAGAGTACGTAATTACTAATTAGAGATCATGTATGCATCATTTAGAGACGATATACATACATATATATATGTATTATGTGTTAGAATATTACCCGTGATCCTTTAGTTAACTCTAAATTAACATAAAATTATCTTGATCCATGCTGTCGGTCTTTTGGAGAGACACAACCCCGTTGATCACCGGATTCCTTAAGCCTTCGCGGTGATCCTTTTCTTCAATTTCAGGCGCCGGAGGCATGGACTACTGGTTTGTGCGGTTTGCTTTGATGATGCTGACAGTTGTAAGTTACAACAAAATACTTCTTAATTAGCTATTCAAACTATTACGTAGTATTTGCTTTATGTATTGGTTTGTCATCAATTTGTTTGGTTTAATTTTCTGTTCAGGCTGCCTAGCATTTTGACATGCATCCACCACTAATTAAATACCCAAATTTGCCCGGTGAATTCCTCCGCCATAGGACAAAATAACTAAAAAGACTCCATGCTCTTTGTGTAAACTCAGAACTCCCAACTGAATAAGAGAGAAGGTTACCCAGTGGATGCAGAATCAACAGCAACTCATAGAATGCTCCTTATGATTTTATCAACTCTACATAGAGATCACTTGATAATTCTTTATTTTGACAATTTTAAAAGATAAAAGTTAAATTTCAAAACTAACCATTCATCAAGTTACTTAAAATTTCAATGGTTCTTATTCTTGATGCATTATCAAACAATACTTCAAGTGTATAAAATTTGATTGCTAGACTA
Organism: x Bolboschoenoplectus mariqueter; assembly: GCA_037678475.1. Taxonomy (NCBI): domain Eukaryota; kingdom Viridiplantae; phylum Streptophyta; class Magnoliopsida; order Poales; family Cyperaceae; genus x Bolboschoenoplectus; species x Bolboschoenoplectus mariqueter. The sequence goes on from CM075284.1 coordinate 3,148,315, forward strand.
TCAATATGTCCAACAACATACTTATAAATTTACTTTATAATTTTCATTTTTTTTAAGATTTATTGTCAAAATGTCATTGTCAAGTAATTCCTCTTCCGGAAATACATTATTTAGGAATTCTAAAATGGATAAATAATATTAAGGAATAAACGATAAAACAAAAGGGTGAGGATCCCTTGACAACCATTGCTTTGACAACTTGAACAAAAATTTTTTAAATAATTTCAAAAAAATCTTAAAAATAGGAAAAAAAAGTTTATAAATATATTCTTGAACTTATAGATTGATCATATTTCAAATTTCATACAATTTAAGTTTTATTTGATACTATATCAAATATCATCAAAATTATATGATATTTATAACGGTTCATATTTAGCAGTCTTTCATAGAATATCATATGATCCTTGAATTAAATGAAATTTGAAACACAATCAATTTATAAGTTACAATATACGTTTGTCAACTTTTTTCTATTTTTGAGAATTTCTAAAAGTTATATCAAAATTATTTAAAAATGAATTGTCAAAATTGTTAAGATAATAGTTGTTAAGAGATCCCTCCCAAAACAAAAGAATTAGGCATAACTAATCTTGTCTCTAAAGATTACCAAGCTGCTAACTTATTCTCAAATTTTTGAATAAGATCCATCCAAATAATTTTTCCAATTTAATTAACCTCCATATATTTAGTTGATAATTTACCTATTTTACAATCCAAATTGTGCAATATGTTGAGCTTGAGTTGAAGGAACATGCATATATTGGTCAATAAGCTCAGTTTTTACAAAATCAACTTTCATTCAAGAACCCCCTAAACGATAAAGACCTATTTCAATCATACTCTGATCACTTCATAAGAAAAGTAAAGTATCATTTTGCAGATTGAATAACTGATGACTAGATGATATATAGAAGAGGTCCAAGAAACCTAGATCCTATAAATAAAATAAGAAATTATTTATATCTCCCGAGCTTAATTCCTCATATTCGTCCTTAACTGTCTATGTGATTTTATCATTTTTTTCTTAAAAGTTTTTATCTTCAAATTAATTTCGCTATTCAATTACATAAATACCTGATTTCAATATATAAATATCTGATTCATTTATATAAACATTGAGTAATCTATATGATTTATTCTCCATGCTTTTTTATTTTTCTCTTCTCTCATGAATTTTATTTTTCCAAGACTTTTTTTAACTTCCTCTCTCATCTTTTCTGTCATCATCCTTGATTTTTTTCTCCCATATATTTTTATTTACAGAGGCTCTCTTTCTCTCTCTTCTCTATCTTCTTGGTGATTTATATGAAAATCTAAGTCTCATATATAAACACCTGAGCCTAATATATAAACGCTTGATTCATTTATATAAACACTTGAATAACTCATGTGACTTATTCTCCACATATTTTTAGTTCTCGATAGTCTCTTTCTTTCTTTTCTCCCATAAGTTTTTATCCCCAAGACTCTTTTTTGTCTTTCTCTCTCCTCTCTCCTTTCTCCTGTCATTGTCCTTGATTTTTTTTCATATGATTTTATTTTCCGAGGCTTTTCTTTCTCTCTTTTTGATAATTTATATAAACACTTGAGTCCTATATATAAATATCCGAATCAGATATATAAATATTTGAGACACTTATATAAATATCTGAATACAAACACTTGAGTTGGACTTAAACATGTGAGAGTAAATGAATATATTTTTTTTGTCAAAAATGAAAAGTTAGTTCACGTGAATGTATTTTTTTTATCAAAAATAAAAAGTTAGAGGGATTTGATTTAGGATACTATTAGTCGGTTCCAAATAACAAATAAAAAAGATAAAGACACAAGGTTTCTCTCTCTTATCTTCCTCCTACATTCAAAAAGACTAACCGCTGACCCCATAATTGACAGCAGTAATTAATCTCTTCCAAAGTAATTTCGCAATATGAAGAGAGGCAGTTTCCCTCTTATTTTAGCTTTATAGTATTCAGAAGAAGCATATATAATTTTTTTAGTTAGTTAATTACTTTGTTAAATCTTCTTGTTCAGGCTGCTTAACATTATGGTGTCCTTGTATAACGTTCGGCAGAATTGCGCACATGACAGATTGAGGCATGACATGTAAGTATTATTTGTACCCAACATTCATTTTTAGAAATTTTATGGGGAGAACTTTATTGGTTTTGTTAGGTTTACTCTTAATTTTGTCACTAGCATTCAGAAAGCAACAAATTAAGGCCAAGAGACCATTAGTGAAATCATATGATTCAAGTGCTAATGTGATTATCTGACTTCTTCTCTGTTGTTCATCAGAAATTAATTCCCTTCTTGATGAAAATTCTGCGCACTTAATTGTATTAAATCGAATTCGAAATAATATTTGTTGTGTTCACTTAATTAGCTCGTTGCGGGAGTGCATCATTATACTGCTTCCTTCTCTTGTGTGTGGGCTTTCAATGGATTTACTCATGTGCATATCGGAGGAACCTACGGATGCTATACAACCTGCCAGAGACCCCTTGTTGCGACTGCTGCGTCGAGTACTGCTGCGAGTGCTGCTCATTGTGCCAGATGTATCGAGAGCTTCAAAAGCGTGGTGTCGACATGTCATTAGGTTTATACATGCATGCTTCTTTGTGTTTGTGGATTGTAAATCTTTGTAGGAAAGAAAAAGTATTAGAACATCATGTCACAGGGTAACTTGACTGAAAGGGTTTGTAGGGTATATAACTTTCCTATTAAAGTTTTAGCTGATTAACTAACTGAGGTAATAGTTAAACATAAGACATCATGCATGCAGAGAGAAATTAATTAGATATCTTAATGTGCACCATTTAGAGATGATATAAGTACAGTGGTTGGATTTAATTAATTTGATACTTGTAGGATATCATGAAAACATGCAGAGGCTGGGTCAGATCCCTATGCAACCCCCGTATGTACCAGGAGCCATGATCCGTTAAGTAATCGTTATGAAGTCTATCGAGAAATTCATGTGATGGAACTTTTAAGATATTGTAACTACTGTATTGTACACATTGCTTAATTTCTCAATCTGAGGGATTTTACTCCAAAAGACAGCATTTCTGTATTTAATTTGTCTTTGTGTTGACAAGATTCGGGAATTGGGATTGTGGGTGAGATCTCCAATTTGTTGTGATCAGAATCTGTAAAGATTTGGTCTGTTTCGCAAGAAAAGCTATCTTACTATTTACTTACATAATTATTTACTTCTGATTCCGAATGGTTGGGCCAAATTTTGTCACCTTAATTCCAGTGCAGCTGAAATGACAAGGGATATGCATGATAATGTACAGAGTTGATCTGAGTTGGAGTCTATCATCAGTCAATAATTTTGAACATATTATTAATGGTGGGCCGTGCCAACAATAAGGAGTACCATTTTACACCACCCAAATATACTTAGAGAGTCTTATCTAATGTGATCTGAGCGTTCATTTTAGACCGTAGAGTTCAGACTGTTCTCAAGTCTTAACATCTCATGCATGGGAAGATCGATCGGGTAGATAAGGTTAATTAGGTACGTCATTCATAAGCATGAGTTATCAATGGACGTTTGTTTGGAGTTTGGACTTAATTTGGAATGATTCGATGAGCATGCATATAAGACCGATTCAGATTCATGAATGATTGGATTTTCTAAATGTAGTACGTAAAGCAATAAACGGGCCGCAACTAAAAAAACAAAGAAAATGAATTAATTTATGAAATCAAAGAAAAAGCCCCATCAGACGCATCCCCTTCGAAAGAGGACAATTACTCCATAGCACAGCTAGACGTAATTTCTGCACAATTGTAAGGGCAGAGCTTAATCATGACAAAACATAATCGAGGCGTGTGTTCATCTCCGTACTACGTATATAAAACGGTACTATATATATTGTGCACATTAAAACCTCCTTGTGCCATTCATTCTAAACCAAATTAAGGTACCAGAAAATGCATTACCCTAAGATTGATGAGTCACTGATGCTGTCATCGCCAATGCAAATGCAAGAGCTCCCTCCACCGTGCCACCGCCAAAAGTGGTGATTGGTGTACCTCCGATGCAGTTTGAGGCAGCTGGCAGGGAATGGACTACTGGTTTGTGCGATTGCTTTGATGATGTTCACAGTTATAAGTTACAACAAAGTACTTAACTATTCAAATTTAAAGCAGCGTTTGCTTTATTTATTGGTTTCTCACATATTTGTTTGGTTCAATCTGTTTGTAATTAATTATTAATTTTTCACAGTTGTAGTTTTAGAAATACAATTCTTTTCCAACTATATCTTGTCATGTTATATCTTTTGGCAAGTATTGAAAGTTTGAAACTCTGAACATGTACAAGTTATTTCAATTTTGAAACTACTAACTGCTTCTTCTGTAACTCTGTTCCATGGCTGAGTATAGCTTGTGTGAGGAGCACAATGTTATGGTGTTGCCTATTTCAAGTCGGGCTTTTCTTATCTGGAATTGGCTGTCAGTGGGCGTACTCCACATCTCGGAGTAGCCTCTGTGCACAATTCAACTTGCCTGAGGATCCTTGTTGTGACTGCTGTGTTCATTTCTGCTGTGAGCTCTGCTCCTTGTGCCAGATGTACCAGGAGCTCCAGAATCGAGGCTTCGACATGTTGATAGGTTCGTGTGTGAATGAGTTTCTTTCTTTCTTCTTTTCCTTGTACAGAGGACAAACAAATTTTAAAACATCTTTTTTCTAGGTTTAGTCTGAATTGCATTAATTACTTATGTCATTTACATATATCTAGACCTTTTGTAATTGTTACTGAAGATATCACGACTACCCAATAATTCGGAGAAATTAGGTCTCTTATTTATGTGGATTGTTTACTTATGATACATAACATAATTGAGATTTGTCTGTGTAGGATATCAATTGAACATGGAAAAGTTTAGTCAAGCCACTATGCAGTATTCAGGAGTTGAATAATTAACGAGCATGCAGTATTCAGGAGTTGAAGATACAAAGGGATTTAATGGAATTATCTTTCAATAATGATTATCCTAGGTTGTTACTCTTGTCATTGTTAAAAAGAGACTTCTCCTATAAATTATTGTATAGTGATTCTTTTTTTTTTGAATGGTTAATTATTGTATAGTGATTCAATGTACATATGTTTTTTTATTAAATTATAATTAGGAGTGTTTTTCTTTTCTTCAGTTGGTAGCACCTTGTTATCAATATATTCAGCAAGAGCAAGACCAGCAAGTTACCAAGTCACTCCAAGTGTGCAACCCAAGCCTTGGAAATATGAGAAATATCTGATATCTCATGCACTCTCACTACCAGAATTTGTAGCAATGGCTTGGATAACAAATAACCCAGGTACGTGTGTAAGTGCACGTTAATGCCTGATGCCGTTATCAATGCAGTAACCTTGCGCGCTAATAAATAATATTGGCGTGGGCGCCGATCCCAATACATATAGCATGGATATGTGCTTCAATTTCTGTTTCGTACAAAATTTTCATTTTTTGTGCTGTATTTCTGTTTGATGCTGGTACAATTCTGAAGTCTTGATTTATGAAATTCATTTATAAGAATTCCACCTACTCAACACTTTTCTATCAATTAAGATATATATTAATGGAAATTGCACTCTCATTCATGTTCGGGTGGGGTGGGAGTGCCTAGCACTCTATAAAAAGGTGTGCACAATCAGAGTTTCAATCATCATAGTTTCTCATGTCGAAACTCTGTCATTTCACCGTTTGAGTCAATTACGAGGGGTTTAACATTGCCGTCTAAACTCCCCTAGCAAGGAAATCAACCAATGTCTAGCGAGATCTCTGATGAACACCGACAGAGGACTTCTACATTGGAGTCTATCGACAATTTTTAGCAACCACATCAACTTTAAGCGCTAATCTCCAACGAAACAAAAGTACAAATCTATTTGTATTATATATTCAGTTTGATTCTAACTGCATGAGTAGATAGTTTCGCGCATTAGAAAATTTTTGAAATTTCAATTTCACCCTTACACCATAAAATTCCATGCAACTAACAGTGGTATTAGAACCAGGTTTCACTTATGCAGTTAAATTTGAATGAATTCTTGGCTAGATTAGTTAATTTGATTTCAAATTTGTGTTTGTTTGATTTTGAATGGCTTTAAATTTGATCTCTGGTTCAAGCAGTGTGTGCATGCTGCATGTTGCAACAACAGTTGTTGCGGGTCATGGCATGTAACTGCTGGTTGTGACGAAGGTCGTCGCGGCCAGGACAAGGCTGTTGTGGGTCGCAACATATCTACTACAGCACTAGACGGTTATAGGCTGATGGTAATGGACTGCTATAGATCACAATAATCAATGTTATGGACATAGTAGGTTGGACGGTTACAGTCTCCTGTGGGTCACAGCAATAATGTTGTGAACCGCAGTGCCTTAAAATAGCCTGTTGCGGCTCGTGACAAGGGTTGTCACGGATCGTAGCGCTTTGATTAGGCAGACAGGGAGGTTATGCCTAAACGTGGGTAGTTTTGTGGCAGTAATAGAGGCACTGCTAGGGCGAAGAATGGCTACGGGCCACAACACTACCCTCTACAGGCCACAACAGAGGTCAATCCAGACCAGTTTTGAGAATTGAATTGAGATCACAAAATTGGAGATTTAATTAATTAATCTATTGTAATTGTTGCATTGTGCTAACTTTATTTTATTGAAGTAAATTTGTATGGCTATGTTCAATTTTTTGTGTGATGTAATAAATGAATGTGATTGATTGTAATCACAGTCTAAGGTGCTCCATTATTATAATAATTAATTTTGATTACTTAAAGGTAATAATATTAAATTGTCACTCATGTATTTATTTAAAGCTTGTATGCCCAAATTATCTTTAAGAATAGAGATTATTTAAACATAATTTTACTTTTCTTTTAGAATAATTTTGAGAGGACATAGCATGTATATTATTACTTTTGAAGATGATGGTGAAAATAATTATCGGGAATCCAAGAGCAATATACAAACATACGCACATGTGTGATGTGTGATGTGATTTATTTATTTTTATTGTTCTATGAGGACTCATATGTTAGATATGAATTTAGGGTTTAGGGTTTATGATACACAACATCAAATAATAAATAACACATGAATAATTGAGTATTTATCAAGAGTTTGGTACTCTCGCATTCAATATTTATCAATTAACACAAGAGCTGAGTCGGTAATATCAAATATTAATTGAAAATTAAGAAACACAAAAATTGAATCGAGAATCCTAAACGTTAATTGAGAATAAAAAAACACAAGAATTGAGTTCGAAATAGTTTTGTTATCAAAAATAGTTTTTGGTATTCCGGACTAATTTCTTGATTTTCTTAATGCAAAACGAACTCTTTGTATTCCGGACTCCATTCTATTTTTCCATGTTCCAAAACTTATTTTTGGTATTCGGACTCGATTCTTTTTTTTTTATCGAAAACTAATATTTTGTATTCTGGACACAATTCCTTATTTTCTTTATCGGAAACTAATTTTTGGTATTCCGAATTCAATTCTTGTTTTCTGTGGTCGAAAACTATATTTTATTATTCCAGACTCAATTCTTATTTTTATTGATACAAAAAGAGTTTTTGGGATTGCGGACTCATTTCTTGATTTTCTTAATGCAAAACGAACTTTTTGTATTGCGGGCTCAATTCTCGGTTTTCTTGATGGAAAACTATCTTTTGGTATTCCGGACTCGATTCTTATTTTTCTTGATCCAAAACTAACATTTTGTAATCCGGACTCAATTCTTGATTGCCTTTATCGAAAATTAGTTTTTGTTATTCCGGACTGGATTCTTGGTTTTCTTGACGGAAAACTAATATTTTGTATTCCGGACTGTTTTTTGATTTTCTTGATCCAAAACTAGTTTTTGATATTCCGGACTGAATTGTTGTTTTTCTTGATCGAAAATTAATTTTTGATATTCCGAATTCCATTCTTATTTTTCGTGGTCCAAAACTAGTTTTTATTATTCCAGGCTCGATTGTTATTTTTATTCATCCAGAAGGAGTTTTTGGGATTCCGAACTAATTTCGTGATTTTATTAATGCAAAACGAGCTTTTTGTATTCCCGACTAACATGTTATTTTTCTTGATCCAAAACTAGATTTTGGTATCCCGGACACAATTCTTCATTTTCTTGATGCGAAACAAAATTTTTGTATTCCGGACTCCATTCTAATTTTTCGTGATTGAAAACTTGTTTTTAGTATTCTAGACTCGATTTTTCATTTTCTTGATCCCAAACTAACATATTGTATTCCGGACTCAATTTTTATTTTTTCTTCATCCAAAACTAACATTTTGTATTCCGGACTCAATTCTTGATTTTCTTGATCGAAAACTAATTTTTGGTATTCCGGACTCGATTCTTGTTTTTTTTTATCCAAAACTAACATTTTGTATTGCAGTCTCAATTCTTGATTTTCTTGATCCAAAACTAGTTTTTGGTATTTCGGACTCAATTCTTGGTTTTCTTGATCGAAATCTAATTTTTAGTATTCCGAATTCCATTTTTATTTTTCGTGGTCCAAAACTTGTTTTTGTTATTCCTGACTCGATTGTTATTTTTATTGATCTAGAAGGAGTTTTTAGGATACCGGACTCATTTTTTTATTTTCTTAATGTAAAACGAGCTTTTTGTATTCGGGACTAACTTCTTATTTTTTTTGATCGAAAACTAGATTTTGGTATTCCGGACACAATTCTTCATTTTCTTGATGCAAAACATAATTTTTGTCTTCCGGACTCCATTCTAGTTTTTTGTGATTGAAAACTTGTTTTTGGTATTCTGGACTCGATTCTTAATTTTCTTGATCCAAAACTAACATATTGTATTCCGGACTCGATTTTTATTTTTCTTCATCCAAAACTAACATTTTGTATTCCTAACTCAATTCTTGTTTTTCTTGATGGAAAACTATTTTTGATATTTCAGACTCGATTATTATTTTTCTTGATCCAAAACTAACTTTTTATATTGCGGACTCAATTCTTGATTTTCATGATCCAAAACTAGTTTGTGATATTTCGGACTCAATTCTTGATTTTCTTGATCGAAAACTAGTTTTTGATTTTCCAGACTCCATTCTAGTTTTTCTTGATCTAAAACTAATTTTTGGTATTCTTAATAAATTCCAACGAAAACAACTAACAAAACTCAGTATGAATTTTAGAAAGGCCACTAGCCTATTATAAAAAAAAATTCATATTCAAGGATGTCCAGCTGAGGTAAAGTCTTACATGCTTAAAGAATTAAAACTGGATAACTATAGTATAGTTACTTGTTAAATTGTTTGATATTTTTTATATTCAAATATTATAATAATAAGTTTTAGAGAAAAGATATATCCCCAAAATCAAATCCCTCAATTTTATCCCCCAATCCAAACTCTCTTTATTTGCTATAACTAACTTTTTTAACTTTATTATTTCTTAACTTTTTAAATTCAGTCTAGTCAATATGAAAGTATTAAAACTCTGATATCAAAGTATTAATACTTTGATACAAAAGTATTAATACTTGAGTATGAAATCATTAAATATATGTTTTTGAGAAAATATATAATCTCCAATGCTAATATCCTCCATTTTTGCCCCCCAGTTTAGTTAAAGTCTATTTGTCCATAACTAACTCATCCAATTTTCATTTTTTTTCGAAATATTCAATTTTTTTATTCGCATTCGTACTATTAATACTTCAATGTATAACTATTAATAATTCAATTTTAAACTGTTAATACTTTAATGTACAACTATTAATACTTCTGGATATAATTGTTAATAAGTATTAGTACTAGCATGCAAATAATATTAATACTAATTTGTTATAACTAATTTTCTTATTCTTCAATTTTCTTAAGTTTAGGCTAGTAAATATGAAAAAATTAATACTCTGATATAAAAGTACTAATACTCCGATACTAAAGTATTAATACTCCGATACGAAACTATTAATATATTAATATAAAATTATTAAAGATATTTTTCTCTATGTTGATATCTCTCATTTTTGCCCCTCAGTCCAGTCAAAATGTATTTATCTATAAGTAACTCTTTTAAGTTTCATTTTTTTTTCCTTTTTTTCGAAATTTTCAATTATTTTCCCTTCAATACTATTAATATTTTAATACGTAATTATTAATAGTACAATTTTTAAACTATTAATAGTTTAATATGAAATATGAGAGTATTAATATTTTATAATTATACTTCTATTGACAAATATTAGTACTAACTTTTAAAAGAAATTAATACCGACTTTAGAAAATACTAACACTTTAAATAATTCCGTTGAGAAGTATTAAGACTTAACCTGCAAGTCAGTAATTTAGATGATTTGTTTTTTATGTTGAAAATATGTGTTTCTTTATCAATTATTAACACTTCAAATTTCGTCTATAAACACTTTTAGTCAGTAGTATTAATACTTAACTTGTAAGTGGGTAATTTGGATAGTTTGTTTTCGAAGTTGAAAAATATGTGTTTCTTTGATAATTATTAATATTTTATATTTTGTTTATAAATATTATCGTTATGCAGTATTAATATTTAACTTATAAGTCGGTAATTCGGATTGTTAGAGTGTTCCATTCACAAGAAAGTAGACATTTCTAATCAAATTTAGGGGATTTGACTAGGGGAGAATTATCTTATCTCTAAATCAAATCCTAATTAAAATTCATATTCGTATGGAAGAACTTGGTCTTTGTATTCTCGTTCACTTTTAGAAAATTATTATTGTTTAGTAATTAAATAGTTTAATATTTTCTATAGTTACTTTGAATTGGTATAGTGACTTGCTTATATAAACTATAATGTTTTTTTATGTTCTTTGATTTAGAAGATCGTTAATGTCTAGTGATTGAGGAGTTTAGTATTTATTACAGTTATTTTGAATAGATAGTATAGTGACTTGTCTATATGAACTATAATGATGTTTATGTTAATCGGTACTAATCTGTTGTACTTACACTATAATGATTTCTATAGTTAAAACATTAATACTTTTTGTTAGTTATAATTTTATAATATTAATTAGTTCACTGCTTCATATAGTGACATTTAACTAAGTATTAAGTTTTTAAATATGTGATATATATTTGCTTATATAAGATATGAAGAGTGACAAAAGATTTTTAGTTTAGTATTATGATTTTATGTTTAATGTATTTATACTTTGTTAATTAAATGATAAGACTTTCTATTTAGAAATATTATATTAACTTGAAAAGTTGAAAATATGCATTTTGCACTATTTAAAAATGCATAATGAAGTAAATATTTGATCTTTGTTAATTAAATATTAAGACTTTCTGTTTATTATATTAATCAATAATCTAGTACATTAAGTATTAAGACTTTGGATATTTAATATATAGATTTGTCTAAAGAGGTATTAATATTTTGTGATGGTGGAAGCAGTAGAGGGCTAATCAACTATTAAAACTTTAAGGTTCTTAAGAATGTGAAAGTCTTAATATTTACGGTCAAACAGAGGGATTTGACTGGCGGATTTTACTTAGGGAACGATTATCATATTTCTTTAAAAAATATCATTATATCTAGGGTTCTCAAAAAAACACGGTGTGTCAATACATGACACGGCACGGCGTGCCAAAATGTGCCATGTTATACGTGTCGCGTGCCTTGCCGTCGAGTTGCAGAAAAAATGGAAGCAAGCGCAGGAAGGGAAGCAATTAGGTAAGCTTGTTACTTTTAAGTAAAAGTGCTAGTAGTTTCCGTGTCGTGTCGGATTTTCGTCTGCGGTGACACGGGTAAGGGGGGCGACACGGCAAGGAACACTCATAGGTACGGCACGGGAACACGTGTAGGCACGTGTAGGTACGTGTAGGTAAGTTTGGCATGGATTGGCACGGATATGCATGGATAAGCACGGATAGGCACGTTTAGCACGATTAGACACGCATATACACGGCACGGCTAGGCATGGGTAGGCATGTTTAGCATGGTTAGCACTGATAAACATAGTATGCACGGATTGTAGGCCGTTGAATATTGATCGGACGGTTGATTTTATAATTTATTGGCGGGATTTTGTAATGGAAATTTAAAAAAATAGCCTAATATGATATTCGTCCCTGATTTGCATACCCCGCAGCACCTCCATCTCCTTACCAATGTTAAACATCTCCAAAATAATGTACCCCGATAAACACAGTTTAATTTAAAATTCAAATTTAAAATTCAAATTTAAAATAAGAAAATGACCAAAATACCCTCATTTAATATTGCAGGTAAATGTTTGATTTGTGGAAAAGTGTATAAAATTTAATAGCAATTTAGAGGTTAGACAATTTTTTAATTTGTTTTTTTTTTGTAGAAAATAGGAATATGCATATAAAAATAGATGCGCAACTCCAAAATTAGTGAAATTTTTTCTGTGACTTCCCCTAATCCGAATGAAGATAAAAAATAAATGGATTTGTAATTTTTTTTATTGTTGTACCTTTTTTTGTTAATTTTAATCCAAATTAGAAAATTAAATAGTTAAAAATAGATGCATGATCTCAAAAATGGTGAAATTTTTTTTGTGGCTTCCCCTAATTCGAATTAACATAAGAAAAATGGATTTGTATTTTTTTTATTGTTGTACCTTTTTTTGATAATTTTAACCCAAATCAGAAAATTAAATGGTTAAAAATAGATGCATGATCCAAAAAATGGTAAATTTTTTTCTGTGGCTTCCACTAACCCAAAGAACATAAGAAAAATGGATTTGTAATTTTCTTTATTGTTGTACATTTTTTGGTAATTTTTATACCAAAATCCGAAAATTAGATTTTTTTTTACATAACTAATATTTTATGATAAATTTCAATATAGGTTTTTTTCAAAAAGCCAAAATCCAAAAAAATATTTTTTTTTCTAGAAATCTTTGATTTAAAACCCTTTAAATTTATTTTCCAAATTAAATTTTAAACGGAGGCAAACCGAACTTAGTTAGATATTACTGGCGCACAATTGGATGTTAGTCATGAACATGATGCTGCGGACCCTAGCAACCCTAATGTAGATTTAAATGTAACATATTCTTCCGTCCCGAATTGAACATATCAGCAATGTTCCGATACTACCACCGTCAGGTGAGTCGACCTCAACCATGCACGTGGAAGGAGTCACAAGCAATGAGCGCAGCTGCAGCAACAACTGCAAGAGGTTGAGGGAACATAAGGCCGCATGTTGGGATATCTATCATAAGATTGAAAATGACGAGAATAAGATAATTGCAGGTAAATGTTTGATTTGTAGAAAAATTTATAATTATAATTCGGCCTAGGGTACCGGTGTATTTTTAAGACATAAAACCATGCATGATAAAAATGGTGATGTGATACCTGAAAAACATAGAGCACAAATGATCCAAAGTCAGTTAGGTGTTGGGGGAGAGTACTTTCGGTATGACCTCGACCGAGTTAGGAGAAATTTTATTAAGTACTGTGTCCAATCTGAAAAATCACTATCAATGACTTGGGACCCTTTTTTTGAGGAATTTGTTAAAGAATCTTTACATCCTCATTTTAAAAAATCTTACCACAAAAGACCAAAGATGAACTATTTAATCTTTTTGGACCAAGCATTCAGAATTATATGATGAATTTAAGTTGTCCAAATATAAGGTGTCTGTAACGTCCGATATTTGGACTGTCGGTAAATATAACCTATCATATTCTTCTGTTACTGCCCATTGGATCTCCGAAGATACCAATTTCGGTGCATGGATTTTAAATAAAAGATTGTTTGCTTTACGCGTCTGGCCTTATCCACACGACGCGAACCACATATTTGAGTACGTGTTAGGGGTCCTAGAGGAATTTCAGATTCGGAATAAGATTTTTGCTGTGGCATTCGATAATGCCGCTAATTGTAATTCCACCATCCGATTTTTAACCAACACTCTCCAATCCATATTGAATGGTGCATTTTTCCACACAAAATGTGCTTGTCATATTCTAAACTTAATTGTAAAAGACGGCATGAAGGTTGTCCCAATTGAGGCATTGCTCGACAAGTACAAGAATGCCCTTCGATATGTTGATTCGAGCGTCTGAAAAAAACAATTATTTGCAGAGTTGTGCGTTCGTATGGTCATTCCCGCCGTTAAGATCCCTTAGGATGTCGAGACCCGTTGGAACAACACGTACTGACTTTTAAAAAAAAAACATTGCATTTGAGACCAGTCTTGGATCATGCGCTAAGCATGAGTGTTCATGGTCAACAGTACCAACTATCATAGGACAAGTGACATACAATGGAGCTACTAGTTCCATTTTTAGAGTGTTTCTATACCGCAACTGTAAGACTTTTCGCATCTTATACACCGACGACGAGTGCACTATCGGAGGAGCTTGTGATCATTTCTGATTGGTACAAAATACAAGTGACGTCTTTGTCTAAGAATTGCATTTTGAGGCATGCACTGTAACCGATTGTGTCTAAGTTTCTTAATTATTGGAAGGATATATCCACTGTCACTATCATTGCAAGTTGTCTTGATCCTAGATAAGTGCTATATTTTTAATTAATAATATTTAATTTCATAAAAATATTTGCATTAATTTAGAAAATAACTAATTTTTTTCCAAAATAGATGGAAGTTGAATGCAACAGCTGAAATGCTTATGACAATTAGGGGAAACATCGGATTGGAGTTACAAAACATGTATGAAGTAAATAGTCTATTTGAAAGTGTACACAGAATATATGAGCTGCGTCATAATGAGGTACATTTTTTTTGTCTCCATATTTAATTAATCTTTAATTATAATTTTTAAATTACAATTATTTCTTTCCATCAATCAGGCTAGGGTGATTTCAGGTGTGTTAACACCATCTAGATCTAATCTGGCAACAAGAGGAAGGGGTACCATTTTTCGTATCCAGCCTATCCCCCGCAGAAACTCTGACACACCTACATTTTCGACCCCGCATGCAAGCAATATAGAGATCCAGCTTTACGCAGCCTCCGTGTTTGACCATGCCAACATAAGTCCTGATGATGAAATTTTCGACATTCTATAATTCTGGCATCAAGTCAAGAGCATGTTCCACATTTTAGCGTCCAAGGCTCAAGATATTTTGTCGTTCTGGTCTCCATAGTAGCTTCTGAATCTTGTTTCAACGTAGCTAACAGGGTCTTAACTAACAAGAGAACTAGATTAGGTCTTGAAACATTTGAGGCCCTGGTTGTACTGAAGGATTGGTTAGATATAGAAAGGAGACTTCATGACAAGTCTTAGATACACGCGATTGAACCAAAAGAAATTGTCGGCACATCGGGTTCTAATCCAAGCAGAACAAGTTAGGAGATGACAGAGCCAGAGGTGACCCAACCCAACGAGGACCAATATCAGTATGGGTTGAATCCGTATATGTAGAACTATGAAAAATATGGATACTCATACAATTAAGATTGATATCATTAAGGAATAAGGTATAAATTTTAATTTTAATGTAAATATTTAGTTTTTAATTTTCATAAATTATACTAACTTATTTTTAAATTTTTAACTCCATCTATATTTCTAACATAGCTAGTCCCAAGCCCGGAAAAAGAGGAGGGAAATTTGAAAAATAAAATATTTTAAAAATATTATTTGAAAATTTTTAAAAATATTTTTCAGATTTTTTTAATTTTTTTGCATTTTTTGCAAAAATTTTATAATTTTTTCCAATTGTTTGTTTATTTTTTTAGCATCAAATAAATTTAAACTTTTTGAATTTTTTTATAATTTTTTAAGATTTTTTCGAATTTTTTACAATTTTTTCCGATTATTCAAGGAAACCGGTGTTGAAAGTGTCTGGTAGCAATTTAGAAATTTTTATGAAACCTTTAGAAATGGTTGTTAGAAAACAACCGTTGTCATATGGCTGCCAAGAAAAAAAAAGAAAAAGAAAGACTTTCAGCACTGGTTCATATAAAAAACCGGTGCTGAATGTGTAGTGCGAAAATCAAAGCAGACACTTTCGGCACCGGTTATTTACTAATAACCGATGCTAAAACTGGTTATTAGTAAATAACCCGTGTTGGAAGTGTACCTTTCAAAAACAACGGGAAAATCAAAACACGTACTTTCGACACCGATCATTTACTAATAATCGGTGCTGAAAGTATCCTTTAGCAACAGTTATTAGTAAATAACCGGTGCTGAATGTGCTTGATTTTGAATTTTTTCCCCCTAAACCCTCTCTCCCTGTCGAGCCAAGGTCATCTTTCCGCACCGGTTCTTTGTTAATAATCGGTGCTGAATGCATTTTACAACCGTTGCCAAATCCTTTTTTTTCTGGTAGTGCACGGTTAAGGCACGTATAGCACGGCGTGTCAACTCGATACAGCACGGTTAAGGCACGTCACGTTTAGTACGGCGTGACGAATCGACACGGCACGTGTAGCACGCCGTGCCTTAACCGTGCCGAGACTTATCGGTGCCGTGTCGTGTTGCGGCACGCCGTGTTTTGACACGATACAGCACGGCACGCACGTATTTAATTCACTAATTATATCTATGTAGTAGGAGCAGAGTCAATTATATATGTGGTTTAAACACTTTTAATTACCTCTACAAGAGAACAATGAATAAGTTAAATCTTCCATTTTTTTCCCGAGAGGAATATAATAAACTGGAATTGAAATACTTATATGCATCTCACTCTACACAAGGTTAACTAGTAAACAAGTACACTCTCATGATCTGTTAGGTATATATATCAACTAGTAAATAAACACGCTCTACTAAGTTTTACACTATTTTTAATATTAGTATATTGTTTTTTCAGGTGTTAGATATATATACAGTGTATATTACAAAATTTTGTTTGCATGATAGAAAATATTAACTATTTTAGAAGCAGTGTAATTAATTAAAATACTATTAGTAACATAAATGTTTGAGAATTATAAATAATTGCATGCAACGAAAAAATGATACATTGTTCCTAATTTACATTTTAAAAGATGAACCGAAATACATAATTTATATTACAATAAAAAAACATAGGTGAAATGTTCATACATGATATTATAGATATTCATAGTTAATTACATATAGATGGACTACAGAATTATATACAGTAGAAAGTAGAGCGCGCTCTGCTGCGTCCTACTACGCCGTGAAGAATTTGTTATTAATTTTTTAGCACATATGAAATAAGATCATTAACTAATTGCATAGGAATATAAATATTTTTTTTGGATGAACAGTAATTATGAGTAGTGATCTCGTTGGAACATTATTTTTCACTACTGTGAATGAACAATAATTTTCTTGAGAATTTCTGTAATGTGAACGGTAATCATAAATAGTATCTTCTTGAGACAGTAATTGTGAACAGTATCTTTTCAAATTACTGTTTCTATCTACAGTAATATTTCTTGAAAATTTATATAATTATAGATATCCACTAATTTACTTATATTTCTTTGGCTTATTAGATGATCAGTTCCTCCCGTGTAGGGACTGTCTCCGGTTGGAATTTAAAGCAGTCTCTCTCAGGTCAGGAAAACATAAACATGGATAGAATCTTAGCATTTTACACTGGAGAGGATACATCTGCATCTCTCCGTTTAATCCTTTATTTATAATCCCCATCACCATCTGCCATCTCCATCTCCCATCAGCCCCATAGGGCGAGCAGTGTTGTAAAACACAGCCGCCAACAAGGCTGATTAGTTGACCGATTAGTTAGAGTTAGTCGGTAAACTATCACGTATAGTATATTCAGAATGTATTTTACTGTTATGAATTAGTTGGCCACCAAAACCGATTAGTTAGCTGTTAAACCAATTAGTTATCCGCCAAACCCAATTAATCGCCCGTCAAATCCAATTAATCACCCGTCAAATCCGATTAATTGTTCAAACTCTAATTTTTATGATTTAAAACTCTATATGAATTGTTGAAGTTATTACATTTTTCATTCAAATTCTGATTTTTATGATCTAAGATTCTATATAAATTAGACTTCATAAATTTTAATTTGACATAAATTTTATCAATTAAACATTGATAAAAATTCTAATAATTTTTTGAATTTGACTGATTAATTTGCATCATATATATTTGAAAGTAATTGATTTTTTTACAATGTAAATTCTTCAAAAATATATATTTGAAAGAGCAATCATTTTACTTTTTGTTTTTTGTTTCTTACTTGATTATGAATTTCCAAAACCTTTCCTCTAACTTAAAAATTAAAAAAAAAATAAGTACTTTTGTATTATATTTTTTTTTGCCTCAAGATGACTAAAATATCATTAATTCAATCATTTAAATTCTATCTGTTATTTCAAAGATAAAATTAGTAAATAAATTATTATCAGTTTTGTAAATAACTTTTTTTGTTTGAATTATTAATATTTATGTATATTAAATACGAATGCCAAATTGTCCATAAAAATCCAATTAATAGGCTGCATGACAATTAATTGCTTGGCGGTACACCCTCCTTCCGTCAGGCGTATTCTGTTTTTTACAACACTAAGAGTAAGCGATCTATGCTTGATTTCTACTATGCTGCGCGGTGCTGCAATCAGTACCGGCTGATTAGGTGGTGGGGAGGTGTTGATGGTAGATAGCACGATTGTCAAGACAAGATGGGTCGTTCGATCATCAAAGAAGGTGATTTTAAATTTATGCATGGCCTCTTTTGTTTTTTGGAAAGAAGTTCGCCCGAGCAAGACCTGGCATACATACTTCGAGCAGCTTTTATTTGGTAATATGATGAAAAGTCTCTCTTGCCTAATTCTTTCTTATGCCCAATTCTATTTCTTATTCTATACGCAATAGAATAAGATCTCCGAAGATATTTGGACTGTCGGTAAATATAACCTATCATATTCTTCTGTTACTGCCCATTGGATCTCCGAAGATACCAATTTCGGTGCATGGATTTTAAATAAAAGATTGTTTGCTTTACGCGTCTGGCCTTATCCACACGACGCGAACCACATATTTGAGTACGTGTTAGGGGTCCTAGAGGAATTTCAGATTCGGAATAAGATTTTTGCTGTGGCATTCGATAATGCCGCTAATTGTAATTCCACCATCCGATTTTTAACCAACACTCTCCAATCCATATTGAATGGTGCATTTTTCCACACAAAATGTGCTTGTCATATTCTAAACTTAATTGTAAAAGACGGCATGAAGGTTGTCCCAATTGAGGCATTGCTCGACAAGTACAAGAATGCCCTTCGATATGTTGATTCGAGCGTCTGAAAAAAACAATTATTTGCAGAGTTGTGCGTTCGTATGGTCATTCCCGCCGTTAAGATCCCTTAGGATGTCGAGACCCGTTGGAACAACACGTACTGACTTTTAAAAAAAAAACATTGCATTTGAGACCAGTCTTGGATCATGCGCTAAGCATGAGTGTTCATGGTCAACAGTACCAACTATCATAGGACAAGTGACATACAATGGAGCTACTAGTTCCATTTTTAGAGTGTTTCTATACCGCAACTGTAAGACTTTTCGCATCTTATACACCGACGACGAGTGCACTATCGGAGGAGCTTGTGATCATTTCTGATTGGTACAAAATACAAGTGACGTCTTTGTCTAAGAATTGCATTTTGAGGCATGCACTGTAACCGATTGTGTCTAAGTTTCTTAATTATTGGAAGGATATATCCACTGTCACTATCATTGCAAGTTGTCTTGATCCTAGATAAGTGCTATATTTTTAATTAATAATATTTAATTTCATAAAAATATTTGCATTAATTTAGAAAATAACTAATTTTTTTCCAAAATAGATGGAAGTTGAATGCAACAGCTGAAATGCTTATGACAATTAGGGGAAACATCGGATTGGAGTTACAAAACATGTATGAAGTAAATAGTCTATTTGAAAGTGTACACAGAATATATGAGCTGCGTCATAATGAGGTACATTTTTTTTGTCTCCATATTTAATTAATCTTTAATTATAATTTTTAAATTACAATTATTTCTTTCCATCAATCAGGCTAGGGTGATTTCAGGTGTGTTAACACCATCTAGATCTAATCTGGCAACAAGAGGAAGGGGTACCATTTTTCGTATCCAGCCTATCCCCCGCAGAAACTCTGACACACCTACATTTTCGACCCCGCATGCAAGCAATATAGAGATCCAGCTTTACGCAGCCTCCGTGTTTGACCATGCCAACATAAGTCCTGATGATGAAATTTTCGACATTCTATAATTCTGGCATCAAGTCAAGAGCATGTTCCACATTTTAGCGTCCAAGGCTCAAGATATTTTGTCGTTCTGGTCTCCATAGTAGCTTCTGAATCTTGTTTCAACGTAGCTAACAGGGTCTTAACTAACAAGAGAACTAGATTAGGTCTTGAAACATTTGAGGCCCTGGTTGTACTGAAGGATTGGTTAGATATAGAAAGGAGACTTCATGACAAGTCTTAGATACACGCGATTGAACCAAAAGAAATTGTCGGCACATCGGGTTCTAATCCAAGCAGAACAAGTTAGGAGATGACAGAGCCAGAGGTGACCCAACCCAACGAGGACCAATATCAGTATGGGTTGAATCCGTATATGTAGAACTATGAAAAATATGGATACTCATACAATTAAGATTGATATCATTAAGGAATAAGGTATAAATTTTAATTTTAATGTAAATATTTAGTTTTTAATTTTCATAAATTATACTAACTTATTTTTAAATTTTTAACTCCATCTATATTTCTAACATAGCTAGTCCCAAGCCCGGAAAAAGAGGAGGGAAATTTGAAAAATAAAATATTTTAAAAATATTATTTGAAAATTTTTAAAAATATTTTTCAGATTTTTTTAATTTTTTTGCATTTTTTGCAAAAATTTTATAATTTTTTCCAATTGTTTGTTTATTTTTTTAGCATCAAATAAATTTAAACTTTTTGAATTTTTTTATAATTTTTTAAGATTTTTTCGAATTTTTTACAATTTTTTCCGATTATTCAAGGAAACCGGTGTTGAAAGTGTCTGGTAGCAATTTAGAAATTTTTATGAAACCTTTAGAAATGGTTGTTAGAAAACAACCGTTGTCATATGGCTGCCAAGAAAAAAAAAGAAAAAGAAAGACTTTCAGCACTGGTTCATATAAAAAACCGGTGCTGAATGTGTAGTGCGAAAATCAAAGCAGACACTTTCGGCACCGGTTATTTACTAATAACCGATGCTAAAACTGGTTATTAGTAAATAACCCGTGTTGGAAGTGTACCTTTCAAAAACAACGGGAAAATCAAAACACGTACTTTCGACACCGATCATTTACTAATAATCGGTGCTGAAAGTATCCTTTAGCAACAGTTATTAGTAAATAACCGGTGCTGAATGTGCTTGATTTTGAATTTTTTCCCCCTAAACCCTCTCTCCCTGTCGAGCCAAGGTCATCTTTCCGCACCGGTTCTTTGTTAATAATCGGTGCTGAATGCATTTTACAACCGTTGCCAAATCCTTTTTTTTCTGGTAGTGCACGGTTAAGGCACGTATAGCACGGCGTGTCAACTCGATACAGCACGGTTAAGGCACGTCACGTTTAGTACGGCGTGACGAATCGACACGGCACGTGTAGCACGCCGTGCCTTAACCGTGCCGAGACTTATCGGTGCCGTGTCGTGTTGCGGCACGCCGTGTTTTGACACGATACAGCACGGCACGCACGTATTTAATTCACTAATTATATCTATGTAGTAGGAGCAGAGTCAATTATATATGTGGTTTAAACACTTTTAATTACCTCTACAAGAGAACAATGAATAAGTTAAATCTTCCATTTTTTTCCCGAGAGGAATATAATAAACTGGAATTGAAATACTTATATGCATCTCACTCTACACAAGGTTAACTAGTAAACAAGTACACTCTCATGATCTGTTAGGTATATATATCAACTAGTAAATAAACACGCTCTACTAAGTTTTACACTATTTTTAATATTAGTATATTGTTTTTTCAGGTGTTAGATATATATACAGTGTATATTACAAAATTTTGTTTGCATGATAGAAAATATTAACTATTTTAGAAGCAGTGTAATTAATTAAAATACTATTAGTAACATAAATGTTTGAGAATTATAAATAATTGCATGCAACGAAAAAATGATACATTGTTCCTAATTTACATTTTAAAAGATGAACCGAAATACATAATTTATATTACAATAAAAAAACATAGGTGAAATGTTCATACATGATATTATAGATATTCATAGTTAATTACATATAGATGGACTACAGAATTATATACAGTAGAAAGTAGAGCGCGCTCTGCTGCGTCCTACTACGCCGTGAAGAATTTGTTATTAATTTTTTAGCACATATGAAATAAGATCATTAACTAATTGCATAGGAATATAAATATTTTTTTTGGATGAACAGTAATTATGAGTAGTGATCTCGTTGGAACATTATTTTTCACTACTGTGAATGAACAATAATTTTCTTGAGAATTTCTGTAATGTGAACGGTAATCATAAATAGTATCTTCTTGAGACAGTAATTGTGAACAGTATCTTTTCAAATTACTGTTTCTATCTACAGTAATATTTCTTGAAAATTTATATAATTATAGATATCCACTAATTTACTTATATTTCTTTGGCTTATTAGATGATCAGTTCCTCCCGTGTAGGGACTGTCTCCGGTTGGAATTTAAAGCAGTCTCTCTCAGGTCAGGAAAACATAAACATGGATAGAATCTTAGCATTTTACACTGGAGAGGATACATCTGCATCTCTCCGTTTAATCCTTTATTTATAATCCCCATCACCATCTGCCATCTCCATCTCCCATCAGCCCCATAGGGCGAGCAGTGTTGTAAAACACAGCCGCCAACAAGGCTGATTAGTTGACCGATTAGTTAGAGTTAGTCGGTAAACTATCACGTATAGTATATTCAGAATGTATTTTACTGTTATGAATTAGTTGGCCACCAAAACCGATTAGTTAGCTGTTAAACCAATTAGTTATCCGCCAAACCCAATTAATCGCCCGTCAAATCCAATTAATCACCCGTCAAATCCGATTAATTGTTCAAACTCTAATTTTTATGATTTAAAACTCTATATGAATTGTTGAAGTTATTACATTTTTCATTCAAATTCTGATTTTTATGATCTAAGATTCTATATAAATTAGACTTCATAAATTTTAATTTGACATAAATTTTATCAATTAAACATTGATAAAAATTCTAATAATTTTTTGAATTTGACTGATTAATTTGCATCATATATATTTGAAAGTAATTGATTTTTTTACAATGTAAATTCTTCAAAAATATATATTTGAAAGAGCAATCATTTTACTTTTTGTTTTTTGTTTCTTACTTGATTATGAATTTCCAAAACCTTTCCTCTAACTTAAAAATTAAAAAAAAAATAAGTACTTTTGTATTATATTTTTTTTTGCCTCAAGATGACTAAAATATCATTAATTCAATCATTTAAATTCTATCTGTTATTTCAAAGATAAAATTAGTAAATAAATTATTATCAGTTTTGTAAATAACTTTTTTTGTTTGAATTATTAATATTTATGTATATTAAATACGAATGCCAAATTGTCCATAAAAATCCAATTAATAGGCTGCATGACAATTAATTGCTTGGCGGTACACCCTCCTTCCGTCAGGCGTATTCTGTTTTTTACAACACTAAGAGTAAGCGATCTATGCTTGATTTCTACTATGCTGCGCGGTGCTGCAATCAGTACCGGCTGATTAGGTGGTGGGGAGGTGTTGATGGTAGATAGCACGATTGTCAAGACAAGATGGGTCGTTCGATCATCAAAGAAGGTGATTTTAAATTTATGCATGGCCTCTTTTGTTTTTTGGAAAGAAGTTCGCCCGAGCAAGACCTGGCATACATACTTCGAGCAGCTTTTATTTGGTAATATGATGAAAAGTCTCTCTTGCCTAATTCTTTCTTATGCCCAATTCTATTTCTTATTCTATACGCTATTTTTTCATCCTTCATCAACGCGTAGTATCTTCATTCATCTGACTTCGGTGGTGAAAGTTGATGTGTATTGGTTACTTTAATTTTTTACGTGGAAGGTGGCAGACTTTGAAAAATTTCAGTGAACATTGAGGAATTCTGCTTAAATAGTTAGGAATTCTGCTTATTTTCATGTTTTTGCAATTAATATTATTTTGCGAATCACATATTTTTTCAATCTTGCACCTTTTTACAGTAATATAAAGGTTGGCCCCTGAATTATCTGGTACACACATTAATCCAAGAATTGAATTATAGATTTGCAAATACAGCTTTTCAGTTTTTCTTTGTATTTTGGTGATATATATGTCGACAGGTGTCGGAAGTTTTGGATTACCGATTGGAAGCCAATCAACATGATTTCATCAGTTTGATACTTTTGCCCAGTACCTACGTTTCTGAATTTATTTCAGCAGCTCATTGTCCAAATAATTTTTCCAGTCAATTAATATTTGTTTAATCATATTAATTTGTCACTTCTGAGTCACAGAGATTAGTTGAATCATTAGCAAGCGCCATTGTTTGTCCCAATTTCCATTTTCATACTTTATTGTGTACTTCATGTTAAAACTTCCATCTTTTTCCAGAGGAATACAATAAACTGAAATTGAAATACCTATGTGTATTTCACTCTATAGAAGGTTAATTAGTAAACAAGTACCCTAGTCTCATGATCTGTTAGGTAAACATACCACATATCCGATAATTTACTTATATTTCTTTGGCTTATTAGAATTGAGATACGTGGAGTAATTAGCAACTTCACTTTGTTTCTGGTATTTCTCTGGGAAAACAATGGAAGTTTTGGTTACTCATTGTCTTCTTGTCCGAGTTACAGATGTTGACCGCCTATAATTAATTAATGATTTCGTGTTTGATTTGTTTGCGGCTCAAAATTAAGTGAAATGATTTATATATAGAACCGCCAATTCCTCCTTTTCTGAAATGTATATATAGGCGCTCCTTGTAACCAAATCTTTTGGTCCTTAGTAACATGCACGATATCATGTAATTGGATCAGTGACTGCAATAGGTGAGATGCAATGATGCT
Organism: x Bolboschoenoplectus mariqueter; assembly: GCA_037678475.1. Taxonomy (NCBI): domain Eukaryota; kingdom Viridiplantae; phylum Streptophyta; class Magnoliopsida; order Poales; family Cyperaceae; genus x Bolboschoenoplectus; species x Bolboschoenoplectus mariqueter. The sequence continues at coordinate 3,173,384 of CM075284.1, forward strand.
AAAAATGAGGTGAGAGCTGTTGAAAAGAGCAATGCTGGCATGATGAGTGATGCCGTTTAGAAGAGGTGCTGGTATTTTCCAAAAAAAATTCAAATTGGTCTCTAAACTTTTCTTTACCTCAAATTGATTTTTGAACTTTAAAAAAAAAATTAAATTGATCTTTGAACTTTTTCAGAAAAATTAAATTGGTATATAAACTTTATATTACAATAAATAAGTCTTTAAAATTTTGAAAGAATGTAAGTTTTAGTTTCTGAATTTTTTCAAAAAATTAAATTGGCCTCTAAACTCTAATTAGCACCTAGATATATTAGTTTTTAGTCCAACCCAACGGTTCGACCGTATTTAACCCAATTTGACTTTCAACTAATTATTTTTATAGCAATAATAAAAAAATATTATAAATAAAGGTATAAATGGGTCAGGTTGTGTTGGGCTGATATTATTTTATTATTTTTTAAATGGGTCAAGTTTGTTTTAGATCACATCGGGTCGGTTCAACTTGACTTGATCAACCCGAGATAAATAAAATTTTTTATATTTGTTTCTGATTCAGTTTAAAAGTTGAAAGACCAACTTATATTGGTATCGGTTTGTTTATTTTTAAGTTGAAGGACCAAATTAATATAAATGAAAATTTAAATACTAATTTGATTTTTTTTAATATAGTTTCAGGAGTGAATTCTCCCTAGTTTATATTTAGTATGGAGATCATTTTTCAAAAAGCAGCATGGATATGATTTGTCATTTGTGAATAATTGTTGTGATTTAAATTTGCAATTTAATTTCCGTTACTGTCCTTGTTCTAGATGTCAAAATTCTTCAGAAGTACAATATAATCTAAAGATAAAGTATATCATACATATAATATAATAGAAGCAACATTCAATTAATAGTATAGATTGTTTTACACACTTGTTTGTCCAAGAAAACAACAAATTGGAAGCCAAAGCCTCCCTCATTCTTCCAGAGAAATATAATAAATTGAAACTTAAAAGTTTAATGTGCATCTGATATACTAATTATTCGAGTGCTATCTGGTAAGATATATTAATTAGGTCACTGACAGGTATTAGAACTCATCATAATTTGGTAGATAAACAGTTTTCTTTTCATGAGAAGATTTTTCACTTTTTCAGCATGAATTTTTTTATTTATTCTTTTGTTGCTGTACGAAGTTACCAATTTTCATGTTGTTTGTACATTGAATTTTGTGATTTAAAACCTCAACGTGAGGTGTTCACGGACTTCTAAAAATATGCTTAAATATTGAGTTAAGTGGGTGTTTGGTTATTCAAATTTATTCTGAAATAAGTTGGAAGAAGGAATCCTCCTGAAGAAAATTGTCATATATAAATAGAATAGGATGGAAGAAGGTTAAGAAAAGTCGGAAGATCTTCATTTTATATTACCAAATGTTATTCATTTTTAATCAATTTTAGTAATTATATTATTTCTCGAATGACAATAAAAGTAAACAATTATTATTTATTATTATAATTATAAATATTGTTAATATAATGTTATAATTTTGTAATAATATTTTTAGTATCTCTCTGAAATAAAAAAAATTATAAGCCTATATATATACTGTTAATATATCAACAAAAATGAAAAGTAATAACTTTCATTATTAGTATTGTTATTAATATTATTATAATAAATTATGACAATTATTACCCTCTTGTTATCGTTTTTATTATATTGGTATAATTGCTGGAATTTTAATTTTAGGATATTGTTGAATAATATGTCATAATAATAATAAATATAAATAATAATATAATTTATTTTCATAATATAATAATAAGTTACATTATATTTCATATTATTATTACTACTATTATTTTCCTTAATGTAATTTTAATCATCACAACAAATTTATATGAAAACTATAATTATTTCTTGCAATCTTTTTTTAACAATCAACATGGTCTTCTTCCAAATTAAGAATACCAAATAATCCTACAGAAAAGTTCTTCCATAAGGGTTTTTTCTTTCACCTAATTTCAGAAGAAAGGAGTATGAAAAGGAGGAGCCTAAATGTTTATTTTAAGCTCTATTTACTATTATTTGGATAGGAGGACAAAATAATCATGTTGGACAGTCTAATATATAGTATTTACTTGCAATTAATGATTTTAACATATCGAGAAATACTGCATAAATTAACATAGAAAACTTGATTGGAGTACTCGTAGACGAATCAGATGCCATGCTTGAAATACAGTAATATGGTTTTCCAATGTGTGGAGAGCAGAGAGCAGGAGAGGGTTTAATTATGTTGAAACTTATATGTCAGAGTCAACTTAATTTTAATTTAATAACAAAAATAGTATGTTTTATATAAGAAATCACAAGTTTTAAATCAAAATGAGAGATTTCACTTTTCATGTTTATTTCAAAAAATTATTATATGTTACTGTGGGTGCACAGAGGTGTCCAGGGTAATGGCTATACCTAAGTAATTAGTGGAACATATATTATATATGAAGAAATATATGCAGAGTGCACTCCAAAAACTTAGCAGTCCATGTCGACGAAGTTCTTCTGGATGGTGAGGAGAAATAATATGCAAAATTGAATAAATATTTGGACATTATACGCTTGTTTCCTAGAAGACATAGGTGGGAGGTGATAGTTTTTGGTTGCCTATGGGCTATGGGGGTAGGTACTCTCACCTTGGGCAGTGGCGGACTTACGAGTAAATGTGGTCAATTGTACATTTTTTTAATTGGCACAATTTCATATATCTCCCTTACAAACTTTAAAATTGCGTATTTCTCCTTCTAAATTTTATAATATCATATTTACCCTCTCAAATTATTAAAACTCTCATATTTACTGACTCTATAATATGCTTTAATGCTTGAAAAATTATTATTCGAATGAGTAAAGGATAGAAGACAAGGGTGTAATAGTCATAAAATATTAATTGTGATATTAATTTTAGTTATAGCATATTTAATCAGGGTTGTTGGATATATTTGATATATCTCTGATTTAAAATACTTAATTTCTATTTTCCTTTGATAAGCAATGAAGAGAAGTGACCTTTTGTTTGGGTCACTACATTAACAAATAACATAATAAATGGCTTGTTAAATTATAATTTTCAAGACCAGAATGTGCATGACAAGTAAATGGTGAATTATTATTATCCTTATTATTATAATGAGAGTAATTCTGACGTATTTTTAACTTTTATAATGCATTCAATTCTTACGGTATATCTTTTTCAAAAATATTGTTCAAATTAAAAAATTAAAAATGTATTTTCTAATTACTTAGATAAAATATATATCAATTTTGAGTCAATTTAGAATTGATATTAGTCATTCATTATAAAATTATTAAAACCCATTCGTTAAAATTTTGAAACTGTCAGATGAAAGATAAAATCTCTTTCAAATAAACCCAAATTTAGTACATATTATATATAAATAGTTACAAACAGATCTACAATTTCAGTTTTTTAATTTGAGCAATGTTTCTGAAAAATATGTACCATAAAAATTGAATATATCATAAAAATTAGATGTATATCGTTGTTATTATTAATTAATATAAGTTTTACCCATTTTCATTCCACCAACCCAGTTTTAGCGATCACAACTACCTTATCTTTTGTTCAGGGAAACCGAAACTTGGAACTTAGCAGTATTTTTTTTGAATGGAATTGGAAAATAACTCCTGAGACGGAGACAAATTGGAGAATTTTGGAGATTAACAAAACTGTGATGGAAGCTTTGTGCAGAAATTTGACTGGAAAGATGTATTTACATCGGAGAATTTTGGGACAAGTGAAAGGACCCACAAGATTTCGCCATCGGTTTTTCTTTTGAATATTGGAAATAATTGTAGCACTTAGTTCTTCAATTCTAATATAAATACCCTTGATGTCATTCACTAATTCATCACTCCATCAACTCCTAGCAAACCAGTTCAATTTCTCTTCAACTTTTATATACATAATTTCTTTGTTTCTGTGGAACACCTACCACATTAGATATTTACTTCAATTATGTAAGTTACTGTTCTTGTGTAGTTGGGTTAATTATAATAATGCTATTACTGTATGATATATACAAATTATAAATTCTGGTAAATATTCCATTCTGTTTATATGTACATGAAGGGATATATACCATATTTAGGGGAGTTGCCAACAATATATACGAATTTTGGGTTTCCAAATTAACTTATTTTTCTTGCTTTTCCCAATCAATACATATAAGAAATTGCTTTAGTCTTGTAGTCATATCATCTGGAAGCATATTAATTTCTGAGTGACAATAAAGGGAATTGTATTGGTAGTAGAGAAACCGCTTCTCCGTTCATTAATTCTAAGAAAGTTACCATTTTGTTGTCACATGAAATGAAATCTATAGGTGATTATTATTATTATTATTATTATAGTTGTTGTTGTTGTTGTTGTTGTTGTTATTATTATTGTTGTAGTTATTATTATTATTATTGCAGTTTTCTTCCATGTCTTAATCTTAGCATCCTTAAAACTTGTTTTTGAAACAAGTACATAATAATTCATTGAATATCTAGGCGTCATTTAGTTGCTGGTCCCAAAAGTTGTATGGTATCAACTTAAGCAATTTAAGAGTAAATTATTCTGTATCTGTTATAACTTACAAGTAACAAATATGACATATATATGTAGGCCATCAGAATTTCTGATAGTTTATCTGATTTCATTCTATAAACGTACAACGTCTTCATATGGGGCCCACAGAATTTGTTAAAACTTTTATTGTTATCATTTGGCAATAATTTCTGTAAATAATAAAATAATCAATTTGCATTAGGGACTCTTAGATTGCTTCTTCATGAATTCATGCAGTTAAAAGATAATTAACCAAAAACTAAATTATTCTTTTATGTTGCTAAAATGTCAGAGGAGAAGCAAAATGGAAGCCATCAATCAGATACGTCAGGCACAACGGTCACAAGGAACAGCTGCAGTGCTCGCAATCGGCACTGTTACACCGCCTAACTTCATTCGCCAATCTGAATATGCCGATTACTATTTTCGCGTTACCAAGAGCGAGCACCTTAAGGAACTCAAGCAGGAGTTCCAGACTATCTGTAAGAACTCCAAATATATATACATATGCATGCACTGGTGCACTTATAGATTTCTCATATGAATAAATATTTCCAACCATTAACATCAAAGCAGTTGGTGAATTCAATGCAAACAAGAATGGTTTCATTTTTCATGTGTTAATCTTACATGAAAAGTTCCTTGAGCTAAGATATAGATGCCTATCTGAGAAATCGATCAAATTTAGCATTATGCAAGCAGAAATATTTCTGGGGAAATTAAGTTACTTATTGATTTGTATACTTAAATTCTTTGTAGGTGACGAGACGGAAATTCAGAAGCGTCACTTTCACTTGACAGAGGAAATGCTTGAGAAGCACCCTAAGATAGCCTCGCATAAGGATCAGGAATCACTCGATGCGAGACAGGACATTGTGTTGAGTGCGGTGCCAAGGCTCGGTGCCGAGGCAGCGGAGAAAGCCATCAAAGAGTGGGGACAGCCGAAGTCGAAGATCACCCACCTAATTTTCCACACCACGACAGGCAGCATCGACATGCCTGGTGCCGATCGCCAGATGTTGAGGCTTTTAGATCTCCCTTCCTCTGTCAAACGGTCAATGATGTACCACCAGAACTGCTCCGGTGGTGGCACAGTTCTCCGGCTTGCCAAGGATATAGCTGAGAACACCCGAGGCACCCGTGTCCTTGTTATCTGCTCTGAAATCTCATTGACGGCCTTTCGTGGGCCATCTGAGGCTCACATGGACACTCTCATACCTCAAGCAATTTTTGCTGACGGTGCTGCAGCTGTTATCGTGGGGGCTGAGCCAGATCTGTCAGTTGAGCGCCCGCTTTATGAAATAATTTCAGCTCGTCAAACCATTCTTCCTGGCACAGAAGATGAATTCATTGGCCACATTAGGCAAGACGGCATCACGTTGCAAATGTCACCTTCCATGCCCGAGCTTGTCTCGAGCGGCCTTGCCAATACACTCTCAGAGACAATTGGACCACTTGGGATCATTTCCAATTGGAATTCAGCCTTTTGGGCAGTAAATCCCTGTTTGCCGACTATCCTAAAACACATGGAGGCTGAGTTGGCTCTAGAGAAAGAGAAACTGAAGGTGACGAGGCACGTGCTTGCCGAGTATGGAAACATGATGAGTTCGACCATATTTTTCATGCTAGATGAAATGAGGAAACGTTCGGCTGGTGAAGGGAAGGCGACTTTTGGAGGCGGAATGGAATACGGGGTTCTTTTGGGGTTCGGGGCTGGAATCACCTTGGAAACGACCGTCTTACGCGCCAACACAAGCACCTCTTCTGAAGTAGACGACGATGATGTCTGGACCATCTAATTATGTAGACTAGCTAGTGTGTTCTTGAATAAGCTCATCTGATGCAATGAGCTCCCTATTCACAAAGTGATGCCTATATATGAAGTAATTTGTACTTTAATTGACATGTGTGTACTTGTGTTTGAACTTGTTTTGCAGTTTTGGTAAAAAGAAATAAAGAAGAACATGCCGTTTCATTTCTAAATCTTTCAAATTAATATTACTTATTCTGTGATCCAAAAGATATCTATATTCTATTCCATTTAGCACAAAAAGAAAACATAGCTTCGCTTTACAATCGCTCTTGTGATTTTGTTTTCCTTCTTTCCTTTGTTGTCCTTTTATTATTTTTTTTGTGGATGAATCTGATTCTTCATTTGGCAAGGTCAATAACTTACACATCAGCTTGCCAAAATTCATGAAATCACAAAAAAGGAAGGGGGAAGAAGTACAATCCTTATTACAAGTGGATCCCCATTTCTCCTTGGAAGCACAAGCACTAGGACACTCAGAAAAACACCACACATCTCTATATATACTAATTGAGTTCCAGCCGCAGACGGCAATTCAGTTTCTTGTATCAATCTTCTCCCACCATTTCTAAAACACAATCCTCTCCAGTTATTCAATGAGGCATCCTGAGAGCCGTCAGATCAAGATCTGATCCCTATAAGGGGTCCAGCACTAGCAACGGCACACGTACTTGATTCAAACAATCGAAGCACAATTGAAATCAAAGTACATAATTACATATATATGTGGGTTGACTGGGTCAAGTATTCTTCAAAAATTAATTTCATTAGAGAAACCTGTTTAATTAGCACTTGAGTTGGAGATAGACAGCGGGTACTTGGGTTCATTTGAGTAGTCAAAAACGATATAGTCGTGAGACGACAAGGACTTCCCTGCCTCCATTCCTATGATCTATCTCAGGCAAGGTGTAATCTTTGTGACGTTCAGATTTCTCAGAAACTTTTTCCACCATAGGTTCCTTACTTAAGACCAATTAAATATTAATTGAACAAAGCCGACACACAACTGCAACGATGATGGAGACTTTTGTCGCCGTTATCAACAGGAAATGAACCAAAGGAGGACGACAGGAAATTTTTCAAATTAATGTTGAGGAGAGATCACTTGATAATGTTATTTTGATAATCTTTATAATGGATTCTTTAAAATTTTTTGAAATAGATTCCTAAAGAATAGAAACAGATTTATAAACAAAAAGAATTATAGATTGATTGTATTTCAAATTTCATTCTACTTTTGAGTGTTATTTGATATTTCATCAAAGACTATAAAAAATACATGATATTTTCAACGGTTCATAGTTAATAATTTTTTATGAAAATATCATATGAGACTTAAATTGTATGAAATTCGAAACATATTTAAACTTCAAGTTCAATGATGATTATATTTTTTTTTCTATTTTTAAGATTCTTGATAAAATATTAAATGACACTTTAATTGTGTGTCTGATAAATTGGTATAACATACTAGATATTTATATGATTTTAGCAATGGAATTGGTAACCCATCGAGGTTGATTACTTTTCTAAAAAAAAAAAGATTTTTCAAATTTTTTTTGACAACCCATTATCAATATTAACAAAATAACCATTATTATTAAGTGATCCCTCTTCTTTAAAATTTTTAATAGTTTGAATAAAGTTTGAGGAAAGAGAATTCTTAGACATTGAGGAATCTCTGTTTTCATTTCGGTGGAGAACTCTCGCCATTCACCATGAAAAGTACATATGAGAGTTATTGTGTGTAACAAAACCGGGATGGATATCCTTTTTCACCCCCAACTTTTCTTTAAGCTGAGAGAGAAAAGTGATATAGAGAAATACTACATATGCCAAGTTTTAAAACATGGTACCATCTCCCGTCTCACTTATTTTTCCTATTTTTGTTAGGAAAAAATACGTATATTCTATTTTCCTGTATTTCTAAATTTATTTATTATTTCCGTAAAATTTTTAATTATAATAATGCAATTGGCCGAGAGTCACAAGCTTTAAACCAATAATTTATTCCTGCACATTTATTGTTCCTAATTTGTCCTTCTAATCTCATCATATATTAACTATATATAACAAAGCAACATCTTGGTTGAAATTTAGTCACAATATATAGTCAATTTCAAGTGACATTACATGTGAGTGATTGATACATATACCATCATAATTGTATTAATTAATTTATTAGTTATGTCATTATGATGATGGATCATCCTTCTTTAACTAACTAATTATTTCAATATTGCTTGAAGTCGTGCCACAAGGGTTTTTCTCTCTAAATTCTTCATTTATGTCTGTGTGTGTAGTCACAGCATGGCAAAGGGGGTCGGTTGATGGTGTGGACCTATATCTATATGAGGTGAGTGCATGCGTTACCAAAGACTCTTAGCATTATCACTATCAAAATTCGAAAGTACAAGCAAACTTTGTTTTTACTAGAAAAAGACTAATTGGCCTTTGTTTTCTTATATGGGGCCCGCGAGTTACCGAATTATGTTGTTTAGTAGTACTCATAATTAAATCACAGAGCAAGACACTTTTGTAAATGAAAAAAGAAGATGGCACCGATTTCAATATTTTTTATTGAAAATAATGGTTTTTTGAAACGCGACAGGGAGGGAGCACTTCAATATAGAAAAATATAAATTGTCCTTAATATTGTCATTCATAGATTAATAATAGAAGACGAAATACATTTTAGAATAATAACAATATCACGGTCAGTATAATATAATTTAATTATTTATTTTAATTTATTATAGTTTATTTTATTTTATTTTTTAGTTATCCGAATTTATAAAAATTATGGAATCTCTCTTCAATTGTGTGAACTAGCGATTTCAACTGTACCCCATAATGTTCGCTTTTTAGATTTTGAGAAATTGCTCTTCTATTTTTTTTATAAAACAGACAAAGTCTGTCATTTTCCATTTATTTTTGAAAAATCATTGTTTTTAAAAAAAATAAAATATGAAAAATACTGAACCCTAACCCATTGTTTTCCAAGCCCTCAAAATAACCAAAATAGTAAGTTCACCCCACTTAAAGTAAACAAAACCAACAATGTTTATAATTCAATAGAGACGGCAACAAGTAACAATAAAACAACAAAACGATCAATCTTGCACTGGTTGCACCCGTGCCACATCTCTGACATCATCAAGATCCACCAAAACAATATTATTGCAGTACGGATATTCCAGTTCACTGCAAATCCTTGTCCACGACATAAATTGTTATAACACATTAGAATAAAAAGTATTAAATGAAAAACTAGCATGATCCTGAAAAATAAACTTATTTCTAAGTAACAAAACCTACCAAGTCATAACAATAATAGGGGATTCAACATAACTCATATTAGTTTCACCAAGGATCAAAGTACAATTCCATAACTCAGAAAAGAATTAAGAGATAAAAAGATGCCATTATTGTTAAACCGACTAAACCTATTGCAAAACTGAAAGATAATAGGACAATCAACAAACAAATGATTAATTATTTCAACTGCATCAAAAAATACACAATCCAATGAACCAACCCAGCCTCTAGAACACAAATTATCTTTAGTCTAATTTCTCCCTTCCAATACCAACAAGATAAATACCTTAATTTTCAAAGACAAGTTTAGCTTCCAAACAGAACCAGTCAAATATGGGGCTTGGGGCTTGGGGATGGGACATGGGGCTCGGGGCTCGGGGCTGGGGCTCAAGGCTCGGGGTTTCGGGTTAGGACTTAGGGGTTAGGAGTTTCGAGTTTCGGGTTTTGATTTGGGGTTTGGGGTTGGGGATTTAGGGTTTGGGGTTGGGGGTTGGGGGTTGGGAGTTTGGGGTTTGGGGTTTCGGATTTGGGGTTGGGGGTTGGGGGTTTGGGGTTTAGGATTTGTTTATTACCATCGCGGATCTCCTGTAACAAATGAAGTCTCAGAAGAAAATAAATCTAAATTCATTATACTTGATTATTATTGTTGAGAGTTAAGTTTAAAAAGGCAATTATGTTAGAGAGAAATTATATAATAGATTAAGGACCTATTTGTAAGATGTGGACTCTATATATAGAAGTCTTAAGTGAATTAATGAACTTAACTTTTTTCTCAAAATCATCTTTGATACCAGAGCTAAACCCTGGACCAAAACCCTTCGCTACAGTACCCGCTCCGCCGCTATTGTACTGCATCGCTGCTACAGTACTGCGCCGCCGCTATTGCGCTGCATCGCTGCTACAGCACGGACAATTAATTATACATTAATGTTTAGATAGTCCACACATTCTAAATAAATTGTCAGCTATATTTAAATAAATATTAATTTAATAACACTCTCTTTCCATGATTGTTATTTATATGATAAGTTTAGCCGTTTATTATTAGAGAAAATATTTCTCTTCCCAGAGTTTCATCCTTCAATTTGTCCCTATCGCATTTTTTATTTGAGTTGGCCCACATGATTTTTGTCATTTTTTCTTTATGAAAGTTTCTATCTCCATATAAACACTTAAATAGTATATTTGACTTGTGTCCTATACATTTTTATTTTTTCGAGATTTTTTCTCTTTGTTATACCATGCATTTTTGTTTTGACACCACTCTTATTGAAAAACATAATTAATTAGTGACGCATCTTTTTCTCCATCTACAGATAGATACTAGTTTAGCTGTAGTTGGCATCTCCTTGTTTAATTTTCAGTCCGAAATAATATATATTCTTATATTTTGCTTGATGTACAGTTATTTCCCATGATCCATTAATCCATAGCTGGCCAGCTTATGGACAACCTGGCGAACCATACACCAGACGCTGCAATAATAGAAACCATTGCCCACTGCCTCCTGAAACAAAGCCATAGAAGGTTAATTCATGGTTGGCCATGAAAGAGTTGAAGACCAAGGGAGGAATTTATCTATCCAAATAAGCTTTTAAGTGAAAGTATACAGTTAGTAAGGGGAAATAAAGACAGGGATCTCCAAATTAATGTCTATACATGTCTCTCTACCATGTTGAAAATTGAGTTGTGAAATTAATCCTTGCTATATATTACCGATGGAAATAATCCAATATATGTGAACTAGATAATTTATTTTCTTCATGATGACTTGACAGTTTATCATTGAATATGATTTATTAACTTTGCTCCAATTGACTTTTAATTTGAAAAACGGAGTAATTCTAGAACATACCAAACTTTTATGGTATATGATCAATTTATTACTGTACATATTTCTAAAATATTATTGAGAACGAACATTTGATCTAATGATAAAAATGCTTTTTGTGTGGGAGGTCACAGGTTCGAAATATAGATGGAGGTTTTTTATAGACATTTAAATTTAAGTGACTTCGACATGCATCTTTATCTCAAAAAAATATATATTATTCAAATAAAAAAAATAATATAGTAGATATGTTCTCAAAAATTTAGAAATGACACATATAAAATTTGAAACAATTTGAAAGGTATTTAGCCTTTAATCAAATGATTAAAGATTTTTAAAAGTGAGGTTTTAATGATTTTATGACAAATAATAATTGAATTTTTTTTTTTGATAAAAAGATGAGAGTCATGCTCTCAAATTTTATAACAATTGAAATTTGAAATTGACTCCAATTTGATACACACCAAATCTAATTAAATAATAGACAATACATCTACAATTTTAGTTTTGATTTGAATTATAGTTTTGAAATATATGTACCATGAGAATTTGATATACTATAAAATTTGGATATATGTTAAATTATCCTTTTTAAGATATAAATAAATGTGCAAAATGTTAAATACATAATAAAATTAGATAAATGGAGTCACAATGAAGGACGACAGATCCAATATATACATAAAACAGAATGCTCAGTAATTATCAACATAAATTCAATATTCTGTTCTTTTAAAATCCATTAATCTTGTGTGAACTTAAAATCCAATTATTAATGGTGGTTCTCCGGTAATTTTGATACTATCAAATCATTAAATGTTAATCACATTTCGTTAGCCTGTTCCGAAATACTGTGCACCAATACTTTCAAGGGGAAGGCCTCAATGATCAATACAAAGCACACTGGGTGGGACCAGGAGGGAAGTGCACTGTGACATCAAGTTACCAGCTATTGGTGACATGGGTATCATGGGAAAACAAAGAATTGCAGAATAAAATTTTTGGCAACTTGAAAATAAGATAAGTTGATCAGTGGATTTAGTTGAAACACAGGCAACATTTTTTATGCCCTGGTTTGTGACAAAACAAAACCGTTCATGGCGCTTAGTTAACACTTATATTTATTTTTTAATAGAATTTTTATATTATAATATTTTTTATTAAATACTTTTCATTATTTTCATTAACTCTTTTAGTTATCCTTTTATCTATTTTAAAATATTTTAATGAAGAAAATATTTATTTCATTTACGTAACATTAATAATATGTTAATAAAAAATTAATAATGATATCAAGCATTTAAAAAAATGAAAATTTCATAATATTTTTCCCAGTATCACTGAACAATCTTCTATATTTTCATAATCATTCTCATGAATTTCTATATCGATTCTCACAAATTGATTTGTGAGTTTCTATATATGTGAAATTTCAATCTCGCAAAATTTTGTGACAACAGAACATGTTCTCAAATTGTAAAATATTCGAACATGCTTTATGTGTTGTTACTAAGAATGAAGAAATTTCATGAACACAATGAGACAAAATATGGACTATCAGTATATGGAAATTTTAGAGAAAAAAGGCGTGATCGACAAATCTGCAGAAAGAAAAGCAGTATGAATTTTTTGAACAGAAAAGTCATTCCAGTCCTAAGTCACGATCGATCAAAATTGTAAACATTCTTGGATAGAGGGTAAACATTCTTGGATAGAGGGTTCTTATTGTCCTTACAAAATAAGAAGTACTCACAAGTACTGTTAACTAGTGAGAGGTTATTTTGTGAGTATGTGGATTTTTCTCATCAATTTTAGATTTTGCTGGGGCGTTAAAGATGGAACCATGGATTACTTCGGGATTGAAATAATTTCCTTTGGGATCCGAACTAATTTGCATTTTCTTGAAACCATTTACATTCAAAATAAGACATCAAACTCTAATTGCAAACCTTTAAAAATCTGTAAAACACTTTTTGCCTAAAAGCTCCAAATAAATTTGGGGGCATGACCACATCTTTTTCTCAAATAAAAAGCTCCAATATGTAACATGTACAAGTACAAGTAACAAATGCCAACCAATCCTTTGCCCCCTATCCGAAGGAAAGACGGTCATCTTCAGTTAACTAATCCTCCAAAAATTAAAAAGATCTAGACTTGTTCATATATAGACAAAATCAATGAACATCACTTGAACCTAAAACCAGCAGAAGAAGGTCGAGATCGTAGGGAAGAAATACAAATGAACTATATATTAAAGGAAAATTTTAATATTTCATAGGTAATTATCAGATTTGCATTTCAACAAATATATGTTGTACTTAATTATCTGTTTGAAACACAGGAGAATGTATAAGAGATAAGCCACGATAGAGTGACTTTCAGAAATAAAAAGACATAAATACTAGCCTATACACAAATGCTTAAAGAGTAGAAAAGAAAAGATGAGAATAGTAGAAAAAGATGATGGGATGAGTTTGAAATTTAGAATTCTCTAGGGTGGAAACCAGCTGCGAATTTTAGATATGATCTCAGATGTGATTCTGGCTGGCGATTTTGTTTCCTCTCTAAATAGTCTTGCACACCTTTCGCGCCAGATTACAAAAATTGTCACTAGTTGCAACCTTCTCCATATCGAAAGGTGTGAATGCTGAGACAGGAAGAGCAATGCTTCTACAGAGATGAAGCTATTGTACCGCTGCATAATTGGCTGGTACGCTAGACGTAGCAGATCTTTGATATGCGTTGTGAATGCACAGGTGTTGAATAATATGTGATCTACTGTCTGTTGTTCATGTCTGCAGAGATAGCATATGTTGACCATGTGCCACCCTCTTTTTGATATAATTGAGTCTTTCCATAAACCAGTGGCATATAGATTTTACTGATTTAGAAATCAAATACATTTATTCATGTAATCTCAATGATTTATATATATAATATGTATGTTCTTTGTTCCTTGAGTTTTCTTACTTTATTGATTTTTTGAGTTGAGAATTTGAAATATAAACTTTAATAATAGAACATAAAAATTATTCTAAATAATATTCCTGACTTTAATAATTAGAGAAGAACACCAATAGACAAATAAAAGTCAGTGTATGGATTAATGTGATGATTATATTTTGCAAACTAAGTGATAATCATTATCAGTTTAATCACACAGCTGTATGTTGGAGAACATGATATTAGACATGACCCTAAGATGAAACATCATAATAATTATTTCAATGCGATTTGACGTGAAATATAGGTCATAACACGCAAATACTAGTCCAAAAACACTCGTAAACATTAAATAAACAATTTTTGTGGCTTATTTATGCATTTGGACGATATTTGAATGAGAAATGAGGCCAAATTGGTTGAAAATGTGCATAAACATGCTCAAATCTGTTTTTAAAAGTATTTTAATGCGATTTGAAGTGAAATTGGGTCATAATTGTCAAATAACCCTCCAAAAACATCCATAAACATTAAAAAAATATAATCGGTGCCTTATTTATGTATTTGTACGATATTTGAATTAGAAATTAGATCAAGTTAGATAAAAATGTGCATAAACATATTCACATTCGTTTTTAAAGCATTTTAATGTGATTTAACGTGAAATATAGGTAATAACATGCAAATTTCACTCCAAAAATACTCATAAACATTATATAAATATAATTGGTAGTTTATTTTTGCATTTAGACGATATTTGATTTTGAAATGAGGCCAAATTGGTTAATGATGTACATGCTCAAATGTGTTTTTAAAACATGTTAATGCTAATTGAAGTGAAATATGAGTGATAACATGCAAATACCGGTACTAAAACACTCATAAACAATAAACAAATTTTTTGGCGGCTTATTTGTATATTTGTACGATATTTGAATAAGAAATGAGGTCAAGTTAGATAAAAATGTGTATAAACATGTTCACATTCGTTTTTAAAGCATTTTAATGCGATTTGACATGAAATATAGGTCATAACATGCAAATACCAAACCAAAAACACTCGTAAACAATGAATAAACATAATTAGTGGCTTATTTGTGCATTTGGACTATATTTGAATGAAAAATGAGGCCAAAATGGTTAAAAATGTGCATAAAAAACTCAAATGCGTTTTTAAAGCATTTTAATGCGATTTAAAGTGAAATTTGGGTCATAACTGTCAAATTTCCCTTTGAAAATACTCATAAACATTAAATAAATATAATTAGTGCGTTATTTGTGTATTTGTATGATTTTTGAATGAGAGGTATGTTTGCTGTTTAAAAGTTGCCAGAAAAATACACAAATTAAATTGCATGAAATTAATGATATAATTTCATGTGATTTTTATACCAAAGATTTGAAATTATGAAATTATGTTCAATTTCATAAAATTATTTCTTGAAATTAAAGAAACAATTTCATGAAATAGCCATGTCAAATATTAAATCATGAAATTATGTCCAATCTCATGATTTATTAAATCCCAAAATTATTTCTTGAAATTAAAAAATAATTTAATGAAATAATCATACCAAACCCCCTTCAAAAAATATATACATATGTGTGCAAAAAAAATCTATGCACAAAACCCTAATTATATGAAATCAAGAAACAATTTCATATAATTAAACATGCCAAATCCAAAAATCATGAATTTCATTCATAAAAAATGCCCCAAATATTATCCCTTGGAATTAAAAAATGATTCTTTGGGATAATCATGCCAAAATATTAATTGTATAAGATTAATATGCCTAATCATATACAATTAATGATTTAAGTGAAATTAATGCCTAATTTCACACCCAAAAGTACCAAAAATATTACCCAAAATAACAGAATCATGAAATATATTTTCTGTGATTTTTCAGTAATTTTTCATGGATTTTTTTTCATGAAGAATAAAATAAAATGAAAAAAATATAAAGAAAATACCAAAAATCAGAATTGGAGATAGTTCTGGGTGCAATTTGGGGGATGTGCAACACTCTGGGTGCAATCTGGGGAGCTCAAACACGACTTCTGCCTTGGGACCCGCCTGTCATACACACAAAGTGTTAAAGGCGCTTTGCGTGGACCCAGTACACATGCACCATACCACTGACAATACGCTTTGGTGCACAAGGACCAAGCCCACAGCCCAACCCTCAGTTTTTCACTTGGGCTGTGTCTCATTAAACCTGACGACTGGGCCCCTCTCCTTCAGTCTCACTGCCAAGGGGGCCCAGCGCCCAGAGTTATTTTGGCCAGCGAAAAGAAAAGAAGGGAAAGAAAGGTGAGCGCGGTGCAAGCGCTCCCTCCCTCTGACAAGCCCGAAACTAAAGCACGGTTCACGTGCACCCAACCCAAGCGAGAGAAACCTTTTGAATTTCTCTCTCTCTCCCTCCTTTCCTCCTCCTCGAGCTCCAGAGCTCAGTGGAGCTTCGAAAATGGAGTCTAGGTGTACAACGCGAGTTGGCTTAAACCATTTTTAGGGACTTAATCTACAGCTTAAGGGGAATTCAATGCCACAAACAGCATTGAAAATAGTAAACTAAACAAGGAGAAAATCGAAGGAGAAAGTACCTCGACCTTGAAGGTGACAGGGCAATTGGGAGCTCGAGAGGCCAAGCCAACACCTGGGGGAGCTCCGAGATGCTTCCACGACGCTGCCTGAAGTGTCAATTTGGAGTGAAAAGCACTCAATTGACAGGTGCACCACTTGGCACTCAAGTCTGATCTGGGGGTGGTCAATTGGCACAACTCAGCACTTAAGCAGCCAAATTGACACGTTGGGCACACTCAGTGACACCTTGGTGACATGTCAAGCGCCAGCAAGGCCAAGGAATATTCGGGATATGCTCACACCCGAAAGGCATGACACACTGACCTAAGGAAGAAGACAAAGCCAACGGCTCTTTCTCTCTCCCCAGGACTGTGTCAGGGACACGTGTAGGCACCTCAATGGAGAGCTCTGAGCGCCAGTTAGCTGGAGGAATCTTCCAAGGACAAGCCTCAGGCCAGCACAGGCCTGGCTGGCTCAATCCTGGCCACTTGATCAAACCAAGGGCTGGGATGATGCCAGCTCAGCCCTGAGGCTTAAACCATGCCCTCTGGGCTATAAATAGACCCCCAGTAAAGAAGAAGAAAGAAGAGAGAGCAACATAGCTGAAACTCTGCCAAAATCAAAACTCCACCCAATTTCCACAAAAAGAAAGCTTAGCTGAGAAGAGATCAAGCTCTGAATAGCTAGGTAAGGGATAGAAGAGCCAAGCCTTGAGCTTGGCTCAGTCCCAATTGAGCTCAAGGAGCCAGTCTCACCTTGCTGGGTGAGATGGCTAGCCTCTAGCTAGGGAGGTGCACATGTGCCTCCCTCCTTCCAGAGCTCAATTGGTGGCTGAGCTTGAGTCTCAGGAGCTCACATGGTGAGTTCACCATGGAATTTGACAGTATACTCTAACCAATTGGCACATGCCAATCTAGTTTCATGGGGATGGGCACATGTTCATCCCCTTTCTCTCTCAAGCTCTGTGCACATGTGCAGTAGCTATGTAAAGCTCAATAATGGCTTTATACAAGCTGTTATGCTGTCAAAATTCCATGGAAAAACAAAATCCCATGTTTTATATGAGTATTGTATTTCAATTTGTTATAATATACGATATTTTGGTACAAATTGGTTTTATTTTCCTTTTAGTTCTTTCCTTCATGTTCTCTGATGTGCTTAATAGCTCAAGTTCATAATTGAGCAATGGAAAAGCAATAAACATCAATACTGGTTTGAGTCCAGTGAATTCCTGTTTCTGGCCAGCTGAGAGATCAATCCATATCTCTCAGCTTGGTTGTTAATTTCTTATGAAATTTCACAGTCATGTAGATTAGGTTTATATCAACTTACCACATAAATTTTATAATTTTTGGAATTTTCTGTGAATTGTTATGAATTTTACAATCTCATCTGTCAAAAACTCCAAAAAAGTCAACTTTGGGTCAAACTGAGAAGTTCATTCTTCTTTTGATTCAAAAAATCCAGATTTTCTTGATTAATTCACCTTTATGACACCTCATGTGATGTTTTAAAGGGTTTAGAATAATTAAACCAGGCTTTAATCCATAGGTTAAGCCAAATTTGATTTTTAACATATCTGAAAGGGCATTTTTGTCCATTCTGGTGAAAATACAAGAAACATGCTTTCTGATTATTCAATTTGCTTGAAATTTCATAGGCATATAAAATAAGCCTTAATGCAGTCACTCACCAAGTTTTACCATTTTTGGTATTTTCTGTGATTTTCTATGAATTTTTGAAGTTGGATCTGTAAAAATCAGAATTGAGTTAATTCTGGAATAAATACCAGAAAAGGAAAAAAAAATGAAATTAACTTACATACAAACGAAATTCACATGCAAATCTAGTATAAAACCTTTCCAAAGCATACAATTGACCCAAATAAACATACTTAAACATGCAATTTGAGAAGAATGTACAGAAATCAAAGGAAAACCAAATTGGAAATAAAACCAGAAATGACCCAATGTGCATAAAGGACAATGCACATCTAAATTGATGAAATTGATCATCCAAACATGTTCAAACATACTAAACAACACTGTCTGGAGGGTTAATTGGAAGAAAATTGCAAGGAAAAGCCATGAAATACCATTTGGTACCAATGCCCCGAAACCAGTTTGGTACCAAATGGCCAAAGTTGCAAAATTGATGGATTAAACTCAAATTAAGCCTCAAAATCTTGATAAACATGTTCTGACAATGCTATATGACAAAGGAATCGAGTCAATTTGTCAAAAATCAGCTCAAATCCCTCAAAATCTCATCTCAGCCAACTTCCCAACCGAAACCAGGTGGTTACCCCCATTTCCGGCGATCCAGGCCGCCGCCGCCGCCGAGACCACCGCCGATGGGCTCCCCACGCTCCGGCGATGCTAGCCATGCCTCCTGATCGGAGATCCGACGCCGGCAGGGGCTCGATCAGTGTCGGGGAGGATGAGCACGAATATTGATGTATCTCAAAGTGCGAATCTTGATGAAATTCAAACAGCCCAGTGAAGGCTTGATGCGCGCCAGAGATCCAACGGCCCAGTTTAAAAGATGCTTTAAAAACTGAACTTAATTTCAGATCTTGATGCATGGGCCCAAATCTGACGGCCCATATTAATCTGTTTTGAAAATAAACTTTAAACACCAAATAAAAATGATTTTCCAAGCCCAAAAATTATGAAAAATATATCAAAAATCATGATTTCATTTATGAATATTTTTAAGACTGTAAAATGTCAATTTTGATTTTATTTTATTTTTATTTATATTATAAATAAAAGAAAAATATATGATATATGTATAAAATAAATTCAAAATACCAAATAGGATATTTAAAAATAAGTGAAAATTATGACAAAACAAATCAATAATTTTCAAAATAATCAAATTATGTATATTTTGATAAAACAAATCAAAATATTCAAGAATAATTAAAATATGTCATAAACAAATCAAAATATTCAAGGATAATTAAAATATGTCATAAACAAATCAAAAATATTTTAAATAATCAAATCATGCTATATTTTGATAAAACAAATCAAAATATTCAAAATAATCAAATTATGATAAAACAAATCAAAATATTCAAAGTAATCAAATTATGATAAAACAAATCAAAATATTCAAAAGTAATTAAATTATGTCATGTTATGATAAAACAAATCAAAACATTAGAAATTTAATCAAATTATGTTATATTTTGATAAAACAAATCAAAATATTCAAAAAATGATTAAAATATGTTATATGTTGACAAAAGAAATCAAAAATATTTAAATATGTCAAAAATACAATTATGCCCAAATATTTGACCAAACATGTCAAATATGCAAATATACCCAAATATTTGACCAAATATGTCAAAAATACAATTATGCCCAAATATTTGACCAAACATGTCAAATGTGCAAATATACCCAAATATTTGACCAAACATGTCAAATATGTAAATATACCCAAATATTTGACCAAATATGCCAAAAATATAAATATGACTCAATCTTTGACCAAACATGTCAAATATGCAAATATACCCAAATATTTGACCAAATATGTCAAACATGCAAATAAACCCAAACATTTGACCAAACATGTCAAATATGCAAAATTGACCAAACTTTTGATCAAACATGTTAAACATGCAAATAAACCCAAACATTTGACCAAACATGTCAAATATGCAAATACGCCCAAATTTCTGGCCAAACATGCCAAATATACAAATATGTCCAAACCCTTGGTAAAATATTTCAAATATGCAAATATGTCCAAATCTCTAGCCAAATATGCCAAATATGCAGATAAGTCCAAAACTTGGTAAAAACATACCAACATATCAAATCATATCAAATCATGTTTCGAGAACATTAAACTGGCAGTGCGCTTCAGGTTTAATGTACTTCATTTTGGAAATCGATAAAGAATTATATGTTCCCGATTCTCCAATTTTCCCAGGTTTCGAATTGGCATAGCGCTTCAGATTCGGGATTTGGAAGGTCAATAGACTGTTTAGGACTATACGTCCTTGTTTTTGACATGAACCTTTCTAGAGATCAAACATCTCTGGTTCCTTGAGCATCGAGTTGGCAGTGCGCTTCATATTCGAACTCCGTGAGATCAATAGGATTATACGTCCTCGATATCCGATCTACGAGAAATTATACGTTTCTCTGACTTTAGATCATACGTCTTTAGTCTTATTAACCAAAGTTACACCTTTGGGTTATTTCAAACATGTATTATAATAAATTGGAAGGAAGAAATAAAGCCACAAATCTGATCCATATATTTTGATTAGTTTAGCCCATTAATCAGAGGTTCCCGAGGCGAGAGCCGGGGTAATTAACGGCGGGGGCTTGCGCCCGTCGGAAAATAAAAGTTCCCACAATCACCTAAAATAATAAGTCCTTGAGCGCACAAACACGCGTAGGGATGTACCTGCACCTTCTTCCCCCGTGAGCGAGGACGCCGATGCCTCGCGCGTGGGCCGCGAAAAAGGGCCGTACAAGGTAAGGCCAAATTGGAGAAAAATATGCATAAACATGCTCAAATTCGTTATTAAGACATTTTAATGCGATTTAATGTGACATATAAGGTTAACATGCAAATACCTTTACAAAAACACTCATAAATATTAAATAAACATTTTTAGTGGCTTATTTGCGCATTTGAACGAAATTTGAACGAGAAATGAGGCCAAATTGGTTAAAAATGTGCACAAACATGCTCAAATGAGTTTTTAATGCATTTTAATATGATTTAACGTGAAATATAGGTAATAACATGGACATATCGCTCCAAAAAGACTCATCATTATTATATAAACATAATGAGAAATGAGGCCAAATTGGTAGTTTATTTGTGCATTTGGACAATATTTAAATGAGAAATGAGGTCAAATTGGTTAAAAATGTGAATAAATATTCGCAAATGTGTTTTTAAAACATTTTAATGGGATTTGACGTGAAATTTGGGTGATAACATGCAAATATCAGTCCAAAAACACTCATAGACATTAAATAAATATTTTTGGTGGCTTATTTGTGCGTTTGGACGATATTTGAATGAGAAATGAGGCCAAATTGATTAAAATTGTGCATAAACATGCTCAAATCAGTTTTTAAAGCATTTTAGTGCGATTTAACGTGAAATATAAGTACTAACATGCAAATATCGCTCCAAAAACAGTCATAAACATTATATTAACATAATTAGTGATTTATTTGTGGATTTGGACGATATTTGAATGAGAAATGAATCGAAATTTATTAAAAATGTGCATAACGATACTCAAATTTATTTTTAAAGCATTTCAATGAGATTTGACTTGAAATATAGGTCATAACATGCAAATACCAATCCAAAAACATTAGTAAACAATGAATAAACATAATTGGTAGCTTATTTGTGCATTTGGACTATATTTAAATGAGAAATGAGGCCAAAATGGTTAAAAATGTGCGTAAACAAGCTCAAATGCGTTTTTGAAGTATTTTAATACGATTTGCAGTGAAATTTGGGTCATAACTGTCAAATATGGCTACGAAAATACTCATAAACATTAAATAATTATTTTTGTGGCTTATTTGTTCATTTGTATGATATTTGAATGAGAAATGAGGCCAAATTGGGTAATGATGTGCACAAATACGCTAAAATATGTTTTTAAGACATTTTAATGTGATTTGAAGTGAAATATAGGTCATAATATGCAAATATCGGTACAAAAACAGTCGTAAACATTAAACAAATTTTTTCGGTGGCTTATTTGTGCATTTGGACTATATTTGAATTTTAATGTGATTTGTAGTGAAATTTGGACCATAACTGTAATATATCGCACCAAAAATACTCATAAACATTAAAAAAATATAATCGGTGCCTTATTTGTGTCTTTGTACGATATTTGAATGAGAAATGAGTTCAAGTTAGATAAAAATGTGCACAAAATTGGACTATATTTGCATGTTTAGGTAATAACATGCAAATGTCGATCCGAAAATACTCATCAGCATTATATGGACATAATTGTTGGTTTATTTTGGTATTTGAACGATATTTGAATGAGAAATGAGGTCAAATTGGTTAATAATGTGCATAAATGCGTAAAATGCGTTTTAAAAACATTTTTTTGTGATTTGAAGTGAAATATGCGTGATAACATGCAAATACCGGTACAAAAACACTCGTCAACATTAAACAAACTTTTTAGGTAGTTTATTTGTGCATTTGGACGATATTTGAATGAGAAATGAGGCTTAATTGGTTAAAAATGTGCATAAACATGCTCAAATCCGTTTTTAAAGCATTTTAATGCGATTTGTAATGAAATTTGGACCATAACTGTAAAATATCGAATAAAAAATACTCATAAATATTAAAAAAATATAATCGGTGTTTCTTTGTGTATTTGTACGATATTTGAATAAGGAATGAGGTCAAGATAGATAAAAATGTGCATAAACATGTTCACATTCGTTTTTAAAGTATTTTAATGAGATTTAACGTGAAAGGTCATAACATTCAAATAATAGTACAAAAACACTCATAAACTTGATATTAAAATAATTGGTGGCTTATTTGGGCATTCGGACGATATTTGAACGATAATTGGTGGCTCAAATGAATTTTGAAAGCATTTCAATTCGATTTAACGTGAAATATATTTCATAACTTGCAAATACCAATCCAAAAACACTCGTATACAATAAATAAATACATTTGGTGGCTTTATTTGTGCATTTGGACTATATATGAATGAAAAATGAGGCCAAAATGGTTTAGGGTTTGGGGTTTCGGGTTTAGGTTTTCGGGTTTCGGGTTTAGGGCTTCGGGTTTAGGATTTCGGGTTTTGAGTTTAGGGTTTAGGGTTTAGGGTTTAGGGTTTAGGGTTTAGGGTTTAGGGTTTAGGGTTTAGGGTTTTTAGGGTTTTTAGGGTTTTTAGGGTTTTAGGGTTTAGGGTTTAGGGTTTAGGGTCTAGGGTTTAGGGTCTAGGGTCTAGGGTCTAGGGTCTAGGGTCTAGGGTCTAGGGTCTAGGGTCTAGGGTCTAGGGTCTAGGGTCTAGGGTCTAGGGTCTAGGGTCTAGGGTCTAGGGTCTAGGGTCTAGGGTCTAGGGTCTAGGGTCTAGGGTCTAGGGTCTAGGGTCTAGGGTCTAGGGTCTAGGGTCTAGGGTCTAGGGTCTAGGGTCTAGGGTCTAGGGTCTAGGGTCTAGGGTCTAGGGTCTAGGGTCTAGGGTCTAGGGTCTAGGGTCTAGGGTCTAGGGTCTAGGGTCTAGGGTCTAGGGTCTAGGGTCTAGGGTCTAGGGTCTAGGGTCTAGGGTCTAGGGTCTAGGGTCTAGGGTCTAGGGTCTAGGGTCTAGGGTCTAGGGTCTAGGGTCTAGGGTCTAGGGTCTAGGGTCTAGGGTCTAGGGTCTAGGGTCTAGGGTCTAGGGTCTAGGGTCTAGGGTCTAGGGTCTAGGGTCTAGGGTCTAGGGTCTAGGGTCTAGGGTCTAGGGTCTAGGGTCTAGGGTCTAGGGTCTAGGGTCTAGGGTCTAGGGTCTAGGGTCTAGGGTCTAGGGTCTAGGGTCTAGGGTCTAGGGTCTAGGGTCTAGGGTTTAGGGTTTAGGGTTTAGGGTTTAGGGTTTAGGGTTTAGGGTTTAGGGTTTAGGGTTTAGGGTTTAGGGTTTAGGGTTTAGGGTTTAGGGTTTAGGGTTTAGGGTTTAGGGTTTAGGGTTTAGGGTTTAGGGTTTAGGGTTTAGGGTTTAGGGTTTAGGGTTTAGGGTTTAGGGTTTAGGGTTTAGGGTTTAGGGTTTAGGGTTTAGGGTTTAGGGTTTAGGGTTTAGGGTTTAGGGTTTAGGGTTTAGGGTTTAGGGTTTAGGGTTTAGGGTTTAGGGTTTAGGGTTTAGGGTTTAGGGTTTAGGGTTTAGGGTTTAGGGTTTAGGGTTTAGGGTTTAGGGTTTAGGGTTTAGGGTTTAGGGTTTAGGGTTTAGGGTTTAGGGTTTAGGGTTTAGGGTTTAGGGTTTAGGGTTTAGGGTTTAGGGTTTAGGGTTTAGGGTTTAGGGTTTAGGGTTTAGGGTTTAGGGTTTAGGGTTTAGGGTTTAGGGTTTAGGGTTTAGGGTTTAGGGTTTAGGGTTTAGGGTTTAGGGTTTAGGGTTTAGGGTTTAGGGTTTAGGGTTTAGGGTTTAGGGTTTAGGGTTTAGGGTTTAGGGTTTAGGGTTTAGGGTTTAGGGTTTAGGGTTTAGGGTTTAGGGTTTAGGGTTTAGGGTTTAGGGTTTAGGGTTTAGGGTTTAGGGTTTAGGGTTTAGGGTTTAGGGTTTAGGGTTTAGGGTTTAGGGTTTAGGGTTTAGGGTTTAGGGTTTAGGGTTTAGGGTTTAGGGTTTAGGGTTTAGGGTTTAGGGTTTAGGGTTTAGGGTTTAGGGTTTAGGGTTTAGGGTTTAGGGTTTAGGGTTTAGGGTTTAGGGTTTAGGGTTTAGGGTTTAGGGTTTAGGGTTTAGGGTTTAGGGTTTAGGGTTTAGGGTTTAGGGTTTAGGGTTTAGGGTTTAGGGTTTAGGGTTTAGGGTTTAGGGTTTAGGGTTTAGGGTTTAGGGTTTAGGGTTTAGGGTTTAGGGTTTAGGGTTTAGGGTTTAGGGTTTAGGGTTTAGGGTTTAGGGTTTAGGGTTTAGGGTTTAGGGTTTAGGGTTTAGGGTTTAGGGTTTAGGGTTTAGGGTTTAGGGTTTAGGGTTTAGGGTTTAGGGTTTAGGGTTTAGGGTTTAGGGTTTAGGGTTTAGGGTTTAGGGTTTAGGGTTTAGGGTTTAGGGTTTAGGGTTTAGGGTTTAGGGTTTAGGGTTTAGGGTTTAGGGTTTAGGGTTTAGGGTTTAGGGTTTAGGGTTTAGGGTTTAGGGTTTAGGGTTTAGGGTTTAGGGTTTAGGGTTTAGGGTTTAGGGTTTAGGGTTTAGGGTTTAGGGTTTAGGGTTTAGGGTTTAGGGTTTAGGGTTTAGGGTTTAGGGTTTAGGGTTTAGGGTTTAGGGTTTAGGGTTTAGGGTTTAGGGTTTAGGGTTTAGGGTTTAGGGTTTAGGGTTTAGGGTTTAGGGTTTAGGGTTTAGGGTTTAGGGTTTAGGGTTTAGGGTTTAGGGTTTAGGGTTTAGGGTTTAGGGTTTAGGGTTTAGGGTTTAGGGTTTAGGGTTTAGGGTTTAGGGTTTAGGGTTTAGGGTTTAGGGTTTAGGGTTTAGGGTTTAGGGTTTAGGGTTTAGGGTTTAGGGTTTAGGGTTTAGGGTTTAGGGTTTAGGGTTTAGGGTTTAGGGTTTAGGGTTTAGGGTTTAGGGTTTAGGGTTTAGGGTTTAGGGTTTAGGGTTTAGGGTTTAGGGTTTAGGGTTTAGGGTTTAGGGTTTAGGGTTTAGGGTTTAGGGTTTAGGGTTTAGGGTTTAGGGTTTAGGGTTTAGGGTTTAGGGTTTAGGGTTTAGGGTTTAGGGTTTAGGGTTTAGGGTTTAGGGTTTAGGGTTTAGGGTTTAGGGTTTAGGGTTTAGGGTTTAGGGTTTAGGGTTTAGGGTTTAGGGTTTAGGGTTTAGGGTTTAGGGTTTAGGGTTTAGGGTTTAGGGTTTAGGGTTTAGGGTTTAGGGTTTAGGGTTTAGGGTTTAGGGTTTAGGGTTTAGGGTTTAGGGTTTAGGGTTTAGGGTTTAGGGTTTAGGGTTTAGGGTTTAGGGTTTAGGGTTTAGGGTTTAGGGTTTAGGGTTTAGGGTTTAGGGTTTAGGGTTTAGGGTTTAGGGTTTAGGGTTTAGGGTTTAGGGTTTAGGGTTTAGGGTTTAGGGTTTAGGGTTTAGGGTTTAGGGTTTAGGGTTTAGGGTTTAGGGTTTAGGGTTTAGGGTTTAGGGTTTAGGGTTTAGGGTTTAGGGTTTAGGGTTTAGGGTTTAGGGTTTAGGGTTTAGGGTTTAGGGTTTAGGGTTTAGGGTTTAGGGTTTAGGGTTTAGGGTTTAGGGTTTAGGGTTTAGGGTTTAGGGTTTAGGGTTTAGGGTTTAGGGTTTAGGGTTTAGGGTTTAGGGTTTAGGGTTTAGGGTTTAGGGTTTAGGGTTTAGGGTTTAGGGTTTAGGGTTTAGGGTTTAGGGTTTAGGGTTTAGGGTTTAGGGTTTAGGGTTTAGGGTTTAGGGTTTAGGGTTTAGGGTTTAGGGTTTAGGGTTTAGGGTTTAGGGTTTAGGGTTTAGGGTTTAGGGTTTAGGGTTTAGGGTTTAGGGTTTAGGGTTTAGGGTTTAGGGTTTAGGGTTTAGGGTTTAGGGTTTAGGGTTTAGGGTTTAGGGTTTAGGGTTTAGGGTTTAGGGTTTAGGGTTTAGGGTTTAGGGTTTAGGGTTTAGGGTTTAGGGTTTAGGGTTTAGGGTTTAGGGTTTAGGGTTTAGGGTTTAGGGTTTAGGGTTTAGGGTTTAGGGTTTAGGGTTTAGGGTTTAGGGTTTAGGGTTTAGGGTTTAGGGTTTAGGGTTTAGGGTTTAGGGTTTAGGGTTTAGGGTTTAGGGTTTAGGGTTTAGGGTTTAGGGTTTAGGGTTTAGGGTTTAGGGTTTAGGGTTTAGGGTTTAGGGTTTAGGGTTTAGGGTTTAGGGTTTAGGGTTTAGGGTTTAGGGTTTAGGGTTTAGGGTTTAGGGTTTAGGGTTTAGGGTTTAGGGTTTAGGGTTTAGGGTTTAGGGTTTAGGGTTTAGGGTTTAGGGTTTAGGGTTTAGGGTTTAGGGTTTAGGGTTTAGGGTTTAGGGTTTAGGGTTTAGGGTTTAGGGTTTAGGGTTTAGGGTTTAGGGTTTAGGGTTTAGGGTTTAGGGTTTAGGGTTTAGGGTTTAGGGTTTAGGGTTTAGGGTTTAGGGTTTAGGGTTTAGGGTTTAGGGTTTAGGGTTTAGGGTTTAGGGTTTAGGGTTTAGGGTTTAGGGTTTAGGGTTTAGGG
Source organism: x Bolboschoenoplectus mariqueter (assembly GCA_037678475.1). NCBI lineage: Eukaryota > Viridiplantae > Streptophyta > Magnoliopsida > Poales > Cyperaceae > x Bolboschoenoplectus > x Bolboschoenoplectus mariqueter. Next base: position 3,201,354 of record CM075284.1, read on the forward strand.
TTTAGGGTTTAGGGTTTAGGGTTTAGGGTTTAGGGTTTAGGGTTTAGGGTTTAGGGTTTAGGGTTTAGGGTTTAGGGTTTAGGGTTTAGGGTTTAGGGTTTAGGGTTTAGGGTTTAGGGTTTAGGGTTTAGGGTTTAGGGTTTAGGGTTTAGGGTTTAGGGTTTAGGGTTTAGGGTTTAGGGTTTAGGGTTTAGGGTTTAGGGTTTAGGGTTTAGGGTTTAGGGTTTAGGGTTTAGGGTTTAGGGTTTAGGGTTTAGGGTTTAGGGTTTAGGGTTTAGGGTTTAGGGTTTAGGGTTTAGGGTTTAGGGTTTAGGGTTTAGGGTTTAGGGTTTAGGGTTTAGGGTTTAGGGTTTAGGGTTTAGGGTTTAGGGTTTAGGGTTTAGGGTTTAGGGTTTAGGGTTTAGGGTTTAGGGTTTAGGGTTTAGGGTTTAGGGTTTAGGGTTTAGGGTTTAGGGTTTAGGGTTTAGGGTTTAGGGTTTAGGGTTTAGGGTTTAGGGTTTAGGGTTTAGGGTTTAGGGTTTAGGGTTTAGGGTTTAGGGTTTAGGGTTTAGGGTTTAGGGTTTAGGGTTTAGGGTTTAGGGTTTAGGGTTTAGGGTTTAGGGTTTAGGGTTTAGGGTTTAGGGTTTAGGGTTTAGGGTTTAGGGTTTAGGGTTTAGGGTTTAGGGTTTAGGGTTTAGGGTTTAGGGTTTAGGGTTTAGGGTTTAGGGTTTAGGGTTTAGGGTTTAGGGTTTAGGGTTTAGGGTTTAGGGTTTAGGGTTTAGGGTTTAGGGTTTAGGGTTTAGGGTTTAGGGTTTAGGGTTTAGGGTTTAGGGTTTAGGGTTTAGGGTTTAGGGTTTAGGGTTTAGGGTTTAGGGTTTAGGGTTTAGGGTTTAGGGTTTAGGGTTTAGGGTTTAGGGTTTAGGGTTTAGGGTTTAGGGTTTAGGGTTTAGGGTTTAGGGTTTAGGGTTTAGGGTTTAGGGTTTAGGGTTTAGGGTTTAGGGTTTAGGGTTTAGGGTTTAGGGTTTAGGGTTTAGGGTTTAGGGTTTAGGGTTTAGGGTTTAGGGTTTAGGGTTTAGGGTTTAGGGTTTAGGGTTTAGGGTTTAGGGTTTAGGGTTTAGGGTTTAGGGTTTAGGGTTTAGGGTTTAGGGTTTAGGGTTTAGGGTTTAGGGTTTAGGGTTTAGGGTTTAGGGTTTAGGGTTTAGGGTTTAGGGTTTAGGGTTTAGGGTTTAGGGTTTAGGGTTTAGGGTTTAGGGTTTAGGGTTTAGGGTTTAGGGTTTAGGGTTTAGGGTTTAGGGTTTAGGGTTTAGGGTTTAGGGTTTAGGGTTTAGGGTTTAGGGTTTAGGGTTTAGGGTTTAGGGTTTAGGGTTTAGGGTTTAGGGTTTAGGGTTTAGGGTTTAGGGTTTAGGGTTTAGGGTTTAGGGTTTAGGGTTTAGGGTTTAGGGTTTAGGGTTTAGGGTTTAGGGTTTAGGGTTTAGGGTTTAGGGTTTAGGGTTTAGGGTTTAGGGTTTAGGGTTTAGGGTTTAGGGTTTAGGGTTTAGGGTTTAGGGTTTAGGGTTTAGGGTTTAGGGTTTAGGGTTTAGGGTTTAGGGTTTAGGGTTTAGGGTTTAGGGTTTAGGGTTTAGGGTTTAGGGTTTAGGGTTTAGGGTTTAGGGTTTAGGGTTTAGGGTTTAGGGTTTAGGGTTTAGGGTTTAGGGTTTAGGGTTTAGGGTTTAGGGTTTAGGGTTTAGGGTTTAGGGTTTAGGGTTTAGGGTTTAGGGTTTAGGGTTTAGGGTTTAGGGTTTAGGGTTTAGGGTTTAGGGTTTAGGGTTTAGGGTTTAGGGTTTAGGGTTTAGGGTTTAGGGTTTAGGGTTTAGGGTTTAGGGTTTAGGGTTTAGGGTTTAGGGTTTAGGGTTTAGGGTTTAGGGTTTAGGGTTTAGGGTTTAGGGTTTAGGGTTTAGGGTTTAGGGTTTAGGGTTTAGGGTTTAGGGTTTAGGGTTTAGGGTTTAGGGTTTAGGGTTTAGGGTTTAGGGTTTAGGGTTTAGGGTTTAGGGTTTAGGGTTTAGGGTTTAGGGTTTAGGGTTTAGGGTTTAGGGTTTAGGGTTTAGGGTTTAGGGTTTAGGGTTTAGGGTTTAGGGTTTAGGGTTTAGGGTTTAGGGTTTAGGGTTTAGGGTTTAGGGTTTAGGGTTTAGGGTTTAGGGTTTAGGGTTTAGGGTTTAGGGTTTAGGGTTTAGGGTTTAGGGTTTAGGGTTTAGGGTTTAGGGTTTAGGGTTTAGGGTTTAGGGTTTAGGGTTTAGGGTTTAGGGTTTAGGGTTTAGGGTTTAGGGTTTAGGGTTTAGGGTTTAGGGTTTAGGGTTTAGGGTTTAGGGTTTAGGGTTTAGGGTTTAGGGTTTAGGGTTTAGGGTTTAGGGTTTAGGGTTTAGGGTTTAGGGTTTAGGGTTTAGGGTTTAGGGTTTAGGGTTTAGGGTTTAGGGTTTAGGGTTTAGGGTTTAGGGTTTAGGGTTTAGGGTTTAGGGTTTAGGGTTTAGGGTTTAGGGTTTAGGGTTTAGGGTTTAGGGTTTAGGGTTTAGGGTTTAGGGTTTAGGGTTTAGGGTTTAGGGTTTAGGGTTTAGGGTTTAGGGTTTAGGGTTTAGGGTTTAGGGTTTAGGGTTTAGGGTTTAGGGTTTAGGGTTTAGGGTTTAGGGTTTAGGGTTTAGGGTTTAGGGTTTAGGGTTTAGGGTTTAGGGTTTAGGGTTTAGGGTTTAGGGTTTAGGGTTTAGGGTTTAGGGTTTAGGGTTTAGGGTTTAGGGTTTAGGGTTTAGGGTTTAGGGTTTAGGGTTTAGGGTTTAGGGTTTAGGGTTTAGGGTTTAGGGTTTAGGGTTTAGGGTTTAGGGTTTAGGGTTTAGGGTTTAGGGTTTAGGGTTTAGGGTTTAGGGTTTAGGGTTTAGGGTTTAGGGTTTAGGGTTTAGGGTTTAGGGTTTAGGGTTTAGGGTTTAGGGTTTAGGGTTTAGGGTTTAGGGTTTAGGGTTTAGGGTTTAGGGTTTAGGGTTTAGGGTTTAGGGTTTAGGGTTTAGGGTTTAGGGTTTAGGGTTTAGGGTTTAGGGTTTAGGGTTTAGGGTTTAGGGTTTAGGGTTTAGGGTTTAGGGTTTAGGGTTTAGGGTTTAGGGTTTAGGGTTTAGGGTTTAGGGTTTAGGGTTTAGGGTTTAGGGTTTAGGGTTTAGGGTTTAGGGTTTAGGGTTTAGGGTTTAGGGTTTAGGGTTTAGGGTTTAGGGTTTAGGGTTTAGGGTTTAGGGTTTAGGGTTTAGGGTTTAGGGTTTAGGGTTTAGGGTTTAGGGTTTAGGGTTTAGGGTTTAGGGTTTAGGGTTTAGGGTTTAGGGTTTAGGGTTTAGGGTTTAGGGTTTAGGGTTTAGGGTTTAGGGTTTAGGGTTTAGGGTTTAGGGTTTAGGGTTTAGGGTTTAGGGTTTAGGGTTTAGGGTTTAGGGTTTAGGGTTTAGGGTTTAGGGTTTAGGGTTTAGGGTTTAGGGTTTAGGGTTTAGGGTTTAGGGTTTAGGGTTTAGGGTTTAGGGTTTAGGGTTTAGGGTTTAGGGTTTAGGGTTTAGGGTTTAGGGTTTAGGGTTTAGGGTTTAGGGTTTAGGGTTTAGGGTTTAGGGTTTAGGGTTTAGGGTTTAGGGTTTAGGGTTTAGGGTTTAGGGTTTAGGGTTTAGGGTTTAGGG
>CM075285.1:0-2500 GCA_037678475.1 x Bolboschoenoplectus mariqueter
CCCTAAACCCTAAACCCTAAACCCTAAACCCTAAACCCTAAACCCTAAACCCTAACCCTAAACCCTAAACCCTAAACCCTAAACCCTAAACCCTAAACCCTAAACCCTAAACCCTAAACCCTAAACCCTAAACCCTAAACCCTAAACCCTAAACCCTAAACCCTAAACCCTAAACCCTAAACCCTAAACCCTAAACCCTAAACCCTAAACCCTAAACCCTAAACCCTAAACCCTAAACCCTAAACCCTAAACCCTAAACCCTAAACCCTAAACCCTAAACCCTAAACCCTAAACCCTAAACCCTAAACCCTAAACCCTAAACCCTAAACCCTAAACCCTAAACCCTAAACCCTAAACCCTAAACCCTAAACCCTAAACCCTAAACCCTAAACCCTACAACCCTAAACCCTAAACCCTAAACCCTAAACCCTAAACCCTAAACCCTAAACCCTAAACCCTAAACCCTAAACCCTAAACCCTAAACCCTAAACCCTAAACCCTAAACCCTAAACCCTAAACCCTAAACCCTAAACCCTAAACCCTAAACCCTAAACCCTAAACCCTAAACCCTAAACCCTAAACCCTAAACCCTAAACCCTAAACCCTAAACCCTAAACCCTAAACCCTAAACCCTAAACCCTAAACCCTAAACCCTAAACCCTAAACCCTAAACCCTAAACCCTAAACCCTAAACCCTAAACCCTAAACCCTAAACCCTAAACCCTAAACCCTAAACCCTAAACCCTAAACCCTAAACCCTAAACCCTAAACCCTAAACCCTAAACCCTAAACCCTAAACCCTAAACCCTAAACCCTAAACCCTAAACCCTAAACCCTAAACCCTAAACCCTAAACCCTAAACCCTAAACCCTAAACCCTAAACCCTAAACCCTAAACCCTAAACCCTAAACCCTAAACCCTAAACCCTAAACCCTAAACCCTAAACCCTAAACCCTAAACCCTAAACCCTAAACCCTAAACCCTAAACCCTAAACCCTAAACCCTAAACCCTAAACCCTAAACCCTAAACCCTAAACCCTAAACCCTAAACCCTAAACCCTAAACCCTAAACCCTAAACCCTAAACCCTAAACCCTAAACCCTAAACCCTAAACCCTAAACCCTAAACCCTAAACCCTAAACCCTAAACCCTAAACCCTAAACCCTAAACCCTAAACCCTAAACCCTAAACCCTAAACCCTAAACCCTAAACCCTAAACCCTAAACCCTAAACCCTAAACCCTAAACCCTAAACCCTAAACCCTAAACCCTAAACCCTAAACCCTAAACCCTAAACCCTAAACCCTAAACCCTAAACCCTAAACCCTAAACCCTAAACCCTAAACCCTAAACCCTAAACCCTAAACCCTAAACCCTAAACCCTAAACCCTAAACCCTAAACCCTAAACCCTAAACCCTAAACCCTAAACCCTAAACCCTAAACCCTAAACCCTAAACCCTAAACCCTAAACCCTAAACCCTAAACCCTAAACCCTAAACCCTAAACCCTAAACCCTAAACCCTAAACCCTAAACCCTAAACCCTAAACCCTAAACCCTAAACCCTAAACCCTAAACCCTAAACCCTAAACCCTAAACCCTAAACCCTAAACCCTAAACCCTAAACCCTAAACCCTAAACCCTAAACCCTAAACCCTAAACCCTAAACCCTAAACCCTAAACCCTAAACCCTAAACCCTAAACCCTAAACCCTAAACCCTAAACCCTAAACCCTAAACCCTAAACCCTAAACCCTAAACCCTAAACCCTAAACCCTAAACCCTAAACCCTAAACCCTAAACCCTAAACCCTAAACCCTAAACCCTAAACCCTAAACCCTAAACCCTAAACCCTAAACCCTAAACCCTAAACCCTAAACCCTAAACCCTAAACCCTAAACCCTAAACCCTAAACCCTAAACCCTAAACCCTAAACCCTAAACCCTAAACCCTAAACCCTAAACCCTAAACCCTAAACCCTAAACCCTAAACCCTAAACCCTAAACCCTAAACCCTAAACCCTAAACCCTAAACCCTAAACCCTAAACCCTAAACCCTAAACCCTAAACCCTAAACCCTAAACCCTAAACCCTAAACCCTAAACCCTAAACCCTAAACCCTAAACCCTAAACCCTAAACCCTAAACCCTAAACCCTAAACCCTAAACCCTAAACCCTAAACCCTAAACCCTAAACCCTAAACCCTAAACCCTAAACCCTAAACCCTAAACCCTAAACCCTAAACCCTAAACCCTAAACCCTAAACCCTAAACCCTAAACCCTAAACCCTAAACCCTAAACCCTAAACCCTAAACCCTAAACCCTAAACCCTAAACCCTAAACCCTAAACCCTAAACCCTAAACCCTAAACCCTAAACCCTAAACCCTAAACCCTAAACCCTAAACCCTAAACCCTAAACCCTAAACCCTAAACCCTAAACCCTAAACCCTAAACCCTAAACCCTAAACCCTAAACCCTAAACCCTAAACCCTAAACCCTAAAC